>OY757191.1:20223177-20823177 GCA_963583895.1 Melanophora roralis
AACATAAAATTGTAAAGTTGTTATGCCAAAACTTTTTAAGTTTTTCCTAGAAGTTTCTAATAGATTTGTAAATTTGTCTTTGAATATGTTTACTCTTGTTTTTATTCTTAAGAAAAAAGTTAAATTTTTTTTTGGAAAAGAAAGAAACAATTTTAAAAAGAGCACTTAAAAAAGGTGGAAAAGTGGGGAAAGTGGGAAAACTTTAAGTTTTCTAAGATATATTTTTGTATGTGTGTTCAAACTTACATATAACAAAGGTACGTACATATGTGTTCAATACTTTATTTAAGGGCATATGCGGAATCGCTCATAAATATATTTTCTAATAGACTTTGTGTATTTTTACACAAACTTTTACATTTAAATTTCAACTTGTCCCAAAATTATTATTCAATATTTTTCAAAAAATTTCATCATGCTCACAATTTTGATCATAAATAAATTTTAAAAATGTTGTTACCTTTCGAGCAGTAAAAGTCCAGAGAGTCAACCATAATCTACTTTCCAACAAACTTTGTTTTGAAAAAATAATTAATTTTCCTCTCAATGTTTTTTTTTGCATTTTTTTAAATTTATTTTTCTGTAAAAAATATTTATGAACTAATTGCTTTAAATAATTCGGGAATGAATGGCCAAACAATATGGCGATTAAAATGAGAAAAATGCAAGTAGTTCACCAGAGGCCTTTTGTGATTTACAGGCCGTGGTCAAGGGACAGGAATACCCACTGGTCTCTATGTAACAAAATTACGAGAATAGTTCAAGGCGACCCGAATTTCGAGTTTGAAAAACGTTAACTAAGTCAGGGGTTCGGTGTGCTTACGGGTCACTTAAAACTACTAGCACACCTTCTTCGGATAGAATTGCGAGAAAGAGAGAGTTAAGGCACAAAAGAAACACATGGAATCAATTGGGCATTTCTTGTTTCACTGTCCAGCTTTCACACGAGCCCGACTACGATGTTTTATTTATGATGTTTTGCCAGAATTGATGCAATTAAGAGGTACAACATAGGAATTGCTGAGGGAATTCGGCCGCGTCTCCGAAATTTTATGAATCTTTTCTTCTTGATCTACCTTTCTACTAAAAGTAGGACTTAAAATTTTTCAGAAATATTGAAAAGCTATTTTCTTTGATTAAAAAATTCTTTCCGATAAAATAATGCATTAAGCAAAGGCTTACCATTAGAGGTATGGCGAATAATAGATCGATATATGTATACAAAAGGTATGAGGTTCTCTACTTAGAGGTAAGGTAAGCTAGCTTAGGCTACCAAGGGTGATAAAGGCAAACACAGCCTCTTATACATCGGCACTTAAAGTCCTCCTCTATCCATCGAGTGCCCACTTAAAGCAAAACAAAGACATTAAGAAAAAAAAGAAGAAGCAAGACCCGAAAGGGGAAAAGCAAGGTATATTCAACAAGGTAGGGACAACTGATCAGCTGACTTCTATTTCCGCCATATGTTATCTAGCTTAGCTTGGACACTTGCTTATGTTGTACAATAGTTGTGTATACTGTGGGTATGTGTGTTCGCTACATTTTCGACAACCAAGCTGGAATTAGCAACAACAAAATACATGCTGAAATTTTACAGGAAGTTGTTGTTTTGGGGACGCTCCCACCTTCTTATTCCACCATGGGGAAAAGCAACTAAACTTCCCATGTGAAACCGCCTTCCCTTATAATCTATTTCCTAGAAACCTGGTTCTGGTACTTCCGTATTTCTTTAAAAACGATGATCGTCAGAACGTTACAGCCAAGAGTAACCGCCTTGATTACTGACTTTTTCGTTTAATAATTGAACAACCATGATGTGCAGGAACTATGGTTTCAACAAGACGATGCAACTTACACACAGTTAGGGCCACAATCGATTTGTTAAAGAAAACATTTGGCAACCACATAAGTTCATATTTCGGACCCTTGAATTGGCCTCCAAGATCGTGCGACTCAACGCGCTAAACTATTTTCTGGTGGGATATGTTAAGTGTCCACTTTGAGGACAACGTTCGCCGCGTTTTTGCCGATAAACGATCACAAGTGTTAAAAAAGCCATTAAAAATTGAACTTTCAGATAAGACTATGCCAAGCCAGCACCAGCGATTGTAAGCCAGAAATCATATTTAAATTATAATGTCAGAAGATTGTCTTTGGAATATAGTTATTTTTTTATCAATTTAAAAGTTTCATCTTTTATTCAACCACTTGACTTTCAGGCAACGCCAGACAATCTTCTCTATCCCTATCTACCCTACGGTCTCTTCTGTTCCCCTATTAAAGATTCTTCAAGTTAAGCCCTTTAGTTTCCTTATATTCTCATAAAAATGGTCCATTGGTGGTCTCACCGCTTTCGCCTGATATGTAAATTAAAGTGCCAAATATATCTCAGTGCCCACAAACTAAACATTTTTGACATTGCAGAAGCCAAACAGGAAGAAGGGGTTTAATAAAACCTGTAATAAATTTTGTTTCATTAAACAGTACAACATTTTTTAGCTAATTGATTTTGGGACTCAATTAAAAGGATGATACCTGCATTGGCGTAGCTAAAAATTTTTTCTAAGGAGGAAAACGGGGGGGGGGATGGCAGAAACTTTAAATGCATGAACCAAAAAATAGTTTCTAGGGGCCAAATTAATTTTGGTAGATATGGCCTTACTACGTCAATGGGCACGTGAGAGAAGTTCCTTAAAATAAAAACTTCTGCATCATTCGTTTTTTCAAGTTGGCTGCATTAATAATTTTTAAAAATAAAAATTAATTATTAAAACAAATTGAGAGTAGAAAAGACTTAAGCAATAAATTAGGGAAAGTTTGTAAAACACGACAAATTTAAAATTTTGTTGCGCAGTGTAAGTATCACAATCGCCTACAAGTAAAGGAGTTACACAATTATTGTTTTACTAAAACTTTTGGCAAATACACTTATTTTTTACTGTTAAGGCAATGAATAAAATAATGTTAAATAGAAATTAGTCGTCTAATTTCTTATAATCTAAGCCTTAAAGAAAGGAAAAAACGGGTGATTCAGGTGCTCGAAATAACTTCTTATGCAAATTTCTTTATAATTTTTAACGATTTTAAATCTTTTTCTTAAACCTTTCCTCAGGGATTATTGCGCCTTGTCTTTGAATTTAAAATTTTGCCTTCGACTGGTTTTCTTTTTTTTTTAAACATTTTATTTAATTAATTATGTCACTTTTATGATTTAACAACAACTGCTTAAGAAAATAAAAGCAAGAAGAAGAATAACGGCCTGTCATTAAGTTGAAACTTTTATGTTTTTTTTTTGTGCATTTAAAATTGCCGTTTAAGCACAAAACAATGATGGTTTCTTGAATTAGAAATTCAGCCGTTTGCAGTTAGTTAGCAGAAGTTTTAACACTTCTTCGCTTTAAATTCTCTAAGGCATTTACAAATTATTTTTAGCGGCAAATAGCTTGAATAGAGGACAAACTCTTAAAGGGTTGTCCAAATGATATTTTTAAATATTTTTAATTCATTCAAAATACAATAGAAACTCAACATTTTACAATACAAAATGCCATCAAATGGAATTTCCTTGGCAGTATTTCTTTAACTTAATTCAACCAAAAATTTTAGAAATATCCCCTGGAGAGGCATTGTTTTTTTGGTTAAATTTATAATTATGCAATTAAGTTTGGTAATATTTATTAATTATTTACTTGCAACTAAATCGTTAGAAAATAAAGGATGACCCCCTTAACAAATGGCAAACAAAAAAAAACATCTGTTAAACTTGCATTAAAGCAACAAATATTTATAAAATTTTAAAATTATGTTAATATTCCCAATAAGCATTTAAAAAATACAAATTATGGTTTTTATCAAATTGTATTTAAAAGTTTTTTTTTTATCAGAATAAGCATTGTTGCCTTGAATCCCATATGTTATTTAAGGTAAATTAAATACACACACTCAGATACATAAATATTATTTAAGTAAATATTTATTTAAATATACATTCGTATTTACATTTATAAATTTTTTTTATCCTTTTCAAGCCTCTCTATCTCATTGTTGTTATCCCTAGTGTATTATAAAAACATTTTAGTGCAAGTCCTATTTTAAATATTAGTAAATTCCTCCGGTCAAATTTTACACATATTTTGCTTACATTTATACAATTAAATATCCCATCTATATATACACACACACATACCTATGTATGTAAATCATAAATATAAATAATATACCAGTATGTATGTAGGTATGTGTGTGCTTTCGCACAGGTTGAAAATTAATTTAATTGAGCTTAAAAATCCAGTAAACAATTATAATTTATAAAGTACACTTGCACCCAATAGCAGCTTAAACCAATTTACCGGCGGAATACTTTCATTTGCAATTAAAATACACTTGACCCTCGAAAAAAAATTTTTTTTAATATTTTTGACTCTTTAGCTGGAATAAGCTAAGCCCCGGCGTGCTTCGTTACCCCAATCACAGTAAAATTACCAAAATATGTAAACAAAAGCATTTATATATTTTTTAATTTACTGATTGCCCCACATAAGTTGCAACAAATTATAAGTCAGCCCTACTATTTAATTAACATATAAAAATTGGGAATTTACCAGGTTTATAGTTTTGGAGATATTCAGAAAGCTTTAGTTAGTAAAAATTCTTTTACAAAGTTTGTAAAAGTACCAAAATATAATTCTAACCCTTTAGTACCCCTTAGCGTCAAAATTGAAAAAAAAATTACCAAAAACATATTTAAATAGATTGATAACCTGACAAATGCAATTTAAATTATGTTTCTATTTTAATTGGTTTTAAAGTTACAAAAAGTACCAAAACATAATTTTAGCCCTTCTTTCCGCCTTAGGGTCCAATAATTAAAAAAGGACCCAAAATCGTACTAATGTTTTTAGGCCTGTTTCACCCAATTTGAATTATGTTTCTATCTATCTTGATTGGTTTAAAAGTAAAAAAACGACTTTAACAAAATCAAAATATATTTTTAACCCTTTTTCCCCTTTGGGTCTAAATTTGAAAAAATGCAGAAAAACGTAATCATATTTCTTATTTAGAATATGTTTGGCCAATATTTAGCTAATAGGGCCTAACTTGTGGTTAAATGTAGTAAACGTTAAATTATTTTGTTTTATTATTTTTTTTAATGTTTATTAAACTCAACTTAATCGTTAATTTAATGTGATAAATCAATTACCGTTTTACAAAGCCCTGAAGAAGTCGACAAAAAATCGAAACGTTGGCAAAATTGTAATAAAACAAGTTTTCATTAACACAAAAGAAATTAGGCCCTATTAGCTAAAGAAGTAAATATATGATAATCATATTTCATTAAGACCAATCGAACGCACTTTGAATAATGTTTCCATCTTTATTGGTTTAAAAGTAACAAAAAGTACCAAAATATATTTTTAACCCCTTTTTTTGCCCTTTCGGACCAAAATTTAAAAAAAACTCCAGGTACCTGTCTGTTTATTTCTTTTAAACTTTTTAAATTTTGTTTCTATCTTATATACTTCAGAAGATATTAGGTTACAGATTTTTCCCTTTTTATCCCTTTACGAGACGAATTCTTAAAAATTCATGTGTATTTAAACAAAAATGGAAAGCTTAACGCGTGTTATAAATTTCATGTATTCAGCTCTACGCGTTTGATCAGTATGGCTATGGCTAATTTTGTTAGGCAATTCATAACCTGACCTTCCCACACAAATGTTCGAAGAGTGGGCGTGGCAGCAATAATTTCAAAAAACAAAGTAGCCTATTGTTCCTTTCAGACTTGAAGTAACTTCCTGTAAAAATTTAAAAAAAAATCGATCCACTGATGTGGCCAGCTATAAAATACAAACACACATACATTTATACATACATACAACCCGTCTTAATTTAATAGATACAACTTTAAGTTGGCAACTCTTCTCAGACGGCGGCCATATTGTCAGCTGGCAAGTGATTTATGTGTAGCTAAGTTTAGGATTTAGGCGCTACCAAGCTGTGCAAATTTATTTTGAAAGCTATGGTTCTGTTCAAAATACGTGTTACGCACTTCGTGGAACTTTGTGGAACGTTTCCGCACTACGTTTACTCTAAAAATAATACGCATACGCCTATCCGCCATCGAGCACAGCAACTGGAAATTTGTCCATCCGCTTTATGGATGAATTTGCGGAGAGATCTTGGTTTGCGTGCTTACCAAATCCAAGTGGTGCAACAATTTAAGCCACACGATCACCTAGTAAAGGGTAGATTCGGTTAGTGGGTCCAAAACAAGATTGCCGTTGAGTTCGATTTTCATAAACGATTAAGATTATCATCATAAAAGTCATAATAATCCTGCTCAATGTTGAGAAACAGTTGCAACAAAAAATCTTACTGTTTGGTGTGATTTATGAGCTGGTGGAATCATTGGTCCGTACTTTTTTAAAAACGATAATGGTCAGAGCGTTATAGCCAATGGTAACCGCCTTTTTCTTTCGTTAATTGAAAAATCATGATGTGCGGGAACTATGGTTTCAAGAAGACGGTGCAACATGTCACCCAGCTCGGGCCACAATTGATTTGTTAAAGAAAACATTAGGCAACCACATAAGTTCACATTTCGGCCCCCAAGATCGTGCGATTTAACGCCGGTAATCGCCGCGATATTGCCGATATACGGCCACAAGTTTTAAAAAAGCATATGAAAATTGGACTTTCAAATAAGACTTTGCCAAGCCAGCAGCAGGGATTATATGCCAGAAGTCATATTTAAATTATTATGCCAGAAGATTATCTTTCGAATGTAATTAATTTCGTATCAACTTAAAAATTTCATCTCTGCTTTATTCTATTTTAAAAATCTATTTCCCTATAAAAAAATACCCTTTTTTTAACCCTCTTCCATTTAGTTCTCAATCTGGTAGTGGTTGAGTCTAAAGATGGCAACTCTAAGTGCTGCTTTAGCCCTCAATATTGCAATATACATATATATACCTGTAGAGTTACCTGTGAAGGCATCCTGCAGCTTTGATTCTCAAAAAGGACATTTGGTAGAACTATCTTCGTAAGAGAAAGTCTTGCAGGAAGTGAAATACAAAATATTCAGGTGGAGATAATTTAGGTTTTACGGAGACAATGGAATTGTCTGACTGTATACACTAAGTTAAGGTCAAGGATAAATGTAATGCGACGATGCCAGATTGCAGTTCCGATTGAATAGAACTGTGTGGGAGATACCCAAGGATAGCTCTTTTTACGCAGATGTCTCTTGGTCAAATGGAAACGAATATATTTTTTTGCTTTCCAGACGGCAACACAAACCTACAGGTAAAGGTCCAAACAATTTATTTCTATTTTTTTTATTTATTTATCAGAGAGTATCTAATCTAGGACAGTGTGGCATTGTAGGAGGATGATGAATTATTACTTAGAATATGACACATTATATGGGTGCCTGAAATAAGAGAGAAAATAATCTAGCAACTAAAGATAAGAAAATTCAGACAATTGATCTCAAATTACTAAAAATCATATTTTTGCGACTGAGTTCGAGTTGAAGTCGTAGGAAAAAAATTGTGAAACAATCAAACAGATGAAAAAATGAGAAAGAATTTTTGAAGGGACCTGAATGCGGAGGGAACTAAGAAAATTCTTAACCTGAGAAAAACTGAATTGAGAAGGGTGATGAGTGTATTTAAGCCCCCCATAATAATCGTCTTCAAATTGGGGTTGAGGAGAGTAGCGATTGCACCACAATTTCTTATGTGATGAGCTTTTGTGCAGGCCAGAATCGTTTTTTTATATATTGTTGTAGCAGATGCTGCTCAGCCTAGAGGTATAAAATAGGAAACGTTTTAACGCCCGTCTCACTCCATTTTTCTTATTTCCGGCACCTACAGCCCCCATTAGTGATTGTTGGCTTAACCATAGCTAAGAAGCGAACATCTCTTGCTTAGGTGTAAATTTGCTGTTGGACTTATATGGGACCCACTGTAATCAGTGGACTAATAGTCGTAGAATTTAATACAATTATTTTTCATCATATAAAAATTATTCGACCAGCTTTCAACTAACTTGGTAAGCCAATTTCTACCGCAGAATGAAAAGATGGAAGAATATAGCTTAAACAACTAGAAAAAGTCCTTTATTTTAATTACTATAATTAAAGCCCGAAGGTGGACTTAACATTTTAGCGTAACCATGATGACATAAAAGCCTTATTTTAAATTTGACAAATAGAAAACGAGCAATTTTTGTGTTTCTCAGAAATATGGATAAATCACAGTCAGGTGTAGACAATAGCAAATAATTATAATGTAAACTAAAGGACATCCTTTATATGAGTTTGTCCTGTTAAAACCTTATAAACATTTTATGAAAAAATATTTTATTTGCGCCTGGTTGACACGAGTTTGGCCATATATGTATGAACGTCCAGTTAAACGCTTTTGTTTGCATTAAAATTTTTTTTAAAAAATAAACCAATAAATATCATTATAATCCACAGCGAGACTACACACTGTTGGTTCATAAGTATTTTTTTTTTACTTTTCATTTAAACAAAATAAACAACAGATGTTTGAAATGGAGCACGAAATTGTTGTTGCATTTGGACGTTTCTAAAGATTTTATTTAAAATTAAAATATTATGTACAAAAGAAAAACAAACTGCACAACTTTTTTTTTATTAATTTAATATTCATTTAAAATACAAGGCAAGTCCTTTAAATGACAATAAAATAATTAAGGCATAACTTCTTCACACAGTTTGGTGTATTTAAAAATTTGTTTCGATTTTTTTTTTGTTTTTAATATTTCTTGTTGCTGCTGCAAATAAAACATTTGTTGTTTACCATAGACAATGATTTCCCAGGGGTAGTATGCCAGCAGTCGTTTTGGGAACCATAGAGTAAAACGACACAAAAAACTGATGACCCCCATAACAAAAAAAAAAATCTCACTCACCGTGCCAGGACATTCCAGCCCACATCATTAAAACTAACAGAGGACACAAGAAAAAAAAAACGGAAAGAAAGTAATAACAAAGTCGTAAACAAATTTGTTTGTCAAAAGTTCATTTGTTATTCAATAACAAGAAACACTAAAGACAGCAAACAAATGCTGGCAGGTCGTAATAAACCGCCTCCAAAGTTAATAAAGAAAAATATAAAATTCAAAAGTTAACTTTATGGGCCGCCAAAAAAATTTTTTCTAAAGTTTAATTTATTAAAAAAAAAAGAAAACCTTTTTTGTTTTAAACACAATTGAATTGAAATATAAATTAAAAATGTACCGTTATTAAGTGTATTAACAACATTCTTACGTTGGTAATTTAAAGAAAACCAAAAACTTAAATTTATCTAAAACCTAGAAATCTAAGTTTAATCTACACCAAAACCAATAAAATGTTCAACCTTTTTCTTTTACTTTATTTTATTACTGGTCAAATGTTCCAATTTTGTTCAGCTTTTGACTCTTACCCATCGTAAAGTGGTCAATCGTATTTTGTTCCATAAACCGTCATTCAATTACGTAAATAAAAATAACAATAACAGTAAAATTCAAATAAAATCACATCACACCGGTGCGTAAATATACATAAATGTGTTTGTGTTCAAGGATATGGGCGAAGAAGGCACTTTTGACAGTTCATCTTTCAAAAAAATAAAAAAAAGAAAGAAAAAGGAAAAAATAAATAATGAAACAAAAAATATAAAAAAAAAATTACAATTTAATCAGTCGTGCGTTCATTTAGTTAAATTGTTTGTTGATGGGATTGTAAGCTAGAGTATGCAGTGCTGCCATATCGCAAATATGGAAACATTTTTAAACCAAATGAGTCCACAGATTCTTTTGCTGTTTTGAAAAAAGTTTACTAAAATGCAAACCAAATTTTTCATAATGATTAAAGCTTTGACCTGTGAACTGCTTTAAAAAAATATATTTGGATCAATTATAAGCTCTGACTGTTTATAATGAAGGAGGCAATATGTTCTTAATTAAAACACTGCATGGAGAGGGTATTATGTGTTCTTCCAGTAGAGACTAAAAATGATCTAGAGATTTACCAGCCTAAAGGAGATGTGGTTTCTAACATTGTTTGATACTAGTGATTGTACACCCTTATTTGGGATGGCAATAGGTTTTTGGTAGACGACGATTTATGCCATAAGCGCAGGAAGAACGACAAGTGAAAATTCTGCGCTATAGTGAAATATAAAGATCTGTGGGCATATTTTATTTAACTGGCTGATTAAGTGTTTGATGAGAAAGTGAGTCCTTTGATATGGCTTTAATTATAAGCAAAGCCAATGTGTACCTCTTCGAGGTATTTCTTGGACAATTTTTAGTTAATCTGAAAGGCTTATAGTTAAATTAACATCAATGTGATCAAGGTCTTCCATCCAACCCCCAGGCTTTAGAAGGGCAGAGATTTAAATTGATTCTGTTACTGCATTATAATCCTGCAGTTCGCTCAATAGTTCAGTAGCAACAGATTACTCTGGTCGCAGTGTTCTACCCTTGAACTTAGCCATTATCTTGGCACGGATAGCAAGGAATGAGGAAGCCAATGCCTGAAAATGCTTTAATCGAACATTTTAGATCAGCAAAAGTAAAAAATTCATTACATTCTATACGTTTGCTGTAAGTGTTATTTTATGCAGAAAAAGTTACCCGGTGCTTTACTTGGTTCTGAAAACTGAAAAATATCATTGGGTTTAGTACAAAATTAAGTGGCTAGGGAATTAGCAATGGAGAGGGGGGTCCTACAAGGAGATTTTAGTCAATTTTTTCCTTCTTGATATTATACTTTCTCTTTATATATTGTAAGTAAGGTTAAGTTGAAAGAAGAAGACCTCAATTTAAGCTGAACATACACCTAGGCCAGTAGTTGGAATGTTGTGGGCTCCTAGCAAGGAAAATAAATCTCAGGAGAGAAGTTCACAGAAATTGGGTGATGCGGACGAAAGCACCTTCCTCTCCACACCTCCTAAGTGAGCCACATCTGGAAAAATATCAGACAATAACACATCACCATCTGGCTTGTGAAAAAGCTGTGTAGTAGCACAAAAAATGCTTTATAATTTCAATGTCCTTCCTGCATGCCCTGCACTTACGATTCTCCGCAACTCCCATCCGATGAAGGTGTGCCTGTAAGTTTGATCAACCCATCAGCCTACTTATTATCTTGCTCAATCAGGCCTCCTAATTTTTAAAATACGTCTAGTTCTGAACTCATCCGCCCCAAAAGATTCTCGTCATTCTTCCACTGTACCATGTGTATACTTTCCGCCCTCTTTCAACTTGGCTTTTGTCACAACAAAGGTCTTCGGGTTCCCTTAGGACAATTTCAAACTGTCCCCTAGCCATTATCGCCAGATCATTTTCCCGTTCACTTTCAATCACCCTCCAATGACCCCCCAATATTATGCGAACCTGGCTATATTGCGAGTAATAATTAATTCCTTCGTTGCATTGCAACACCGTCCTAGATCTGGTGTTACCGGACATAATTGCTCCTGTAGACGAATATTGTTAGCTGGGTAGCTTTTTACGTAAATCTAAACAGGTATCTATATTACCGTCCGGCTCAAAGGTACTCAAGAGTGCCAAACTATCTGAGATTGGTAAGACAAGACTCGTTGTATATGCCAAGAAAGTGTGGAGCACTTTCTAATTCATTACATCGAATTGGTACTATAAACCAGCCCACAGTGGGTTCGATGACACCGAAAGTGGCGATTAATTCATGGGAGCCGTAATTTAAATTTTTTTGAAATTTTTTTTTCAAATCGTTAAAATTGCATAAAAAAGCATATTCTGAAAAAAAGATACACGGAAAAAATGTTTATTTTTCCGAAAAATTATAGTTTGTGTCAGAATTTTCGCCTTAGTTTTAAAATTAAAAGTGATTTTTTTAAAAAAATAAGAAGCAAACAAAAGCTTGTATTGTCTTCTTTCTAAAAAATAAAAAAATAAATATATATTTTGCAAAAATATGAATATGAGTTTAATTTAAAGTCTGAATTTGGGTTTGAAGGATTTCGAGAATTTTACAACTTTTTTAAAAATTAACGAAAACAATTTTTTATAATTTTTTTGTTTATCAATAATTGTCATAAACTTAAAAAGAAACCATATTATGTTCATCCTCACCTTCATCACCATAATCTTCGCTATCATTACTCTCACTTTCATGTACTTCTTGGAAAATAATAGGCGATAGCAAAAGCTGTAGTTCGAAATTTGATAATTGTTGCTTTTCTTTCCGCTCATTTTGTTTATTAATACTAGATATGAATAGATCTCAACTGAGAAAAAATCTATTTAGAATATCTTCATTCGACTTTTCTCGGCTGCATTTGCGAGCAAAGTGTTCCCTATAATTTTTAAAATTCTTATTTCTGGCTTCCTGAGCTTCTTCTGAAAGTTCTACAATCGGTAAAAGGGCATATTTTATGATTTCGGGACCATTAATTAAAAAATTATGTATTGTAGGAGTCATACAAAACCATTTTAACACTCTCGTGAATAAAGATGACTGAAACTTGTTCACGAATGTTGAACGAATGACTATAGCAAAACAAAAAACGTTAGTTTTGTAAAATACATGATTTTAAAAAAAACACGTCTTCAAACAGAAAATTGTTAATAGCCAAAAATGGAGCAACAAAACTGTAAATTTTCTTTTTTGTATTATCAAGCTAAGATTTCATACTTTTAGAAAATATAAAACTCAAAACATAACCTTAACTAACTTAGAAGTTATGGTTCACGAAACATCAAAAATAGGGCAATTTTGGACCTTTTTTAAAAAAATCGTCAAAAATATTTTTTACACGTGTTTTCAAAAATACTACATCATTTTTGTACACTTTATTACCTGAAGTTGAAGGTTCCATTCTTAAAACAACACTTTGTTAACGCTAAATTTAAAAATTACGGACTCGTTTAATTCAAAATTTAACTTTTTTCGCTTTTTAAAAAAATTGCAAAAATTTTTGTAATTTGACACGTCACTACGGAGTCAGCTGACAAGATAGATGCTTGAAAATTTACAGTGATGTAGGATTTTATCTAGTTTTATCCGATACCAAATATTAATACAAAAACTTAATTTTAAAAATTTAATTAAGACAGCCGAATTGACCTTAGAAGCTTATTTAGGTTACGGTTAATAAAACGCCCAGCATAGATGCTGGTTGGCTGTGAGTAATACCAAATGAGGAGTTGCGGGTTTTTAAAGGGAATTCTTCCTTTATTGAACTAAATATTTAAATTGATGATGTGGCTCAAATGTCGTGGCCAGCAGCTGGAGCAGGAAAATATCCATTTTACTATAAAACGGTGTCTGGTTTGCAACTTCAAAATCGGACTTAGATGCGATATTTAACAAAAGTGACACCAAATGAAATTAAAGTCAACGCATCCCCCAGTTGACGACAACATTTAGCTTTAAACCAAGAACTGGATTTTAAGAAAACTGGCCACCTATTACTTTTTAGAACTGTAGGAATAAGTGTTTATAATATCATACTCTCTTAATTGTGAGGAGAACGGTGTTCAACGTTAATCGGGTCCTTTTTATACAACAAATAATTTTTTTAAAAAAGGGAAAAACTTAGATTTAGCAAAAACATATGTGGCAACGCTGGTTGTATGTATTTGCTATAAACAAATAATGTTGATTGAAAGGGTGGTATTATTGTTGTTGTTATTGTTTTTATTTCTGGTTGATATCTGCTTGATTAAGTCAAACAAATTGACCCAATTGAAAAACCACAAAAGCCAAATGTTTGCTCTGGTTATTTGCCAATGGACATTCAAACTTACGTGCTTGGTTGGTTGCCCTGACCATCCATCATAAAACATTTAAAAGCCCGTAAAAGCATATGTATGTATGTCCATGTTTGTTTTGTTTATTCAATAACATGGTTAAATTGCTTTCCAATAAAAAAAAATTAATTTCATTTTAAACAAAAATTTAATTTAACAGCTAAAATGTTGTTGAGGTATAAGAAAAAAAAACGAAATCAAAAACCTGTTACAACAAATCAATTGTCATAAGGTTTGTTTGAAAAAACAATTTTTCTTTTAATTTAAACTGCAGTAAAACAAATATCAGAAATGTCTTAAGTTTTGCCAAAGGACTTTTTTATTCTGTTTAAAGTTTAAAAAAGTCAAAGTTTTCTTTTTGATTTTTCCTTTTATTTTCCAGCAACCCTTTCTTTCAGGCATAAAATGCGTTCACAAATAAAAAAGTACAACTAACGATGTGTCAATTGAAAATTCATAGCTTTCAAGTTATTCATGCCTTCTTTTGTGTACATCCATATGGCGGCATTCGTTTCTTATTGCATTAATATTTAACGATGTAGTCACAAATTTTTTTTGGTGTCCCAAACAATTTAAAGTCCCCCCAAAAAAAACCAATTTACTATTGAACATACGGTTAACGTCTTTATAAGTGAACTTATAGAGAACATTTTTACATAAGTAATAGTATTAGGGATGTAAGTGTGTGTCACTCGAAAAACAGTTTTTTAAAATGAAAAATTTTAATATAAAGTTATTGAAGGAAAGATAATAGTAGAGCTTTTTCACAAAATATATTTAGCGGTTTTCTCTGGGTAGGCTGCTACCCCTAGAGGGCGCTTCGCAGACAGCTGGTGGCAAATAATCCCAGATATGGGTTTTGGAAGGGAAATAAATTAACTCTTGTGAGCCAAATAGCCCGAAGCCTGACGAGGGCGGTGTAACTCTAACATTACGAGCAGATAAAGTCATGTCGGAACTCTGGGGACATATCTGCATACTATAGCCTGCAAAATCGAATCTTATCAGATACCCATCTTAAACCATACAATTGCTAAGCCAAAGCAAGAATAAAAAATTAGCAGCCAAAAATGGCATGAAATGCTGGCATGCTTCTGAATACATTAAAATTTAATTAAGTTTAGTTTGCAAACAGTTGTTCTCATACGGCTTAGAAATCCTAGGCTTAACTGACCCAGCATAAGCTGATGATGGAGAGCTTAAAACAGCTGAGAGTTTCGCCCTTTTTTTTCGCGAAACCCGTCTTATCATCAGTATTTTACTACATAACTATCAGAACTTTTTTAATGTTCCATTTCTGCTTAACAAAAAACAAGTAAAAGTACTATATTCGGCTGTGCCGAATCTTTTATACCCTTAACATTGGCCTTTCGAAATCTGAAACTTTTTTATTTTTATCCATTCTTTTACTTATGAAATATTTTGAATTTTCAAATAGGAGTCGGTGTCATTTTTAATCGCTCCACGGGGGACTATGGGGAAGTTGTAGGGGTTTTATCCTAATTTTTGCAAATTTTGTATGGCAGCCCCTAAAGAGGGTGGAGATAGGGTAGGAGATGTATATTCTAGGAATATGTTTGGGAGGGGAAACTAATGGGGGTCAGTGATACATTTTATTAATCTAGGGGCGACTACGTGGAAGTTGTAGCCTTTTTTACCTTATTTTTCAAAATTTTGTATGGCAACCATGTTAAGGGCTGGAGATAGAGGGTAAGTATGTTCCACAAAAATGTTTGGGTGGATAAACTAATTTGGGTCAGTCGTACACTTTATTGCTCTAAGGCCGACTCTGAAGAAGTTGTGGGCATTTTCATATAATTTTTGTAAATTTTGTATGGCAACCCCCTTAGGGCGTGGAGATAGGGGGTATGTATACTCTAGGAATACGTTTGGGTAGAAAAACTAATGGGGACCTATGCTAAGTTTTATTCCTCTAGGGGCGACTCCGGGGAAGTTGTAGCGGTTTTTACCTTATTTTTAAAAATTTTGAATTGCAACCATGTTAGGGGCTGGAGATAGAGGATAAATTTGTTCCACAAAAATGTTTTGATGGATAAAATAATTCGGGTCGGTCTTACATTTTACCTTTGTAGGAGAACCCTGGAAGCCGTAGGAGCGATTTTAAAAATTTTTTAATTAATTTTGTATGGCAACTCTGTTATATGTTTGAATACTAATACTAATAAAATTTTCGTTTTGGGTGTGGTTTAATGATATCAACATGACTGATTCAGTTTTTTTCTTTTTTTGTTGTTTTTTTATTATTACATACATAAGTATGTTCTTTGTTGTTGTTGTAGATCAAAAAAAAGGAGGTAGTCTTAGTTTTTTGCTTATATCTCAATCATTTATCGAGCGATTTTGCTGAATTTCAATACCGATTTTTTCGCGACTATCTGACAGTTTGATACCACGGGGTCTATGCGACATCAGTGGGCTTCAGAAAATTAATTTCAACCATAACACAGACAGACGGACATCGCTTAATCGGCTTCCCTATCTATAAGGATCCAGAATATATATACTTTATTGGGTCCCAAATGGATAATAAAGATATTAAAAACGGAATGACAAACTTATATATACCCTTATCACTTATGTGAAGGGTATAATAAAGGAATAAAGTTGATCCTAGGCAGTGATGCCAGAACAGTCGGCTCTTCTTTGTATTACGTTTCTATGAAGCTCTCAGAATCTTCACATTTCGTACAAATCAAATTACTTTAAACTACTGTAAAAATCAAAAATTAAGCCTGTTATCAAGAATATTCAACACAATTCGATCTTGAAGTCAAAATTTTCTTAAGTTTAAATTTGTCAGGTTACATCTGTCACAGTCTTCAAGTAATCATTGTGAGCAGAATTTCTACTTACAATAAATCGTTTTAGGACATGCCATCTCTCTGGAACCCATAGCCTTTTTCTAGCCAACGTTTTGAATTGTTTGAGTTATAAGCAAAATTTGAGCAAATGGTTACACCCGTCACAGCTGAATTGCCCCTATACAATTCTGCATAATTATTTATTTTGTTTCAATGACTAAATGTACATTTAAAACTTACATTTAAAAATTACATTTGCTTGTAAATGAGATCTCATAAGACAAATTTTAATATTTAATTTATTTCTATTTTTCGTGCGAACATCAAAATCCTTTCGCCATCAGCATTTTCATATGACAAAGTACGTAAAATTTTTAGCAAAATTTGTCAAATAAAAATTGTCATCGACATTTTTCGATGTTAACATTTTGTACCAAAATATTTTAACTTCCATTTGCTTTTTATTTCAAAAATTGAAGGCAGTTTAGGTTATAATTAACAAACTTTTGAAAATTTTAAAAGTCATCAGCACTGACTTCTATAGGAATTGTCACGTTGAAGATATAAAGAAAATTCTCTCGCATCTTCCTTGAAATGTGGTTATACCCCTAATGTACATATGTACTTGCAAAGTGTATGTATGTTTGGATGTTTACGTGTGTATGTATTTGTATGTTTTCATATAAAAATGTTCTTTTATGTTACATATGTTTTAAATATATGAAGCATTTTGTACGTATTAAATTGCCGCTGTCTTAAATGTCTGTGCCCATAAATATAAATATAGTTTTCAGCGTTATAACGACACATTTTCACCTTTAATCCTTTTTCTTCTTCTTTTTATATTTTATTATTGCCTTTTTTATATCCATATTAAGAAAGAGTTAAGTTTTATGTCATAAAAGGATGCATTTTTAATGTTATTCTTGATACTTAGTTAACAGGAAATGTAATGTTAAAATTATAAAAAAAAAGTGTAGACAATTTAGCGCTTTTTTTGTGTGTGAAAATATATAAGAAAATATTCATAAAAAAGAAATTTTTAATATTTTTTACTCGTAAATTAATCACAATCGAATTTGTCGGTAACAATTTTAAGTTGTATTGACTAAATGTTTATATTCCTTTCATTTAATGCTGTCGTTTTGCTGAAGCCGCAGGATAAGAAGTTCTTAATTTTCCCCATTTTATTAACTAAGGATACGTTAACCCGAACTTCGCTCAAAATTTAAATTTTGCCACCAACCTTAAAGAGTATGGGACCACAAGAGACGCTGCCAAGAGTGCCCGGCCCAAGAGTGTCCGTTATGCTGAGAATATCGCCACTGTTGGCGAGGATGTCGAGCTGTCGCCAGAAACATCGACCAGATGCCGTGCCTCGCAATTAGCCATTAGCCGGCCATCCCTTAGGCGGATTTTGGTTAAAGACCTACGCATGTTCCCATACAAAGTCCAGTTCGTGCATCAACTGCTGCCTTTCGAGCGCCAAACGCGTGTAACCTACGCCGAAGCCATCCTCAATCTTGTGGCTGAAGTGGACCATTTTTCGACAACAGTCATAAGAGGCGATGAGGCTTATTTCTACCTCAGCGGGTACATGAACAAACAAAACTATCGCTTCTGGGGCACCAAAAATCCACGTGTGATGCACGAGGAGACATTATACCCGCTCAAAGTGATAACATGGTGCTCTGTTTATGCTGGAGGAGTCATCGGGCCATTTTTTTCCGAGAACGCCGCTGATCAAACGACAACAGTAGACGGTGTGCGCTATACCGGCCATGTTAGCCGAGTTTTTTCTGCCGCAATTGAATGAATCAAGACTAGAGGGCACGTGATTCCAACACGACGGAGCAACGGCACAGACTGCGTTAGCCACAACTTATATTTTGAAGGCGGCATTCCCGGGTCGCCTTATCTCTCATTTTGGCGATTTACATTGGCCCGCAAGATCGCCCGATTTAACCGTTCCAGGCTTTTTTGAAGTCCCGTGTTTACGTGAACGATCTCGAGACCCTGAAAGCCCTCAAGGACAACATTCGACATAAGTGCGAGAACCTGTCACCCGAAGCTTTTGCCAAAGTGATTAAAAATTCCATGAAACGAGCCCGTAAAGCAACCAATAGTGACGGCACCTATTTGGCCGATATCATCCTTTCGAATTGACCAGTTAAATTCGGAAGATTCAAATAAACATAAACAAAAAACGGAATTGCAGTTTTTTATTTAGAAAAAAAATTAGAGCGGATGACTTCTCTTGGTCCACCATTTCCTGCAAAGCCATTTGGATGCATACACTGCCAGTTTCGCTGAGGCCATATGGTCTGATCAACCGAAATTGTTAATAACAAGAATAATTTGGCCAAGGCTTGGTTAGGTTAGGTTGCAAAATACGTTAAAAAAGTCAAACCCCTCTTAAATATAAGCATGCATGTGCATGCATGATACACTCTCCTTTGCCTTAAAACTATTTGATATTTGCATTAAACTTTACATGGTCATGTTGCTTTTTATTTCTCGTTGCTTTAAAATTAGCCTCATAGATCAATTGATTTACTTATATTTATTAGATTTTTTTATTCAAAATTAATGATATGTTTGCATGTCTGTAATTCTGCTAATTAATATTTAGATTTATATATGCAAACCTTAAAAATATTAAAAACTTTTAGAAAAAAAAATTAAAATAAAAACCAAAAAAGAACAATAACAAAAAAAAGTATATTTGTTGTCCTTTATTTAATGTTTACATTTAGGTGTATGTTTGTTTGGTTGTGTGTGTGTAAGGGATAATATTAAATTAATTTTGGGCATTTTATTTTCAGATTTTTTCCTTCAGTTCATATTTTTTATTAGAATTTACTCGCTAAAAATTACAAGACAATATTGTTTGTATATTTATTTGTTCATATAAAGTATTTTTACCAGCAAGAAAAAATTCTAGAGAAGAAAAAAATTAAACAGAAAATTCATTTATTTTCATTTATTGTTTCACATTTCCCCAGGGGAACTTTGGATGGCAGTTGCAATTTCAAAAATAAAAATAAAAGTCATAAAAAAGCCAAAACTTTCGACGCATAAAACTTTTCTTATGGCCGGCCAATAGAGAGTAAGTAAAACAAGAACAGCATTAATGTAACAAAAACCCCCAAAAAAAAGTTGAAATTTTTTTTCATAATTTTGTTGAATTGTCGTGTAGAATGTAATTTTTGCTGCAGGACAACAAAAATCAACGAAATAATTGAATTAAGTTGAGAAAGTGGCCGCTAGAAAAGGTCCGTCCACTCGAAAAACAAGAGTCAATTTTCTTGTTTACAACTTTTATCCTTCAAATTCTTTTCTCTTTCCACAATAAGTGGCAGTGAGGGAGTGAGGGAGTTTAGGATAACTTCGTTGTTGTTGTAGTATGAACAACTTTATTTAAGTGTTCGAATTAAAGGGTTCTTTTTCTGATGAGTTTTGACAAAAGAAATGTCACAAAGTTGTCACTATTAATTTAATTTTATTTATATATTTTGTGTTTATTGGTTATAATGAAATGCTTTCTTAAACGAGATATGTATGTAGTTAATAAGAGTGTTCACAAAAACCACCAATAAAAAATTATTTACCATCCCAGCAATAAATGAAACGAAGAACTTAGATAGTCATAGATGACATGTTCTGACGTTTCAAGCGAGAAGTTTAAGTACGCGTAAGCCAATATGTATGTCATGCCATGCTCACAACTCCTACTACAATTTAAGCGAGGAGTAAGTAAACAATGTAAATATGCACACAAAAGCCAAAAACTATTATGAAACCGGGGGAAAAATTACAGTATTCTTTTTATACACTTCACATAGTGATAAGGGTAGCTCCCATACAAATTAACAATTTTTATAAAATATTCGATACGCTATATCTCGGAGACTACACACAAAAAACTACAAAAAAAATTTTTCAAACAAATTCTTGTTCAAAATAATTTATTTTTTTAGTCAATTTATTTAATAGTCTCTAATAATATTTTTATTTGATTTTTAAATCAAACAAAATTTTCGCCTAGACAAATAAAATATTTAACCAGCTCAGCAAAATTTTTTAACAGAAACTAAAATAGTTACAAAATTGTTTGTCTAAATTTACAACTTTCGTTGTAGGTCCTCAGCCAGACAAAATATTTACTGATTCTCTGAAATTTGTTACTGATTCTACAACTCAGTTTTTTCTGTGTATGACAGATATCGAAATGAAATGTTCTACAAAAAGTAATTGGGCAACAAGGCTTACGCTTCAAAGAAAAAAATTTTTGGGTGGGGGTGAGGAAGGGGTAGCTCCCATACAATTTTACAATTTTATAAAATTTTCGATACGCTACTTCTGGAAAACTGTTACAGCTATCGACTTCGAATATTCTACAAAAAGTAATTATCAAATAATTCATACATTTTGGAGAAAAAGTTGGAGAAGAGCAGGGGGACTAGAACATCCCATACTTTTAACAAGTTTTATTAACCTTTAAACATGAATAATGTCGAAAACTTTTAAAACTCTCGATCTCAAACCTTCTTCATCTATTTCTATTATTCATACGAGCGTTAAAATTTTGTATATTTTTTTATGGACTTTAAAACTCGAATAAGATTTTTTATTATATTATTTGCAGTACAAAATTACTCGGCTGGGTATATTTAAAGACCAATGTGAAGGATATATAAGATTCGGCACAGCCGAATATAGCACTCTTACTTATTTCAATTAAGTTTTTGTTAAATAGAAGTTACATTCTTACATACACAAGCAAATAAAATTGTACGTTAAAGTTGTCTACAAAAAACATGCATAAAAAAATCCCATTTTTTATTTTTGCACATGAAATATGTAAATTGCAACCCTGTTTAAAAAGTAGGTGCAGTTGCCTACTGACAAACGTCGCTTATTCTGTAAGCGAAGCTCGTCGATTCCACAGCCTATGACACTTCTATATTAAATCTAAGGGAAACAGTAAGCGATAGCATCAGCGGTGATGCCCACAAAACGTCTCTTACATCAGCGATTATGTCATGCGCATTTTTACCGCTGGGTTATTAATATAAATCTCTGTCCACGAAGTAGTTAATTTATTTAAAAATTTTAGGGAATAAACACTTTTTCCATTTTAATATTGAATATAAAATAATCTATTTAACTCAAGGTTAAGCTGGGGGTCCTCAAATTTTTTCCACTTTTATCCATGGGCCCACTGTCAATTCCTTCATTACAAGTTAAAAGCAGGAAGAATAAGAAAATATTAAAAAATTTAAGGGAAAAATTAAAAGGAATTAAGAGGCGGAGAAATGCCGATCTGTTTACTATGTATTATTCCAAACTTCTATAAAAAGCCGGGTGGTAGCTAGCAATACATTTAATGAGCCTAAATGTGCCCACAATTAGAGACCTCACAAGCCACATCATAGAAGTGTTTCCATTGGCACTTTTTTTAAAAGGTTTTTCTTAATACCTTCGCAAATTTTAAATATTCCCATCCCATTTACTAGACTGTCAGAGTCCCACTTATGAATCTTAAGTACATGCTGCTCTCATTCCCATGTCCGCTTTGTTCAGTTTGAGCCATAAGGGTCTAAAAACTAGCAATTTTCTTTCATGCCCTAACTACTACTTTAAGACATAAGATTCTTTTACTCCAAAATAAAACCTTTCGGTGGTTTTAGGAACTTACACCCTATCCCCACTTCTTGAACTTATTCCTTTCTTTCAATGTCATCGGCAGTTACATTTCTGGTAACATTACAGTAATCAGGCAACTATTGAGATTTAATATAAAATTAAAAACTTTTACCACCAGTATTTAAAGGATATATCAGAGGGAGAGGTGTGTGGAACCTTCTCCTTGGGATCTGCCAACTTGAGATTATAAAAAAACAGGTCTAAGGGAAAAGCTAATGTTAGTTGAGTCACATTCTTTGCACAAATAAAAGTCCTTTTAGGACTTCCAATAAATGCCTGGTACGTTAAGCTGTACTACTAGTGATTGATAAATCGTCTAATTGGCTAAGAAGCTGCAAGATATTTGGCAGAAATATAGGGACCTTCACCGAAAACTGAAGAGCCTATAGGCGCCTTACTGTTACTCTACCTTACAACTTGTCTGTGGAAGTCGAACATTCCCTTAACGGATGGCGATGCATTTTAAAGTTGCTTTCGTATCAATGTGGGGACACGGTTCCAATACAGGTAACTGCTTGGCTACTACCACTTCTGTGACATTCCCTCTGTTCCTACTTGCTCAGCGTGGATGCATACACTGGCGAAATCGTCGTAGCCAGTTAGCCTAACGAGTCTTTTTGCGGAATCATAGGGATAATCTGACCAAGGCAAGACCGGAGAGATTCCAAGTGTCTCTCTCTATCTGAACAAACGGAGGCTGAGAGACACTATGGTCGCTATAACTGTGGCTGCTATTTCTCTGTTGATGTGGTGGCCAAGCCAGTAGAAGGGACTGCTTTTTAACTACTTCTGTGAAAGCTGTCAAGGTGTATCTTGTGCTTTTGTCCGGATTTAAATGGTATCCAAGCTAGGCACTTTGAGTCCAGCTTGGATACCATTTTAATATATTATCCACTATTTAAAATATTATCCATTATTCTCTAAGAAAGGCCAAAACTGGGGTACAATTGTCAACTATAAAGCAGAGCCTCTACATTTGGTGATGGAATTTCATAATTTAAACCTTTTTTTTCTATCTCATATATTCAAAGGTTTTTCTAAGGAACCGAAGTAAAGGAACCAAAGCGCTGACTACTATAAGAAAATTCGGAGTTTTCCAGTTTTTAAGTTTTAAAAGATTTCAAAAATTTTAGGATAAGCATTTACCATCTCTTGCCCACTTGTTTTATTTTATGTTTTATCTTTACCAAATATATTTTTATTTTAAAACTTTTAAATCATATGAATTTTTTTATAAAATCCATTTAAAATATGTTTTTGTTTTAATTTAATTTTTGGTTTTCATTTTTAATTTAATGCTCAAACCATTATTAAATGTATGTTTCTCGTATATATTTTCTCAATTCATATAAATATCTTCAGACTCCTTAGGGAAATTTGAAAATCGCACTCTATTTTCATTCATTCATTCTCATTCGTTTCATTTTTGTTGTACTTTTTTTTCACAGTTTTCTCTTGTTTTTCTTAATTTAGCATCAGCTCGATGCTGTTGCTGTTGTAGGTATGAATTTGATTTTTGTAGAAATGATTTTTGTTTAAAAATATCTACGAACTTTACTTACTTACTTGGTTACATATTATATGAATTTACTGACTGGTTTGGGTTCATTATTATTATTGTTGCTGTTTTTATTATTTTTTTTGCTCATTTTCTATGCTCCAACCACAAGTCATTTGATTTAATAGGAAGAAATTTACTTGCTGTTCAAACATACGTGCACATGAACATACTTTTAATGGAATAGAAGTGAAACAAACATTTGATTTTGTTTGCAAAAAAATAAATGAACAACTTCGTATGAAAATGCTTAAAACAAATGATTTTTTCACACTTTATTGTGCGAATGAACCCAGCAAAACCTTTGCTTACCTTGTAAGTTAGCGAGTAACATTGGAGATGAAGAAACACTAGTTACCTTTTGACTGAATAACTAGTTATTTTTGTTTGAGTTGTCCAGAAATTCACGACCCTCGCTTACAAATGTGCTTACAAAAAACAATCAAGTAACTAGTTACCAAGCATTAACTAAAATTAATATTAACATTTTAGAGGTTTTAAAACAAAAATGGTTTTCAAAGTCTTTTCCAGTAACCTTTTTTTTCTATTAATAACTATAAATGTAATTATTAGCGCTCTTACCAAAATGTAATTTTTCTGTAGTAGCGACCTCATTACCTAGTAACCTATGAAATAATGAGAGCCCATTACACAATTTCAAAAAAATTTCACTGGGAATAAACAAGTTAATGTTAAATCTACTTAAACACACAGTTTAACAACGATAAAACATTTTGTACTTCCTTTTGCTTCAATCGAAGATATAGTTTCGAATCAAATTTATAGTTTGTAATTGGAATGAGATCTTCAACTGTACAGGAGTTGTATTTAAATCGATGTTTTCATTTTTGGTGAGTTTTATAACAATCAATTCAACGACCTCCTCAAGCGTCCTTTCACTCTTGGGCCCGAGAAGAGTCTTTACCACAAAAGGCAGCAAAAAAAGCAGAGTATCAGACTGTGTGTTGGTAGGGCCGTTTTGGTAATGGTGGTGGAATTTAAAATCCCAAGAAAACTGTGTCCATTATTATCATTAGATAGTCTAAAGGTCAGTTTGTTATTCGCTCGAATAACATAAACACACACTCCAGTGCCTACATACATTGTAGATCAGTGAGTAAAAATAGTACATCCCTCACACAGACTATCGGATCGCAACAAACCACTTCTTCCTGGAATTATTACCGGGGGTGCTCCTTTAAAACTTGACTTTCTGTCTATACTAAGATTCTCAAAACCAATTTTCCATAACATTCTTAGGTGGCCAACTTGAGTGCTCACGTAGATCAGTGGTAAGTGCACGAGTCTACCAGTCTGGGGGGGGTTGTGGGTTCGATTTCCACCAAAGACCCTGGTAAGTCTGCTTCATTCTTCTGTTGTTTCTTTCTTATCCTTCTCTAAATTTTTTCTTTCTTTCCATCTCAACCTATTCTATTTGCTTCTCCAGATAACACAAAGGGACCGAGTTAAGCGGACCCAAGTGAGCTGTATCCTTTTCTTCAATGGCTGCCTGTTCTACCTAACCTAAGGTAACCAACTTAAAGAAAAATTCCTAAACCTGACTCTCCCAGCCTAACTACACCTCTTGAAGCCATTTTCCCGATAAGTATCGTATGGAGAAAGATGTCTCATGTCAATTAAAGCACATTCTACCTACTTGCTTATGTGGCTATTACAGAACATTTGTACCTTTAGCCCAACGTAGAACTCATTTTCAGGCGATTCGATCTTATGCGCTTCTTCTCCAATTTCGGACAACAAGTTTCGAGATGTCTTTCTCCAATTTATCTTTATATCGGAGATTTGGTCTTCCCCTTCCTTGCGATTCGTCACCAGGTTCACATTCAAATGACTTCCTAGCTGGAGCATCATCATTCGTTCTCAGAGCATGACCCCGCCAACGTAAACGTTGACTTCGGATACGTCTAACTTTGTTATTGTTGACAAACAGTTTATGCAGCTTGCGGTTCATATAACACCGGTTTTCCCAGTCAACGCAGACAGGGTAATAGATCTTTCAAAGAATTTTCCTTTCCAACACTCTAAGGACTGCCTCGTCAGCTTTTGAAAGTACCTCAACTTCATAGCCAGATACAAGGAGAGGAAGTATCAGCGTGTTCTAAAGAGTGATTTTTGTATAGTTTTGCTTTTCATTAGAGCCCTTTTCTGCCGTTTCCCTCTCACAATGCATCCATTTAACTACCTTTTTCTGCAAGCCCCAATTAAATTTGTGCATGCTGAGCAGGCGTTATGGCCTCTCTCAGCCCCTTTTCTCTTCCTCCCTCAAGATATTTAGCCTCATTCACCTAATCCCAAAAATTTTTAAACCGAAAGAACTAGTTCCGTTTGTTGAGAACCCTTGCTCAACCTGTTTCCAATCGCCTACAAGAAGTGCTTAAAACGACAATTGCAAAAATTCCTCGATCGGTGAAAGAAATTTTTTCCTGACCAAAATGACAAATCTTTTGCAAATTAAAAGATCTTTCTTTATGTCTTTCTTTCTTTCTTTCTTTCTTAAACTTCAAGCTTCTTTAAAACAAAATTAACCCTTAAAACGCAATAAAAGAGATGAGAGACACCCCCTTCCCTTTTTTTTGGTTTGCCCTGGTCTAGTCTCCGTCAAACTGCTCGCTTAAGTCCACAATCAATAGTCCTACATCAAAGCATTTAGGTTATCCATCTGACTAGGAATTCTTTGACTCTTTGGTCCTTCACCCTCTTTATCTTTTCCATAGCACTTTTAAAGAGTCCTCTTATACTAAGAAAGCGTTATCCTTATTATGCAGTCCCCGTTTTAAATAACAAACCATTTGTGTGTGTGTAGAACAGTTTCAACTGGTTTACCCGTAAAATAAGCATGTTTGCGCCTTCAAAATATATGATACCATTAATTTTTATAGAAAATTTTAATTTAAAGTTCGTTATATACAGACTTAGCTGTAACAACATCTAATAAGCATAAAACCGGCTAGATTTATATATATTTTCTAAAGAAGAAAAAATATAAATTTCCAATTTTCTTGTAGTACAATGATATAAGAGTTTATGACTAGAGGAGGGGCTGAAGAATGGCAAAGCAGCACTTACTCCTTACACGAAGACAATCAGAAATGTTCAAACTAATAAAGCAAACTCGACTCGTAAGTTTAACATTTAATCATAAAGTTGTAATTAGAATTTGCAGCAAAAAAGAAAACAAATAATTTTTATGGAATTTCCAATTAATAATGAATGATTATTATTTGCCCAATTTCTAAGTGGTAGAAAATATTTTATGTTTCTGTGGGCAGAAGGTAGAAAGAAAAAGAGAGAGAGAGAGAGTAAACAAGAAAGGGAGCATGTAATATGTGGTTAAAATAAATGGAACAGCACTATTCAAGTGTCAAAGTTAATTAGGCAGAATGACATGTAAAATATGAATAAAAACAAAATCAAACCAAGGAGGACGATAAATATGAATATTGATTGACTTTATACTGGCGCTGCTTTAACAAAAGAAACTCACACTTGACTGAATTTCAATACAACTTGTCATAACTTGTTTTAAAAACATTAAAGGCAAACAAAATATGTATTTTAAGGAAAATGGATTTTTTTTTTCTTAATCAATTTTTTTCATTGTGGTCTCTGTTTTGTTATTTTGTTTTTTTGTTTGTTTTCTTTCTTTCTTTCTTAAATCATTGTTTGAGGTTTTATGCAAATTGGTTTATGCACTAAAAGAACGTTAAGAATGATGACAATGAAAGCAAATGAGCTAATAATATTGAAAGCTTTTAGTTTCATTGGCTAAAGAAAAACAAAGAACTCAATACCTTTAGAAAAATAAACATTTACATTTAACTTATCCTCTTTATCTTATTGTCATCTTGCCCGTCATCATCAGCATTATCATCATCGTCGTCAGCAACAATGAACACAATCTTACAACCAAATGTATCAATAATCTATAAGACGTGTCATGTCAAACAAATACAAAAACACATAAATTAAAATACAGTTACGTTTACTCCTTCATCGAGGATTTTGTCAATAAAATAAGAAGGATACATACATTGGGTAACGCGTATTACTTCAACATGGTTACACTCAATTGAAAATAGCTAAATTGATATATTTGTTTGTTTGTGTTCCAGTTAATACAAATAAACAAACATACAAGCTTGTAGTCTGGTAGTATTTATATTTACATGAATATCAACAGGAATTTACATAAAAACTTGATGCAATGGTGGCCAAAACAATAGTGGCTTAAAGAGTTTAGGTCCTCAAAAAACCGAGTTTCCTTAGGAATTCAAGGATGCATTGCTTTTTACAATTTCTTGATTCATTTTTTATGGGAAGAATAAGACTTTGGTCTTGAAGACCAAGGCTGCCCCTGCAGCCTTGAATGGACATTACGTCAAGTCTAGGTTTGTCAGGCACTGTAGGAAGGCCCTTGGTGGGCTTGTGGGCACCTTCAACATCAGACTTGATTGGGTTCCGGGACATTGCGTCAAAGTTGGCATTGCAATTGCCAATGCTCGTAGTGGCTCGGTCCTGGATGTGATGTATAGGAAGGAATCTGTAAGACCCCTTATGAAAAGCTTAGGACATAAATGCTTGACATGGCGATTTTTCAGTCGTTGCTTATGGACTTAGAACGAATGGGCCTAAGGAATGGGCACTGTCATCAGCTGGGCTATGACGAGCAAAGGGGATCGTTGTACTCCAAACTATTTATGTCTTTGTGAGGATAAAGAAGAGTTAGAGAGGATAAAGCATGTTGTCTGTCACTGTCAAAGATTGTATAACCTATAGTCTACGAAGAACTAGGCGATGCTTAGAGATATAAACTGGAAAATGTCATTGGGCTTTAAATGGATATCAAAGTGCTAGGAGATAAGAAGTTGAAAGGAGTTTCCACACGGAAACCAGATTTTTTCCCCCTCTTTCACGTTTTATTTGATGTCTTATTTTGTTCTTTTTTTCCTTGTTCCTTGAAGAGCTACATAATGGGCTTAAGAACTTTCCGAGCTAGGATGTATAAGAGCCAACCGCTTTTTATCACCCCTTGTAATCTAACCTTATGTTGTTTCACTAATCTTTGTAACTTGCCTTGCTTACAAGCTGTCAAGTAAGATCTCAAATGATTTCGTTTTGAGGTGACCATTCGAAATATTGTCCCTTAGAACCTGTACTTGGATTAAGTATTAGAGTACAACAGGTCATAAAACCTACCTACCTTGATACTCCAGTAAGATCATCTAGTATATAACTGCCCAGAAATATATTTCTCTTTAAAATCCATCTCCTGGTTTCCCCTACTCCCATAATTACGGCAGAAGTCGTTACAGGAGAATGTACACATAAAAAAGGATCACATCTCCCTAAAGATTCCAAATGTTTTCAGGTCATGATATCTGCTCTCAATAGCTCTTGGTAGTCCCAAACGATTTAGCAACGAATTTAACATAAGCGATTTGTAGAACAAATCCCACTTTAGCCAGCTTGTCCGTAAAGGTACAGACTAAATTAGTTTTAGATAAAGGACCTGGCTTAAACAGCTCTTCTTTGCATTGACTGACCAGTAACGACTTAGCAGTGTGCGAAATAAGGGACATAAGTGCCGCCTGACTGTTGGCAGTAGTTCCAACGTTCCCAAAAATATCATATACTCGCCTACATGCTTTATAGACAACAAATTTTTCTTTCTGAGAAAACTGAATCAATCACGCAGACGATATTAGAAACTAGTCCTAAGATCCTCCATCTTAGATGTATTGCCCTAAAAATTCTCCAAAAAATTACCCGTAAAAGCTTTACTCCTTGAGGGCTTAAGAAGCCTGAATTTATTAACAAGTCCGTAGGGGGTGGACATAGTTTAAGGTGTTGATTCTGGATCGAGGGTAATCTGCCCAAGATATCCCCATTACCGTATATTTTCGACCTTAAATATTCCAAATCCCTGAGCATAACTTAACTACCTACAGTTATGGCAACAGTTATGGCCACTATATGTATATCAATAGGAACTAAGAACAGTATTGTGTTCAGTGCGTCTGAGTAACTATTTAGTACGCATATCCAGCCTACCCCATCAAAGATCCATCCGTAATTACTGGACCTACTTAGATATGCCAGAAATAAATCCATTGAAAATCTTATGACAAATGTAGAAGGCCATTATATTCCTATTCACCATGTGGTGGGTTTCCTCTGTTAATGACAGTTTCCAGTCGAGGTAGTTTCCCAGATATTTCACATTGTGCGAAAAAAGGATTCCGCAATTTCCCAACCGCGGTAGTCTGAAGCTTGGGACTTTGATCGTTGTTGTGAACAACACCAGCTAAGTTAGTTATTTGTAGCCCATTTACTGAGTTAATTCAGGGCATCAGACATGATGTTACCAAGAATGTCTGGAAACCATAATACTTGTATTACGAGATTGTTCAGTAGTGATGACACAACACCTCCCTGGGGGCTAAGAACTGAATATTTGAATTTTTTTTTTTTTTGCATATTTTTGTTATTGAATCTTCGCATTAGTCCAGCCAGTGCCAGACTTAAATTTAAGTTCTCATATTAAAATAGTTATCTTCATCTAAGCGCAATAGTACCCCTCCTTTTCAAACGGGAGTGTCCACTATGTTGCAAGATACTTCGAGCGAGTGGGTTTGGATGTGTTTCCAGCTTATTTAAATACTTGTCCACATAATTAAAAATTTCGCATTTAACTAGTGGAACTTGCAGATCTTTGTGGATGTTGCTGTTTTTAATATACCAAAGAGCACCAGTTATCATTCTTAGAATCTTGTTTTGACGGCGTTGGATTTTTTCAATGTTAGAGGCGGAAGCAGTGCCCCATAATTGTATACCATAGCACCAAATTGGTTTTAAAATTGAGTTGTATAGTAGAAGTTTACAATCCAGATGAAGCACAGAGTTTCTTCCAATTAGCCAGTGGATTTGAGCAGCTTTAGGTTTCATTTGCGTCAGCTTTGCATCTATATGAGGCTTCCATGTGAGGCGGCGATCCAGGTGAATACCAAGTTATTTTGTTATTTTTGGATCGTTGAGGCACCAAATGGTTGTTAATAGTGATTGGAGGGCACGTTTCTTTTCGTCAGGTAAAAGTTACGTGATTACATTTTTGTTCATTTATTTTTATTCCCCATAATTTTGCCCATTTCTCAACTTGTCTTACGTAGTGTTGCAGCTGGCTCGAAGCCAAGTCAAGGACTATTTAACTTTAAATATATGTTTAAGATCTTCAAAAGATCTTAAACAAAGTTTCACATAAGTTTAAAGAATAAGACGTGGCCATATTTTCTTAAAGCTACACGATCTGCCCATATGCATTTTGAAACATATTGTAAGTTTCCCTGTATATATTATGCCCTCTTCTGTAAATTCCGAAAACCAACATTAATGCATTTTCTTGTAAGAAAATATTGTCTTTTAAAATGTTGTTGTTTCTTTTTTAAACTTAACTTTTCAATAAAAGCTACTTAAAATACACTGTGATTCATTTTGCCAAAGTGTTTGGGGATTTGTTGTGAATCTCAACAGGTTTTAGCTTTTAAGCCTTTTGTAACGTTGTCGTTCTTACTTTTTTTGTCATTTCTGAAAATTTAGATAATGTTTCTTACAAATGTTATTGATTTAGCTCGTTTTCTTAAGAAATACTTACGTTACAAAAATAAACAACAAAATTGTATGCATAAATAAAGGGGTTTTCATAATACATACATATATCCTGGAATGCTTTAAAATGAAAATAAACAGACAAACACACACACACACTGTCTTATCCTAATCCTTGCACCCATTTACACATAAATAATTTTATTAAAATCATTTTAACATGGTTAAGGTTTTTGTTAATGCTTTTTTATAACCCAAAATTAGATGAATTATAGAAATTAAAAGTTTTTGTAATTTAATAGAACATGATACTCTCTTTAACCATTTTAAGAGTTAAAAGCTAAAAATGTTATCCTTAACAAAACAAATATTAAATTTATTAAAATTTGATTGTAATTATCCTTAAATAAAATAAGGATTCACATTTACTCATATCTATATACAATGTATGTTTGTATATCCTTTTTTTAAAAATGATAAAAAAACCTTTTTTTCCACATTAAAGTCTCTTTATATAAACACAAGTAAATGTCCACATTAATATTACCCAAAAACTTTGCCACATACATTATTTTATAGTCCAATTAAACCCTTGTAACATATGAGTGCTATTTTATATTATAATAAACTGGTCTTATACATCACTCCACCCTGTTTTATTTTCATGCATACACTCTTACATAAGTGTATTCAGGGCAAGGGTTAATGGCAGCTACACAGAGAGAAATGTTTGCAAAGAATATAACTGGAAAATAAAAAAGAGTATTAATCGTGATAATTTAAAGCTTCACTGGAACATACTTGTCTTTTGTCCAAAATTATTTTCAAGTTTTTGTATTAATGTGGTTGAATTTCGTTGAAGCAGTTCCGGCATCAAATGCCAAATAACCTTAAAAAAAAACTTCCAAAGGTCTAATAAATTGGTGTGTTTTTACATTTTAAAACAAATACTTCTAGGGGAAATGGTAAGCAGCCCTGGGCTTAAAGGGACTTACTTGTATGCTAAGATGCCCAGCTATGGGTTGTTTGGTTAACATGATAGTTAATTTTATTTTAAGCTGTCAAATAGTCCCTCAGCGACCCCATTTTGATAAGGACTCAGAGTTGCTAATGCAACCGGTTGCCGGATGGTATATCTTTTAGCTTATACCTGCACCGAAGTCTATGACTCCTAACTACTAAGGCAGGACAATTGCATGGAACGTAAAAACCCGTCGCCTCCCTTTCCTTATTCCCACAGCTTCAAGAGTGATAGTTAGAAGGGAGTCCTAGCTTACTTGCATGCTTCCCGACCACTTAGTTGTCTGGTAACTTTGATAAATTTTTCAAAGAATGGCTTTTCATATAAATCGTACGCTGGCCGCCAAGAAAAAGTCATAAAACAAGCATGTATTCAGACTACGCTACCTGTTTTCAGCCACTTCAAGAAAGTTTCTGAAGATCCCGTGGTCGATGGTCAGTAGCAAAATCGCGACTACTTCCGCCTTGGTGGTATGCAGAGTAGACCCCAGTTTGCCCATCTTATCCGCCCCTTTATTATCAAGGTATTCCCTATATGCAGGTACTTGGACTAAGATTATATAAGGCAGATCACCGGGCTCAAACTATTTTTTCTATATTAAATGATCAGTAACGATGTATTAGCGTGCAAACTGAGTAACAAAAGTGTTGCCGAACTGTTGAAAAAAACTCAATATTCCCATGAATATTCCTGCCAGCTGGTAGCCTACATGCCTTAAAAATAGGAACTATTTCGGCCTGAAATACATTACATTCATCAAGCAGACGATATGGGGAACTTGTCCTAAGATTCTACACCACAGTCCATTTTAGAGCCATTTGTGTAAATCTTTACATCATTATATTCTGTAGGGATGACCCACACGCCACGCGTGCCTTAAGGGGATAAGAAGCAGGACCCATTTTTTAAGCCCGTATGGGTGCAACATTGTAAGGATGCGGATCCTAGATCAAGGGCAACACCTTCAAATTCTAGCGTAGTCGTATGTTTTTGGAAGCCCCTGGACCTGTCACAACAATTTGTTGCGGAGCAAATTGTTTAGTCTTCTCAAGTCCATATCTTCATAAGGCTGTAAGAATTGTAATCGATCTGCTTAAACTTCAAATACAAAAAAATGGTGGCTGCACTAAATATCTCAGCGTAAAACCGTTGCAAAGAGCAGAAGGCGTAATCTGAGGCTCAAGAGTAATGTGACCCTCTTTACTTCCATTCTTACGATCCTAACGGTTCTCTGGTTCCTTGGTAAGCACGCAAGTAGATTCAAACTTCCTTCTAACGACCACTGCCGCAGTGGTAAGAATGGGAAAAAAGGAGAAAACGGGTTTGTATCTTCTCAGAAAATATTCTGCCCCAGCTGCCAGGAGGCACAGATTTCTAGGCAGTTACCTATTTACTATTCGACTTTAGTTTAGCAGATGGAATGACCTGTTGAAATACCTTTAGACCACAGGTTGGATCTAGTATTCCAGGTCATGATTTGGAAGGAGAGGATGTTACATATAACGAGTGGAATGGGTTTGTCTACACGGGGTCATTTGAGACCCAACTGTACAGTCTGTGAGAAATGCAAGCTCTCGTGGAAACCAACTTTGAATCAAACAAACTGTTTGTGAACATTGGATGTAAGCTTGTCGATTTTGCCAGTAGCAGGAAAAACAGTGCAAAGCAGTTGATATCCCTTACAAACCGATCCCGGGTAAAATAGGAAATAAGTTTGCCAGTCTGGGTGTTGCGGGTTCAATGCCTGCCAGAGTCTTTACTTGGTTTATCTCACTCTATTTTCTTTCTTTTCTACCCTTCTCTACATTTTAATTCTTCGCCTTTATTACCACTTTTACTGTCTTTTCCTACAGGTTATAAAACAGAGCCGAATTAGGAGGCCCAAGTATATTGTATCCCCTAAAGTTTACCCTTTCTAGCTATTTTAACCCATAACATTTACTTTTAAAGAACTAATTTATTCTAAAATAATTTGTATTATCCATTGGCATTGTGATCCCAAATAGATGTGGTCTTCTCAAAAGACATAAGTAGGGGAAACATTTTTAATTTACGGAAACTTGTTTCTCTGATTTCATTAGAGCACATTCTTTTCTAATGTCGATAAAACAGTAAAATTCTTGCCATAATTAATAAAATTTAATGTGGCCCAGTATTTCCACTCAGACTTATTTAATTCAATTGACATTGCATTAAGTCCAGAATATCAGGAGTTTCTGATTCTTTACACTATACAATTAATGAAGCAACGTTTTTTTTTATCAGTAGACAGCGTCTGGTATTAGAGTCTTTAATCTATTATATAAAGAAGGGTTGCATGTATGTATATGTGTTTTTATTTTATAGCTGGCCACACCAGTGGATCGATTTTTTTGAAATTTTTACAGGGAGTTACTTCAAGTTTGAAAGGAACAATAGGCTACCTTTTTTTGGAAATTATTGCTACCACGCCCACACTACGCCCATTTGTGTGGGAAGGTCAGGTTATGAATTGCCTAGCGAAATTACCCAAAGCCATACTGATCAAACGCGTAGAACTAAATACATGAAATTTATATCACGTGTTAAGCTTTCCATATTTGTTTAAATGCATATAAATATTTAAAAATTCGGCCCTTAAAAGGGATAAAAATGGGACGAAAAGGGAAAAATCTGTAACCTTCTATCTTCTGAAGTATATAAAATAAAAACATAATTTTAAAAATTTGGCGTTTTTCTTAAGAAATAAACAAACAGGTATCTGGTGTTTTTTTTTAATTTTTGACCGAAAGGGGGAAAAAAGGGTTAAAATTAAATTTTGGTACTTTTTGGTACTTTTTGGTACTTTTTGTTACTTTTAAACCAATAAAGATAAAAACATTATTGAAATTGCGTTCGATTGGTCTTGAAAAAATATAGTTACGGTTTTCGTTCTTCTTTTCAATTTTGAACTCAAAGGGGGGAAAAAGGGTTAAAAACATATTTTGAATTTTTTGTAACTTTTAAGCCAATAAGAAAAAGGAACATAATTCTAATTGGGTGCGACAGGCCTAAAAATATGAGTACGTTTTTAGCCCTTTTTTAATTATTGGACCCTAAGGGGGGGAAAAGGGCTAACATTTTATTTTAGTACTTTTGGTATCTTTAAAACCAATTAAAATAGAAACATAATTTAAATTGCACTCGTCAGGTTACCGAAATATGTTAATATGTTTTTGGTAAATTTTTTTAATTTTGTCGCTAAGGGGTAGAAGGGGCTATAATTATATTATGGTACTTTTTAGAAGTTTGTAAAAGAATTTTTCTAACTAATGCTTTTTGAATATCTCCAAAACTATAAACCCGGTAAATTCCCAATTTTTATATGTTAATTAAATAGTAGGGCTGACTTATAATTTTTTGCAACATGTGTGGGGCAACCAGTAAACTAAAAAATATATAAATGCTTTTGTTTATATATTTTGGTAATTTTACTATGATCGGGGTAGCGAAGCACACCGGGGCTTAGCTAGTATCTTACACATCATAGGCAAGGTCCTGAATTCGCATAAAAGTTCCGTTAAAAATTTCATAAAATATGCCTAAAGATTTCTATCGTCTTCATGTTAAGGACTTTAACAAAGAACAAGAAACATTTCACACCAATTTTCTTACAGTGTACCTAATGTTTGTCTAATGACCATTTTTTTTTTTGTTTTTCATTTAAGGTTTACTTTGGTTACTTATCAAAGATGGCCAGTTCATGTAAGCTTCACACAAACATCCAAATATAAATTTTTATATTATTTTTAACATATAAATTACAAAGATGTAAGTAAAAGACACAAGGATCACGATAATTTACGACAGGATATTTTGGGTAAATTCTAAGGTCACTTCTCTTTATTTTTCTTTTTAAAAAAAGGCTGGCCGTACTTCTTCTTCTTTTCCATACTCGTATTAACAATTCTTTGGGGAACTGCAAGGAAAATGGAAAGAAGGTTAATTTTGTTGGTTAAAAAAACATAAAAACACAAAATGACAATAAATAAGTAATTTCGATTTAAGGAGAATTTGGAAAATATTGTTAAAAATAATTTTTTTCCTATGATTTAAAATTAAATATAGTTTTATTTTATGAAAAAAATTAGCTTTAATAGTTAAAAAGAATTTTTGCTTAACTTATAATTGAGTTTTAGCTCATTAAATTCACAACATGATATGAGATCCTTAAACTAAATACAGTTTCAAAACCAAAAAAAAATTAATGAAAAAAAGTCCCTAATTTAGGCAATAAATTTCTTTGACAGTTTATTTCACACTTTGTTGCTGTGCGTGCCTTCGGGTCATTTAAAAGCTTTTACACATAATTAGGCCAGTGATAAAGTCCATAAAAACATACACACACACACTCATCTGCATACATTCAAAATACATAACTTCTTTATTAAACTAATTGTGAAAGGCTTATCCTTTTTGGTAAAAAGGTGAGCAAATTATCATTTGCATACAACCATACAAATGCTTCATATCTCCCGCATAGTTACACATGTATGTATTAACATACCACAGATAAGGAATAAACATATGCACGTTGATACAAAAGTGTGTGTGTGTGTGTGTTTGCTAACGAAAAATTCATAAAAACAAATTAAATAGATACTAAAACCTTTGGCACTATTCTTCTCGTCTCTTAATTTTTAGATACTAAAATGTTTAAGTATCTATAAATGTATTTCCATCCATCCATCCATATCCGTATCCTTATTTGAATAGAAACTTTTGATGGTGTCCAATTTATTGCTGATGTTTGTCTAATGCTCGTTTAAACAACCAGGTCAAATTAAGTTTGTGTTACCTAATGAGCTTATAACTTATAAGCCTACAATTATCTGCTTTGAAAAGAATATTTACATGCTACGAGTTTTAAATTGTTTTCTCACACATACATACATACACACATGTAGACGTATACCCATATGTGCCTGCACTTACAACAGTCATAAAACCAAAATTTGCATATCAAACGTATAACATCAAAATAAACACCTTAAAAATATTTTACACATTTGTTGGAAAATATTGTTGCAGTAAGTATGTATGGATTTGTGTATTAAATGATTTTTGAGAAAAGAATTTTCATATGAAATAATAACATAGAAAGGCAATTGAAATTCATACACACTCACACAGATAAAACAGTTATTGCAAACCAATAAAAAATAATCAAGGAAACAGGGTATAAGAGTATACAATAAATACACAGAAAGAAAACCCGCTTTCTAAAATCAACAATTTTATTCTTGAATTTATTCAAAATCTTTTTTGAAAGTTTTAAGTACGATCCGTACTTACAGTTTCTTAAATCAAACCTATTGGGATTGCTTCAACAAATCAAGCAGAAAAAAGCTTGTTGTTTTAATATAATATTTTACATTTGAAAACAGTGTCCCGGTGGCCTAGAGGTAGCGTGTTTGTGCTGCAGTGCGGAAATTCCCTGGTTCGAATCTCAGCTTCGGTAAGTACAAAAAATGAAATTTTTAAATTATAAATTTTAGGTATCCATTAAATAAAAATAAAAAATAAAATTCTTCTTCTTTAATAATAAAGGCCCCATAAGTCAAAAAAATTACATTTCATTTTTGGATTAATCCCGTTAACGCTTAAATCAATCTTTTTTTTAGCCAACATCAAGTACGATTCCGAACTTAAATCAATCCTTTTTTGGCTTAATTGTGGCTAAAAGTAAGAAATTTCGTGCTTGATTTAAGAAAAACCGTATTCACCGTACTTTTGACACCGCTTTTTTTTTTTTTTTTTAATAGTAACCAGCACTCAAGGGATGGCCCCTACACATGCATTGCATTGTGTTGTGTGTGCGCTTCTATCTAAACTAATTGCTTTTGGTGTCGGTGAAAATTTTTCTCGATTTATATCGAGTTTTCTCAGAGATCGCACTATTCGTGTTGTTATAGATGGGATCTCTTCCAACGAGTTCAGAATCAACTCAGGGGTACCGCAAGGCTCCGTCCTCTCTCCTACTTTATTTCTTATCTTTCTGAATGACCTTCTATGTCAAACTTCAAATCCTATTTACTCTTTTGCAGACGACAGCAGCATATGCCATTCATACTCTTTTGACCATAGGCCTAGCTCTCTGGAGATTGGAGCTAGTAGACAGAGTATGAATGTTTCGATTAACCGCGATCTGATGGTAATCTCCAAATGGGGCCGTGCGAATAGGGTCGATTTTAATGCCCGCAAGACCCAATGTTGTCTTCTGACACATAAACGCACAATGGACGATGCTGCCTCGTCTGTATTAATGGATGATATAATTATTGAGAGGACAGAGACTCTTGATGTTCTGGGCATGAGAATCCAGTGCGATGTCCGCTGGACGGAACACATTTTTCTTGTGTCGAAGGAAGCATCGAAGTGTCTTGGTTTTCTTAAACGGTGTAGGAATTGCTTTACACCATCTGATCTTCTCAATATTTATACCACCTATATCCGACCAAAAATGGAATATAACTCCCATGTATGGGCTGGTGCCCCAAGGTCTATTTTGGGGCTACTTGACCGCGTACAAGAACGAGCGAAGATACTCATCGGCGACGTTGTGGTATCTAACCGTCTTGACTCACTGGAACACCGTCGTGATGTGGGGTGTGTTTCGCTGTTCTATCGATACTATAATGGAATGTGCTCTGAGGAAATCAGGGAACTTGTTCCCGAGACCCGAAACTTTTTGCGTGATACACGTTTTTCTAGAAGAGCACACCCATACGTAGTCGACTGGCCAGTCAATTGCACCACTCATTACAGGGAGAATTCCTTCTTCGGCCGCACAGTTCGTATGTGGAATGAACTTCCTACTGATGTCTTTCCTGCCACAGTAAATGTCGAGAAATTTAAATCAAATGTCCACAAACACTACTCCCTTTATCCTCCTTCTCATAACCTATTTTCCTGATACCAACACGCTGCGAATATATTTTTAAAGATTAATGATTTTTACGTAATTGCTCGTCGACAATTTGGTTCAAAGTTCGGTATTCGGCAGAGATATGGCGCAACTGCTTCGGCTATGAATTTCCCACGGCCAAGGCTAAGTCGATCTTTAAGGGCTTTCGAAAACATTGAATGGGTTGAAAGCAATTAAAGTAAAAATCTTCGACTTTCAATACGGAAAAGAGCAGCCGCAGTGGGACTTCCAAAATTCAAATCGTTAAGAACTAAGAAAAAATTAGTTATATTTTCTCAGAAATTTTTGTGAAATAACGTTGGAGCATTTTCGTACTGGCAGCAAGCAAAACTGCCGTTACTGGTCTCCAGGATCCCGCAACCCTTGATTGAAACATGAAAAACCATTGCTTTGCCACAGGGTAACTGTTTGGTGTGCCTTATTCACGCATGAATAATTTGACCATTTTTTCGAAAATTCTCGAAGCCAAGAGACGGATGTCAACGATGAAAATTATTGGCGCATGTGGACGGAGTTCTTAGCATCTCAGTTATGTTTCCGCATTTGTTTTTATGTTTAATATTCATAGATGGTATCTACAGAATATTAAATAAAAATACAGGCAAGATTAACTTACAGCAGCTTTAATTGTATATTAAACTCTCCAAAATTTTGTTGAATATTTCTTATTGCAACTCATAAATGATTCAGACATCTCCTTCCTTAAGGATGTATTATTTTTGGATTATTTGCATAAGGTTAGTGTTTATCGGCAACACAAAATAAATCTAAATCTTTCTTATTAATATAAAATAGCAGTCGGGAAGAAAAGCAGTACCAACAACTTAAGGCACACGGAACCTTCCTATAAAAATTTATTATTTCAAAAGTAAATACCTTTTGGTGCCACTAAAACACGCTGTTGAAGTTATTGGTCTTTTGGTAAGTGTCTTTCGAAAAGGTTTAAAAGGAATGCATTTTTTGTAGCGTACACAGCCCCTCTGCAGACTACACTAGTGAATACGTTCACAGATTTGATTTCTTCCAGAGGATCTGATTAGTCCGTCTTATCTTGTTTTTAAAATTTTCTTATCTTTTTCTTCACTTCAGTTTTCTCCTATATTATTTATTTTTAAATTTTCGTACAGGTAACACAAAGGGACTAAATTAGCGGGCCAAAATTCTTCCTTTTAACGACTGCCTGTTCTACCTAAGCAACAACCCGTACGTCTAAATACTTTTTAAGTGTTGTTCTCTAAAATAAGTGCAGCGCTTGTAAAATTGCAGTTTCTGATCACCCCTTCTCTAACCCAAATCATTTTCGTTTCGAAAGTTTCGTTTAAAATACGAAGCCAATTTTTGGACCAGAAATTCGTAAATTCATTAAAGAACTTAGTAACATTTACACAACTTTCATTAAATTATAAAAATATTGCAGAGAGTTTTATAATTTTACAAAAATAACTAAACCATTGATTTCCCTTGTGAACAGATCACTGTAGGAATCACTATTATTCACTGGAAGACCTTTTTAATTGCACCATCTTTTGCCAACTTTAAGCCAAAGGTGGCAACTAAAAATGCCAAATCGCCATATAATCTAACCATGACTTTGCTTATGGACCATTTACCAAAATTATTTTTATAATAAAACTTTCATCTTTTTAATGCATAATTTTCTATCATTTTCAAAATTCTATAAAAATATTTGCATTATTTATTATTTACGCTAAAACTTTATTTTATGTTTTTTTTTTATAAAAATATATTTTTTTTTTATATTTCTTTTACAATTACAAGCTATTAAACGCTTACTTAAGCGCATAAATTTTAAATGTCAAAACAAAATGTTTTAAGTATTAAACATGCAAAGGTACACAAAACTTCTTGCCAAAGATAATTCTCAATTATTTATTATTTATTCATTTGAAAAAATTATCGCTAATTTAATCTGCAGCATCGATGCGTTTTAGTCGTTTTAAACAATACGAAATTTCGCAACAAATAAATAAAATTAAAATAAGGAAGCCATTATCCTTATCAGTTTGTGATGTTACCCTAGATGGCATTTTGTGCCCGACTTGCTGTCACATTTTTGTTTAAAGACTACCTTCCCCAACCATTTGCTTTAGCTCTAAAGTCATAAACTCTATTTACATTAACATTAAACAACTAAACGCAACCACGACAAGAATATAAAATCAAATAAATTGAAATGTTTTTCTTTTATTTTAAAATTTTGCAAGTTGCAAAAAAAGGAGCCCAAATAACAAGAATATTTAAAAAAAAAATCTCACACCTACCCATTTCCCCAAAGCTTTGGAATAAAACCAAAAAAAAAAAACAGCGAAAACCGACAACATAAATCGCTGTTAACACAACAAAAAAACACTGACAAACAATTTTCGTTGTTACTTATTTACTTGTGCAAATGTTTGTGTATTTCCTTGAATTAGTATTTGCATCTACCCGGTAGTGTTAAAGTCAAAAATTTACTCCTTAGCAGCCCTTGTGATAGAAATCATACCATCACTGAATCAGATAATACTCTTTCTTGAGTATAACGAAGTCTGTCTTAGATGACAGCATTTTTTTAAATCAATTTTTTTTAAAACAAGGGTTCTCCCTTCATATGCGCCAAATTTATTCTTATATCGGCCCAGGGCTGATAGTCTCAGCCCACCTCCAGTATACTAACATCATTGTTATCAAATTGAATCTTTCAAATTCATATCTTTCTTGGATAAATTCCTTTTTTTCTGTCTTTCCTTCACAAGGAGATCAAGTACCATATACATAAAGTGTTTTCTCCCAGCCTTTTTCCCGGGTTTTTAGAGTTTATTCATTAAAGATATGTAAGTCCACAGCGGTAGTTTTCATAAAAGCTTCTTAAACAGGGATACTCTGGATCTTGTAACACAGAAAGGGACTGCTTATCCTTTTGCCGCGTCTTTGGATATCGTTTATCAGCTGCTGTTGCTAGGTTAGGTTAGGTAGAACAGGCAGCCGTTGAAGGAAAGAATATAGGTCCGCTTAATTTGGCCCCTTTGTGTTATCTGGAGAGGCAGAAAGATTAGATTGAAATGGAAGGAAAGAAGAAATTTAGAGAAGGATAAGAAGAAAGAAAGAACAGAAAAATGAAACAGACTTACCATGGTCTCTGGTGGGAATCGAACCCACAACCCCCAGACTGGTAGACTAGTGCACTTACCACTGATCTACTGGGGCACCCAGCTGCTGGTGCTAAAACTTTGAAAATTTTATGTTTTGAAGATGATGTATCAAATGAGCGATATCTTTACGCATTCTTTGACACTAATTATTAAAAATGTGTTTATCTGGACACAAGTTTGGAGATTTTGTACTGATTCGAGCACCAGTTCAGTGTTCACTTTCATTTAATGTTGCTTAGATGAGAATGTAAGAGAAGCATCCGCAAAAATGTCAATTTTCCAAACAGTCATTGTTGTTTCAGTCAGCATCTGCAATGAGTTGCCGATCCAGTATATCGCCCCCTTTTATCGAACTTATAAATTTAATCGGCATTTGATCCTCCCTAGCCCCCCCAGCCTTAGAATTTTGTTAAGTGGGTACCATGTAAATCGGCTTTGCTTGAAAGCTATTAAGTAGGATCTGGTCGAGAGGTACCTCAAAAGGTTATTAAACTTGTACCTGGATACCCTAGAATTTCCTTGTATAAGTTTATGCAACTGCCCAGAAATCTATGTCATCTGTCAGCTACGGTAGGACTTTCCTAGAAAAGGTGAACCCCCATTTATTTGCTTCTGTACCTGCATATGCGACAGTGGTCATAAAATGAAAGTCCAAACCTACTTAAGAGTTTACCCATCACCCAGTTACTTTGTAACATCTGTTAAAAGAGGGTCATATCAACCTAGAGACTCTAAATATTTTTAGATTTCCCCACCTTTTCTCAGTGACTTCCACAAAGTGTCTGAAGATCCCCTTCATTGTAGTTTTCAGTTGAATTTTGCATTAGAGGTATGTAGAGCAGATCCCTGCTAAGCCGTCGGCAGACAACATTTGAAAATCAACACTACAAAACCATTTGGTTTAATCCTTTCGCAATAGTTTTTCACGAAGTGGCTCCCAACCAATTACTGCTGGGAAACATTACAGCTTTGAGAACAAACTCAAAGTCGTTATAAGGTCCCTTTCTCATACCTGTGAAAGAGAGACAGAAAAAAGTCAAAACATTTTAGTCCTTTTAAGCAAACCAACTCTAAGATAATTGACTCGAAAGGAAAATTTTAGCCAAATTCGACCGACTGTCTAGTCTGCTGATCCTTAAATTCCTGACACAAACATCGACCAGTACTGGACAAAAGCTTTAGAGGTGTTGGTTAATCTCCTCTTTCTCTGAATACTGGCAGCTTCTGCTAAAGTCATTAAAAAGTATTCAAGCGCTATTAGTGTGATTCCTAAATTTACAGTGGCCAGTATAGCAGCCACAGTGTCTCTCAGCCAAGTTGATAAGTGATGTAACACAAGTGCCTAAGTCTACCTCCTCGTTGGTATCAACCGGGCAACTTTCATTTACTGAAAGGCTAACAGACATGGCTAAATTGAAAACAGTCTGTCTTGGGCTTAAAGTGATCAGTGGTTATAGACTTACTGGTCTGGCTTGAGGCAGGTTGTCCTTGTTGTCGCTTTGTCATGTACATCGCCATTAAGTGGCACAGCAATACAAGGCTCTAAGGGTACCAATACCTTATCTGTGTTAAATAGAAATTGGTAGGAATTATACGGAAGTAGATTTCCGAGGCTGACCAGAGTCCTATCTGGTACCACGGGAATCAGTTGGCTCCATTGGCTAACCAGTGCATGAATTGATTAATGGTGAGGTCTCCTTTGGGATTTTACGTGGTGGCTGTGGTTATCCCCAAGCGGGGCAACTGAGAACGAAAGTTGATATGCTGGAGTCCGTCCTGTACGGGCCCCAGAGTGATCGCGTAAGCGGTCTTATATGAACTTAAGGCTCTCAAGATAGAGTCTCTAGTTTTGGCGGGTCTACCCAGGCACATAAGCAGCTGTTAAAGTAGGCTGATGGCTGAAAAGGTGTAAGTGTGTTTGGAAGTAGGTGAATAGGGAAACTGGCTACGGCTGGGGACCCTAGAATCTAAAATAAGATCCCGTCAAAGTAGTAGCAAATAATTGAAAAGGCCGGCATTAGCACGTCGAAGCATGTGCGTGACTCGGTCCTGACTGGCGGTGAGAAGATTATGAAGCGTTAATGAAAGTGGAGAAATTGATTTGTCTAAATGAAAAGAGATCCTTCAAGTACAGCCGGGTGTCGCATTCGTTGGGTGCAACATGATAATCATAATCTTTCTTGCTTAAGGTTGGGTGCTGTTTCTCAAGCGTGTGAAGAGGTGCCTTGTCGGCGCGGATCTGTTTTGATTATAATGAAGCGAGATCAAAACTAGAGACGCAATTCGGGCTTAGATAGCCCAACTCCTCGCCAAGGGTTATGTTATGGCTACACAGAGTCATGGCACAAAATTGGTACCTGGGTGGCAGGGTGAGCCATTCTGGGGCGCTGGTGGACGCTTTGTTTCCACCAAGTGTTGAGAGCACCGTAAATCATTGCCCGCACTGCAGGTGTCACGTAAAACCCTTAACGACTGTGTCTTAGCCAGTAAAACTGGCAGTGTATACATATCTGAAGAGTTTGCTACAAAAGTTGTCAACCAGTTAGCCACTTTTTAATTGTTGACCGTTAAGCTTTTTTACGGTGAATCTATCGGTTCTGCAGGCCCAACCGTTAACATCCACACATTGACAGGTCTCAAGGACGCCAGCCAATCTGCCTTACCTTTTCAGATATCGAAGAAAAAAAGTCTTGCTTCTAACAACTAGACAAGAATGCAGGGTATTTCACATTAGTCCCAGCTACTTGCACAATGTACAATTACATGTGAATTTCTAAAAAGGTACAAATAACAGAGATTTTATTCTGCCAAGACCTAAAATGGCATCTTCTAAGAGACACCAAACAGAAGCAACAATAACAAAAACAGTTGGAAAAAAATTGCACGCGCCCCTTCTCTCCAGAGATGGAGGATTTTTTTTTTTTGCGGAATAAACAATTTATGGCGAAAAAATTCAATCGTAAACAATGCAATCAAAAATTCATTCAAACAAAGCATTAACGCTGTCTCCTCCTCCTTCATCATCACTCAAGCACATTCGCTTTAAACAAATACATATGCATGTAAGTACGTATGTTTAAAAAAAAATGTAAATTTTTGAACAGTGCTAAAGGTAATGCAAGTAAGTACTTAAGTAGATAAATGAAAGTATATGGATATTCATTTATTCGCCTGAAGTTAGGGGTGAGTGGCAGTTTAAACTTGAAGTTGAATTATGATTTTGGCTTTTTGTTTCCCCGTTTTTTTTTCATTTCATTTCATATTACATATTGCGCCTTGTTGTTAAAAAATTAAAACATTTTTCAAATATTCACCAAATATGCTCTTTAAATTTCGTGCAAGTTGCTTTTTAGTCATTCGTGTAAATATTTTTTTCTTTCTTCATAATTTTTAATTTTGTTTTTTTTTTCTTTGGATCTTATTTTATTTGTTAAAATAAATGTTACCAGACATGACAGTGTATTTAACGGCAATAAATTTTATTTGTCTTTTTTTAAAATATTTACAACAACGTCTTTGTAATTGATTGTTACGATAACGTTTTTATTGCAAATTTAACGGTAAGCGTAAGGATTTTTCTTTAGAATAATTTGTTAGAATTTGATTCTTTTTTGCTTTTTTTTTAAGACCAGCACTTAGGAGATGTCCCCTTTATATGCATTGCATTATGTTGGTATCAGGAAAATAGTTTAAGGGAGGAAGGATAGAGGGAGTAGTGTTTATGGACATTTGATTTAAATTTCTCGATATTAACTGTAACAGGAAAAACATCCTTAGAAAGTTTATTCTACATACGAACCGTGAGACTATAGTATCAATTTTCTCTGTATTGTGTAGTGCGATTCACTGGCCAGTCGACCACAAATGGATATGCTCTTTTTGAAAGGCGAATATCACGCAAAAATCCCTGGGTTTCACGAACAAGCTTTTCGGAGCACATTCCATTGCAATATCGATAGCATATTAAAACACAACCCACATTGCGACGATGTTAAAGTAAATCGAGGCTGTTGGTTACCCCGACACCACCCAAAAGTAGCTTCGATCGTTCCGGCACGCGGTCAAGTAGGTCAAAAATAGACTTCGGAGCACCTTCTCATACATGAGATTTATATTCCATTTTTGGCCGGGTATAGGTGGTATAAATGCTGATGGCCCTTACTCGTATTTTTAAGCCGAGTTTTTTTTTGGCAAATTGTGATTTATGAGTTGTCAATGATTTTAATAAAGGAGTTTTTTAATTTCGATTTGAATGGAATGTGAAGATTTGGCCACAAATTTTAAGACTATAGAAGGCTAGTTTTTGAGAGGATAGATCATATGCCAAACATAAATTGGCACTCAGAATTGTAATCGAATAGGCGAAAGAAAATAATTCTTTAATTTTTGTGCTGCTTGCAGACTTTGAACACCATAATAAGCCACACATATTGAAGTATTCATAACGTAAGGAAGCCCTAAGCATAACAGCAAACTTAATGTGGGGCTGTGTCCCGGTAATTCAGTGATTAAGTGAGCAAGTCTACCAGTTTAAGGGAAGTGGGTTAGTCGGCTTCATTCTACATTACATTCTTTCTAATCCTTCTCTAAATTGCATCTTCCCTTCTATCTTTAATCTTTCTATTTGCCTGCGCAGTTAACACAAAAGTACCGGACCCAAGTTCTACCTATCCAAACCTAAAACTCTAATGCAGAAACCAAGGCACAAATCTCCACTTCTATTCCTCTTGCTGATGAAAGAAGTAATGCGGCAGCGAACGTAAGAACTCTAAATGCTGTGCAGAGGAAGAAAGAAAAACAGCCGATGCATTCCAGATCAATCTCGACACTTTTTAAGGATAATTATGTGTGTTTTATTGCATGTAATTTACATATTGGTACAGCTTTAAAAAAGTGCACAACAATACTTACAATTGATTGAACTTTTACATTTCCTTAAACATTTTTTCTTTAATAAGATAAGAAATTGTGTTTGTGTTATGCCGCCGGGAGCCGATGCATCAAGAATTGGGACATATTTTTCTTACACAATATTGAGCATCTCAAATTAGAGGTTAAGGAACATACCAACATACAAAGAAGTGAATCTAGTTTTAATAACCGCAATTACAGTTGATCACTTCTAGCATTAAACAAAATAATTTAACGCCTACCACTCGTCTAATAACTAAATTCAAATAAAAACATGCCGAAGGAGAAGCAATTATTTTTACACCCACACAGTATACTTGGAAGGGGTATTATGCGTTTTTGCAAATGTTTGTAATGCCCAGGGTGTCCCGGTAGGTCAGAGGGTGCCCCGGTAGGTCAGTGGTAAGTGCACGAGTCTACCAGTCTGGGGGTTGTGGGTTCGATTGCCACCAGAGACCCTGGTAAGTCTGCTTCATTCTTCTGTTCTTTCTTTCTTTCTTATCTATTATTCTCAAAAATTTCTTCTATCCTTCCATCTCAACTTCTTCTATCTGCCTCTCCAGGTAACACAAAGGCACCGAATAAAGTGGACCCAAGTGAGCTGTAATCTTTCCTTCAACGGCTGTCTGTTCTACCTAACCTAACCTAACCTTGTAATGCCCAAAAATAATGGCGTGGGACCCAACTTCAAGCATACCGATCGACTCAGAATGACTTTCTGAATCGATTAAGGTACACCTGAAGGTATTTCGATAAGTTATGGCACAGATAAAGTTTTTGAATTTTTTGATATAGCGCTAGTACAAATGTCCTCTCGGAATAAGCATTTTGGCCCACAAATGGCTCGAATGTTACTTCACTTTCTCAAGGCCTTCATACAAATGCTGTGTAGGGTATAATAGGGTCGGACTTAATCAGCAATAACCTTCTTACTTGTTTAAACTTGCTTTAGTTGTAGCAAAACATAAATAATTAAAAGTTAAAAAAAAAACATTTGCTTTTATTTTACAAAATATTTAAAGAAGGAAATTCCTAAAAAATAAAATAAACAGTAAAAAGTTTAAGGAAACATACGGAGCGTATGATTTTTATGGTTTTCTGTCGCGTTATATAAATGATGTGTTCTTTTCTTGCTTCCCAACAAAATGTTTTATTTATTTTCAAAAATAATAAAAAACATGTTTAAAATGCACGCACAAGCATACATACATAAGTATATGTAACTCGTATATGTATGTATGTATATATGGCTTAAGTGCAGGTAAACTCATATGTTTACATGCTCTTATGTGTATGTGTATGTGGATATCTATTAAATATGCATAAATTTATTGTTTAACATGATCCTAAGTTAATCTTATTGTTAAGCTAATGGTTTTGTACACATAATAAATTCATCATCTTCATCTTTAATATATTATTACTTTACATAAAGTAAATAAACAAAAACTCTAATAGTATACATATGTATGTATGTACATTAGGGGGCACCTTATTTTTTGAAAGTGTAAAATTGAATCGTAACTCCCACCAGAAATGGTCTCCGCACTTAAAACAAGTAAGAGTGCTATATTCGGCTGTACCGAATCTTATATACCCTTCACATTGACCTTTCGAAATCCCAAACTTTTTTTATTTTTATCCATTTTTTTAACTTATCAAATATTTCTAATTTTTAAATAGGGGTCGGTGTCATTTTTTACAAATTTTGTATTTTTTCATTTTTTACAAATTTTGTATGGCAACCCACTTAGAGGGTGGTGATAGGGGGTAAATATATTGTAGGAATATGTTTTGGAGGGCAAACTAATGGGGGTCGGTCGTACACTTTATTGCTCTAAGGCCGACTCTAGGGAAGTTGGGGCATTTTCATATCATTATTATAAATTTTGTATGGCAATCCCCTAAGGGCGTGGAGATAGGGGGTGATTATATTTTAGGAATATGTTTGGGAGGAAAAACTAATGGGGGTCTGTGATACATTATTTTCCTCTAGGGGCGACTCCGTGGAAGTTGTAGCGGTTTTTACCTTATTTTTTAAAATTTTGTATGGCAACCATGTTAGGGGCTGGAGATAGAGGATAAGTAGGTTCCACAAAAATGTTTGGATGGATAAAATAATTCGGGTCGGTCTTACATTTTACCTTTGTAGGAGAACCCTGGAAGCCGTAGGAGCGATTTTAAGAATGTTTAAATTAAGCTTTGTATGGCAACCCTGTTGTATGTATACTAATAAAATTTTCGTTTTTGGTGTGGTTCAACAATATCAACATGAGTGATTCTGTTTTTTTCTTTTTTTGTTGTTATTTTGTTGTTTTTTTATTATAACATACAATAGTATGTTCTTTGTTGTTGTTGTAGACTGAAAAAAAGGAGGCACCAGACATACAAATCTGCTAATTTTACATGAATTACACAACTTTAGGGCAGTTGCGGCACGGCTTTCTCTTATTAAATCGGTCTACAATTTTCCAATATGTATTTTTTACTACAAGGATGATTCCTGGGAGAGCTACCGTTCAATTTCGCACTTTTAATAAATAAGATGCACCCTAATGTACATAGATTCACTACATACAAAATCTAAAGTAGTTAAAACCTTAAGGGCAACTTCAAAAGGTTTCGTTCTTCATTAATACACACACGCACATACATACATACATACATATTTATATCATAATGAAATTGATTTACTTAGACAGAATGCATAAAATCATTAAACTATACAAGTTTATCTTAAAATTTCTTCTTTAAGTGAGAACTTTGTCATTTAGCGTTTATCAAACATAACTTAATGGCAAACTCTATGGCAAAAGTTTCAAAGTTAAACACAAGATTCAAAAAACTAGAAATAGAAAAACGCGTAAAACTTTTATTTACCAAAAGTTTTCCTCTGTTAGTTAAACTAATAATAAAGTTATGCCAAAGTTATGTATTAGACATAGTATATAAATTTATTAGTATGTATGTATGTGCATAAGTGCAAATGCATTTACCTATATGAAGGTAGAGATATAAGTATGTTATGAATATCTTTATACTACTAACCCTAGTTGTATGCTTTTCCTTACAAGTTTGCTTATATTTAAAAATTTTATTTAGTTTTAAAATAAATATAATTGAACTATGTAATTGTTTTAAGCCAAGCGAAACTAAAAAATTAAATTAAAAGGTTTGCTGCATAGAACCAACAGTATTTCCTGTCAATTGGTCTCAATTCTAAATCATCTCTTTCCGCTTGAGTCAAAATAAAAGCAAGTTTGCAACAACAAAATCGTTGCAAGTAAAAAAAAATTTCACAACATTAGAAAAATAAAACAATGAAGCAAAAAAAAATAGGAAAATTATAGTCCAAGTCCAACCATTTTATACTCTACATCAAAGCACATATTTTATACATACAGAGCGTCTGGTGGCAGATTTATATTATCAAACTAAAATAAAAAACGTAATAACTGACACAAAATTTTATTCATAGCTTGCACGAACGAATGGAAATACGGATTTTATTTCTTAAAAGTATGTCATCAGATATATCGGTTCAGTTGAGCTGGTTTCTCGACGAATATTTTCCTTTAAAACCACAAGAAATTGGGGACTGTCATTATAAACCCTCATTTCGGGGCAGCTCCATGAAAAAATTCATGGGAGTTAGATGGGGCAACCTCGGTGGCCATGGGATGTCCCCAAAAAGACTGATCAGTTTTTGAGGAAAATTTTCCCGAGGCAAACTCATCGAAGCTTTGGCTGTGTGTGCAGTCGCACCATCCTGTTGAAACTACGTGTGTGAGGAGTATGATGGATGGGGTCACAGGTTTGGCAAAAATAATTCCAAAATCATGCGAAGATAATTTTTAACATAATAATTTTTCAACGTTCGTCGTCTAGCCTCGAGAATTTTTGAAAAAAAGAATGGTCAAATTATCTCATGCGTGGATAAGGCACACCAAACAGTTACCCTGGGGCAATGCAATAGTTTTTGATGTTGCAATCAAGGTTTGCAGGCTCTTGGAGACCAGTAACGGCAGTTTTTTTTTTGTTAACGTGGCCGTTGAAGTGAAGATGAGCCTCATCGCTCCAAAAAAATGGGATTTACAGTGCGGAAACACTCAAACATCTTTTTACAAAAATTTTTGCGTAAATCAAAGTCACAAAGGACGCAACTTCAGTTTTTTTTTAATTTCATGAAAAATCGTTCTTGGAGAAACCTTTATATAAAAGCAAATGTTTCAAATTTTGTTTAAATATCTTTAAAAACGCTAATATGACTGGACACCCAGCTAAACCAAATGATGGCTGGACAAGTTTTAATCGACCCAGATAATGATTCTAAGTTGTTCGGTGAAATTGAAGATGTGCCTTTGCGTGCGAAAGTGTTTTCAGTAAAAACTTTATTGATTTGCTGAGCAACCTTTGAAAGTTATATGTCTATGCTGAAGCTTGTATCGTTTAAACAACACCCATCTTAAATTATATTGTCTGACTTAGAATAAGTTTACAACGTCCGTATCTTCGTCCACCTAGCTGACCAGCTAGTTAGAAGAGGTTAGATGAAAAAGCAGTTTAGATTAGGAAAGTTCAAAAGTCTCGAAGCCACCGCTGGGGGATTTGCATCTAGGCTTGTTAGACTCTCTTATTTTACCCATCCCGCCATGTATGCATAGACATACACCGAGTTTTGCAGAAAGATAGGGGAATGACCAAAAATGTTTAACTGCGCCGTAATCCAGTTTTATATCATTCTTCGCCATTATATTCTAATATTCCCAACGTAGTTGTCTGCATTGGTCCCATGCCTCAGGATTTATATGTGAATGATGTTTAAATGCATCTCTATGCAGTTAAAGTATGCCTGGCTTTTGCGGTCAAGCTGTGATGTTGAATTTACATTAGTAAGCGAAATAATTGCGAATCCTCTAACACAAATTCTCCTCTTTAACCCATTCGTATATACCACCAAACCGACACAAGTATTTAGGACGTGATTTCATCTGCCTTCCCCTTTCAAATTTGAAAGGAAAATTTTTTACAGAGGAAGGGTTCCTGTGATCTGTAGCTTTAGTTATATTTACGTGACCGCATGTTTTGTGTCTCCATTCCCTTGTAGCACGTAGTCTTATCGCGTTTTTAAGCTTAAGTTTAACTGAAAGCCAACTGAGTAGAGTAAAGAACTACTTAATCGAAATCGATTTCAGTGCGCCTTTGATAAGAATCGTTATCCTGCGTATTACCCAATTTAAATATGTTGACGACTGATTCGTGGCAGGGCTCAAATCCATACTTTCGAGTACAACTCCGTAAAAGACTATTGGTTCTGTCACCATTTGATAAATTTGGCTGACATTCCAAAAACTTGTCTTGCCAGTAGCTCGTTCTCACACATACATACATCGTCTTCAGTACCTTCGCCACTTTGGCCTCCAGGACAGTAGTTTGCTCACTACTTGATACTTGGACTTAGTGCCACTCGGTTTGACGCAATTTCATATTTCAAAATCTATACTCCGCAGTAGAAAACGTTTTAATACTTTAAAGACACCTTCACCTTTAACACAATTTTTAAAATATAAAAATTTTATTTCTTAAACCCCTTTCAAGCTAATTTAATCTTCTTCCTGGGAAAATGTCTGTCTTTTTATATTTAAAGACTAACTGCAACACATGAATTTTAATATAATTATTTCAAAAATTAATTACTATTACCGCAAAACGTGGAAACAATTTTTAATTTAAGTTTTTTGTTTTGCTTCTTCTACAGCATATGAACACAAACATAAACACTTTGGAAACATAAATAACAAACCAGTTTAAAATATAAATAAACTTAACATACACACACGCATATATACACACACACACATACTCATAAATATAAATTTAAATAAATGTAATAAAGAAAAAAGTATCTAAACAAATTAAACCTCGACGTAATCCGGTAAATTAATAGCTTCACATCCTTAACTTTTAAACAAAATGGCTCATCATCTAATATAACATATGTATGTGTGTGTGTAAATATACTTATGTTTATATGGCTGTATGTTCATAACGAAAGACCTTATTAACTTGTTGTTAGAAAAGAGTTACGAGCTCAAAGTTCAAAGTGCTTAATTATAATAATTAAAAACTTTGCCACAACCAAGTGCGAAATGTCGCGTTGACAGACCTCAAAATGTTTGGCTGCTACAAATACCAGAACTCTTCTTCTTTTTTTCCATTCTTATATTATTAACTTACCGTTGGTTTTGTTTGTTTGATGGTAAATATTTTAAGAGTTTTAAAATCTAAACTAAAAGAAGTTGTTGGTGGTTATATTTAAGGAATCCAAGCAAACAAACAAACCATCCATTCATTCGTTTGTATTTATTTAATCATACATTATAAGGATACGCAAATATTTTGGGTGTACCAAGCAAAAATAAACATATGCAAAAGTACACTTTGTTGCATTACTATAAGTACAGGGTAAATTTGAAGTTTACACATTAAGAATATCGAGTAAAAATCTATTATTTTGTTTATTCCGTGAACATAAGTGTGACCAGGATTAAACAGCCAAACGGTTTGGGTACCAGCCTGCATAAGGTATTAAATTGTTTTCGGGTAGAGGCCTCCTATTGAGTACGGGGCCAATAATCGGACGATCTATAAAAAATTTGTAGCGTCATTTCTGTTTCAAAGTATTTTTCCAGGTCTATTTATAATTCTATGCCAATTTTTTTAGTTATTTATGTGGGTGAAATGATTTTCGGGACTAAGGCTCATAAGGGAATTACGGACCAGGTTGAACTAGCTGGTCGTAGGTTAGGTTAGGTTGAACAGGCGGCTGCGGAAGTGTTGAAGTAATAGTTGTGCAGCCCACTTGGGTCCGTTTCCTCGGTCCCTTTGTGATACCTGGGGAAAAGAAGAGAAGAAGAAAAAGATAAATTAGATTAGATCAATAGAGATAGAGAGTTAGAAGGAAAGTTATCATGTGTGGTCAGCGGTAGTTGTCCCATACTGGCCGGTGTCCCCAAACCAACCGCTATCCCTGATAAAGAACGCCAGGTTGTTTACGCCAATGTTGGGCACTTCCGACAGGCCATTCAGTCTACGATACCGAAGTGCCTGATCCGAATGTCCTCCAGTCCCGGACAAAAGCATAAGAGGTGCTTTACGCTCTCGGTCTCCTCTTCGTCTTGACAGCTTCTACGGAAGTCATTCCAAGGCAATCCCAATCTTTCGGCATGGGTGCCAATTCGGCAGTGGCTGGTGATTGCGGCTACGGTGTCCCTTATCCTTCTCCTATCCAAATCAAGGAGGAACCTCGATCCATCCTCGAAACCATCCTCGGCCAGGTTATCCGAGTAGTTTCACACCTGGGTTCGTCAGACCCTCTAGCCCCTGCAATTCCCCGAGAATATTCATCCACGCGGAATTTGCAAGAGGAGAGGAGGATGCCACACAAGTGGTCAATTGCCCGATCATCCAATCTGGAACCATTTCAGCAGCACAGTTACCCGTATTGGTCCCGTGTCCCCTCACCCACGCCAAGGTGATTTCAGAATGCATCGCCATCCAGTTTAAGGATGTCCGGCATTCACGGACCAGTTGTGATGTTGAATATACATCAGTAATGGACCTGATGGCAGCACGGCTGTCAGTGAAGATTCCGATATTCCTGCCAAATATCCTGTAATACCGCAACCAGTTAGCCACCTTGCATATCGCCGATAATTCAGCCTGCATAACACTGCATTCATCCGGAAGTCTAAATGAAATCCGGACTCCTGCCTGAACAATGTACATATGGTCGTTAAGACCTTTTGGGGCAATATCGATACCATGCGCTTCTATCTAAACTTGTTGCTTTTGGTGTCGGTGAAAAATTTTCTCGATTTATATAGAGTTTCCTCAGAGATCGCAATATTCGTGTTTTTATAGATGGGATCTCTTCCAAGGAGTTCAAAATCAATTCAGGGGTACCGCAAGGCTCCGTCCTCTCTCCTACTTTATTTCTTATCTTTTTGAATGATCTTCTATGACAAACTTCGAATCCTATTTATTCCTTTGCCCATAAGCCTAGCTCTTTGGAGATTGGAGCTAAGAGACGGAGTATGAATGTTTCGATTAACCGCTATCTGATGGTAATCTCCAATTGGGACAGTGCGAATAGGGTCAATTTCAATGCCCGTAAAACATAATGTTGTCTTTTGACATATAAAAAAAAAATGGATGATGCTGCCTTGTCTGTATTAATGGATTCTTGATGTTCTGGGCATGAAAATCCAGTGCGATGTCCGCTGGACGGAACACATTTTTCTAGTGTCAAAGGAAGCATCGAAGTGTCTTGGTTTCCTTAAACGGTGTAGGAATTACTTTACACCATCTGATCTTCTCAATATTTATACCATCTATATCCAACCGAAAATGGAATACAACTCACATGTATGGGGGCTGGTGCCCCAAAGTCTATTTTGGGGCTACTTGACCGCGTACAGTAACAAGCGAAGATACTCATCGGTAACGTTGTGGTATCTAATCGCCTTGATTCACTCGAACACCGTCGTGATGTGGGGTTTGTTTTGCTGTTCTATCGATACTATAATGGAATGTGCTCTGAGCAAATCAGGGAACTTGTTCCCGGAACTTTTTGCGTGATACACGTTTTTCTAGAAGAGCACATTTATACGTTATCGACTGGCCAGTGAATCGCACCACTCATTACAGGGAGAATTCCTTCTTCGGTCGCACAGTTCTTATGTGGAATAAATTTCCTAAAGATGTCTTTCCTGTCACAGTAAATATCGAGAAATTTAAATCAAATGTCCATAAACACTACTCCCTTTATCCTCCTTCCCATAACCTATTTTCCTGATACCAACACAATGCAATGCATGTATAGGGGCCATCCGCTGAGTGCTGGTTATTATTTAAAAAAAACCAGATAAGAAGAAACGATTACCCTTCTCAATCTTTTGAACAATGCCAGCAGTCTCGTCTCTCGTCTCAACCCTAGAGATGTCCTTCAGGTTTCGAAAGAAATAAGATCCTAACAGTTTGCTCGGAATCGCACAAACGCTAAACAATCATATGCTGAACAGTTTTTTAAATACTTCGGTACACCACAAAACCTGTGGTCAACAATGGCCAGTTATTCTGTGCTTTCCATAGGCAAGTCGACTACTTACTATCTTAGGTCGTCTTCCCTTTAAATCGCCCCAATAATACTGTTTCTCACAGTTGCTTAACGGGACATCGTCTGCCAATGGATTCCTTGGATACATTAAAAATTAAGAAACAAGTGAGGTTTGCAGTATTGTCTTGGTCGCCGTCTGACTATCACGAAATATGTTGACCTGAAAATCTCCTCAGTTTGAGAGATTAAAACGGACACTGCATTTATTAGGAAGTTTGTAGGATACTGCGATATCTTGTTTTTGACAGTAGACCGTTGCTCCGAGACCAATGAAGCTTAGTTCTGCATCTTGGCTTACAGCCATATAAGATCCAACCGTTGCAACAATAAAAGCCAGTGGACCATCAACTGTTTCGTGTTTTTGGAAAACAGGCAGAGAATCAACTGAGAGTTGATTCAAATATTGTTTAACAAAGAGCCCTTTATATGACTTAAAGAAATGCTGTTTTCGTAAAGAGAAAAATTTCCTTGAGACTGCTTTACTTCCTGAAAATAATCCGTTCTTAGTAAGGGATAGTTTAGCTTAGGTAGAACAGGCAGCTGCGGAAGTGATGAAGTTAGTAAGGGATACATCTAAAGGCTTCTTTGACAAAATTGTCTTCAAGTCCGGAAAGGGTGCCAACTTTACAATAAATGGCCAGCACTGCAACCAAGGATTCTTAGTTTTTTTATTCCACATATAATTTCTACTTATCAAGACGGTGCAGCATATAATACAGCGCCGGAAATCAAATTTTGATTGAGTCTTACTCTTGATAACCCAATTATCTCAAGAAATTGATCTGGGAATTGACAACCTCATACGTGGGATTTGACACTTTTGATACACTTTTTTTGTGGACACATCTTTTCTTTCGTCAATGCTGATAAATCAGCCAAAATTTATTTACTGAAGGACATTATTCGAAGCACTATTAAGGAAGTTAGACCGAGTATGCTTAAAAAAGGTAGTGCAAAGTTGGAGCAATAGTATGGTTTACAATTTTTGCTTTCACACATACGCATGTAATTACATCTGACATAACCTCCAAACAAAAAATACAACTTAATTTTCCTTGTTGTTGTTCTAAAAACAGCTGATGACACATGCTTTTGTCAGATGAAAATAGAACGCGCTCTAATTGAAAATTTGTCAAGTGACTTTTACATATGTTTTTCACACAAACAATGTTGCCACGCATTCATACGACATGTATCAATTTCGCTGTGAAAATTTTGACAGGTCATATGTAAAATACATCTCGTATAAAACCACCTTAACGAATAATTTACGGAGGACACATGCCAGAAATTATTTTTAAATATTAAACGCCATGAAAATTTTGGGCTTATAAATCCAAAATTTTATAAAACCCACCAAAAAATTCAGTGTAACTAAAGCAATGCAATGCAGTTTATTTACTTTTAAGTCTATAAAATAGCTTAAGATTAAAAGGATGCTAGTTGATACAATATTTGGTTTTCTTTAAAAAATCCATCAACCAACCACCCAACCACCAACATTCAACCTAATTTTCTTTTGCCCATTGCTGATAATGATTTTAAGGCAAATATTCATAGTAGTAAAAACAAAAAAGAATTGTGGAAAACCGTAGTTATGCCCGGATATTGTAGACGTCCTTTTACATATTCAGTCGTTCAGTCATATTCTTTTGAATTAAAAATTACGAGAGTATGCAAAGTACGGGAACCTGTTGAGATTTTGGGAATTCCCCAAGCAAATAACATATTCACATATTGTTACATTGAAACTCATAATAGAACACTCACACATGCACATACACACATTTACATTATTTTGCATACATAAACTTATACTTACATTTACATGTAAGGATATACAAGGATACAGTAATATGTATTTACATAGAACTTTAAATGTCATGGGTATTTGCAAGTTTGAGGTCTTCTTCAGGATATTTGTACGAACATTTTGTTCTATTTGTTTTGTATCTGTCCAACAAACTTTAGGCGGTTTATGATTTATCATCACTGTTAAAATTTGTTGTTTGTTGTTTTCAGGATTAATAATAAAAACCATAATAATAAAACCAACATACTTGTGCTACACTTGTGTCTCAAACAGCGGCTGTACTCACTAAGATTCATGAGGTCAAATCAAAAATGTTGAACATAAAAAAACTAAAATTTATATGTTTTCTATTGCGGTTTATTATGATTTTCTGCAAAAAAAAAAAGAAGAAGAAGAAGTGATTTAAGTAAATCTCAAACAGTTCAGAAGGAGATGTTGATATGACCCTATGCTCCTCTTGGCAACCATGGAAAAATATACATAAATTGATATTTAGAGTAGAAGGAATGTAAATGCAATATCTAGATTCCCTACTTTAAAAAGACACCTTTCTCAGGACTTAGTATGTGCTTTATCCTTTTCTGCTTTCTCCTTATCTATACTTGTTAGGCATATACGATTGAGTTCATTTGTCATTTTGCAGCAAAAGTTGGTGTTGTTATTACCGTTTAGGATGCCCATTTTTATTGTTTGATTCCTTCTCTTTAAACAAAAAAATATTTCGGTTTTTTTGGCAATATTGTTGACCAAAAGAATTTGACAAACGCTGATTTCCGAGATTCCTAAGGAATTTTAAATTTTCCCATAACATTTGCACAATCGAGGGAAAACTAAGTTTATCACCAGTGCAGCGTCTAGATCAGTTTCTATACGGGTGGCAATGTCGGACTTTTTGCAACCTAAAACTACTTTCTGTTAGTGGACAAACTGATATTCTTTTAAAACTAAAGATTATGATTTCAAACCCTAATCTTCCCAGGATGCTAATCACATCTATTGTTGCCAAATCGACTAGAGACTACTATAAGGCTAAGTCAGGCAGAGCATGAAGCTGTGAAAATGCAAAAGAAGTGGGGTGTAGCCCTGTTGCATCCATTATTCAATCTCTTTATGATAACTGTAAAGGATAGAGAGAGAGATAAAACCTTAGATTAGGAAAGTTCTATAGTCAAACGTAGGCGCTCAAACGTTTCGAAATAATCGGCCTCTTGTAGCAGTCTTCGCAATCAAACCCCTATCCCTGAAAAAATATTATAAAGTTGATAGGCCACTGATAGCCACATCTGCAATGCAGGCCTGGATGCTGGATCTGAAGTAGCTGACCCAGTCATCGTCCGTACTGAAGAAAAGCATAGGAGGCGTTTGATAGATTTTGATCTTGTGAGCTTCTTCCAAACTTGTTCTTATTTTCATTGGTAAAAAATGTTACTGACACACTAGGCCTAAGCCAAGTAACGATCTTAAATTGGGGACGCACGAATAAGCCTGACTTAAATGCCTGCAAGACCTTATATTGCCTTTTGACACATAGAATGGTATAAATGTTGGAAAGACAAAAGCACTTAATGTTCTGGATATGGCAATGCAGTGCCATTTTCTTATATCTAAGAAATGACCCAAGTATCGGAATTTTTTTGAACGAAGTAGAAACTACGTTAATCATCCTAATTATGATACCCAAAAATTTCGACTGAAGATTAATTACAACTGGTATTGCTTCAAAGGCTATTTTACAGGTACTTGACTGCGTACAGAAGCAGTCCAGCACTCTATTTATTCTAGAATCATTGTAATTCCAATGATGATTTACTTTACTGTTCCTTGTCATAATGGAATAAGATCTGAAGAAATCAAGGAGCTCGGCATCAAGGACTCGAAGTTTTGCACCTGATTTCCCTTTTTCTTTCAATATCTTGGATCAATCCCTAAATACACATTCATTCGGGGATTCCAGGAAGAAAGAAAAAAGCCACAGAAGTGGTAAAGCTTCATCGTCCAGTTTTATGTAATCTTTTGCCAGGAATCACAAACTCAGTTGCCAACATTGGCCTTGTGTCCCAGCACCTATATGAAAATGATTTTACGATACATAGCCATCCAGTTTATGGTCCAGCAATTCCAGACAAGCTGTGATGCAGAGTATTCACCAGTGAGATACCTATGCATCAGTAAGAGGCCTTATCAAGATGATGTAGTGTCTAATTTATAAGTCGCGTAAATAACCTGTGATTCCCGAAAATTCTATAAGCAACAAAAAAGATATTTTTCCCCTTCTTAAACTTCTTCTAAGGTTCCTTGCAGGTTGAGTGAAACCCGCCTGTCTAGTGAAATCACCAGTTGGCTTCGCCAAATATGCCTCAACCAAAGCCATTTTTGTTTTCGGATCTCGGTTTGCTTAAGAGTCTTGCAAGCTTAGCCCTATAGTTTTTAATTAGACATTGTGACTGTCGAATTTAATAAAAAGCATCCTTCTAATGAAGCAATTTACGAAAACTTTTACGGCACTTATATTTTTTGAGCTGCCCAAACTTGTATTTGTTATGTGAATGGATAAGATTGTTAAAGGAGGTACCGGTGTATTCATTAAAGCAACTTTTACCCACATTTATGTAACTAAACATGAACTTTCTGTATATTGGATGTGTGAATATATTTCTGTTATCTGTTAATGTTTGCTTTAAGTATTTTCAAGAAAACAATAAGGATATTTGTTTAACTTTAACCACAAACACAATTGAACATTTCTTTTATTTTAAGAAGGTTTTAAAAGTGCATGCATGTACACAGAAAAAAAACGGAGCTCTAAAATCATACACGCCTTGTTCTAAAATAAAAAGACACTCTGTTGCTAAATACGGAACGGCTGTTGTCAAAATAAGACAAACCGTTGCCAAAAAAGAACGATTATTGCCGCTATAGGAGCCAGGGGTTCCTTAAAATTTGGCACCATCCGTTGTCAAGTAGAGAATTAAAGTGCTTAACTCATTTCTGACAACGGATGGTGTTGATTTCGGTACCTTTTGAACGGGTTTTTCCCTCTGTGTATATATACAGGGTGTCTGGTGGCAAACTTATATTTAAAAATATAATTATTTTAAAAGTGATAAGCAGTGGGAAGGGAGGGTGGAGCCGTTAGGATTATCGATTGTGTAGCTTTGTCAGTCACGATGTCGCAGTGGTCGAGTGAGCATCGCGCGTTCGCTGTGGAGACATTTTTTAAGAGTTAAGATTTTTACGTAATTGCTCGTCGACAATAAGTTTAAAGTTCGGTATACGGCGAATACGCGATGGACCGAGTATAAATTTAACTTGTTCGTGGGTGCAGAGATTCCGGGCCTATGAATGTCCTAAGGCCAGGGCCCAGTCGATCTTCAAGGACTTCCGAAAACATTGAACTTGTTGAAAGCAGTTTATGTGAAAATCCGATACTTTTAATCCGGAAAAGAGCAGCCTACTGGGAACTTTAAGAGCGATTTTTCATGAAATTTTAAAAAACGATCTAAGATTCAATCCTTTTTAAATTCAAATCTTTTAAAAACTTGAAAGAAAGTGATTTTGATTTACGCAAAAATTTTTACGAAACAATGTTGGAGTGTTTTCTCACTTTAAATCCCATTTTTTGGAGCAATGAGGCTCATTTTCTTTTAAGCGGCCACTCCAACAAGCAAAACTGCCGTTACTGGTCTCTAAGAGCCCGCAGCCTTCGATTAAAAAATCAAAAACCATTGCATTGCCCCCGGGTAACTGTTTGGTGTGCATTATCCACGCATGAGATAATTGGACAATTTTTTCCAAAGTTTTCGAGGTCAGGCGACGAATGCCAACGGTGAAAATTATCGGCGCATGATTACAGAATTCTTTTTGCCAAAGGTTTTAACAGAATGGGGCGACTGCACACACAGCCAGAGCTTCGATGAGTTTGCCCAGGGGAAAATTTCTCTCAAAAACTGATCAGTCGCTTTTGGGACATCCCATGGCCACCGATGTCGCCCGATCCAACTCCCATGGATTCTTTTTATGAGGCTACCTCAAAGAGAGGGGTTAATAATGACAATCCTTAATCTCTTGTAACTTTAAAGGAAAATATTCATCGAGAAATCAGCTGAATTGAATCAAGTTTACTGCAGCGTGTGTAGCAAAATACAGATTTGAACAGCGTGTTCAACTCGACGGAAGACATCTGAATGACATACTCTTTAAAAAATTAAATCGGCATTTCCATTCTATCGTTCAATGCTCCTAATAGAATTTTGTGTCAATTATTATGTTTTTATTAAAGTTTAATAATATAAATCTGCCATCAGACACTTCTATTAACACTTGTTTATAAAGAAAAATGCATAAGATGCACTAATAATTCAAAGGCAAACTTCTTAGTCTCATTATTATAATGTGACAGGATGTTGTTTTTAAAATTAATTGAATAATACTTATAAAGAACGGATATTAAAAGCTTTAAAAAGAACACTTTAACAACGACACAATCCATTCAATTAATATTTACTCATAAAAAAACATTTCACAACTGAATGAATTTTGTTTTTTTAAATGGCATTTCAGTTGAAAATTTGTAAAAAAAAATATTCAAAAGGCTGCACTTTTATCGGTTGACTGACTGCATGCATACACAAACAATAACAGGATGTTTAGGATATATTTTCTCGCTTACAGGACTCATGTGTTGCAAATAATTCTAACACTTTCATCAATGTTATTGAGCGTAATTTCTTTTGTATTTGTTTAACACTGTACATGGTTAACCACGAAGCTTTTTAGAAGATTAAAAGATTTCTTTTGCGTTGCCGTGAAAAAATATTAGTAAATTTTGCAAAAAGTCCTCCCCCATTCATAACTCAAAAAAGGAAGTAGAGAGGAAACAAACCAAGGTAGAGAATACCATTATCATTTCCATGATGTTTTTTTTTTGTGGCTGAGTGTTGGAGGTAAATGTAACTAAAGTGTAATCAAAAAGGAAAAATATGAACTACTTTGGGGACAGTGATTAAAATACGTGCTTGGACTTAAAAACAACAAAAACAAAGTGAAATAAAAAGAAAAAACAAATCAAAAGACGCTGGCAACTGTTGAATAAAGTATTAAAACAAATGCAAAAAGACCAGCATATTCAACCAACTAACCAAACAGCCAACCAACCAACATCTTGCCCCCATTATTGATTGTTTAATGGAGTCTCAACTCATTTATTCATGCAAAAGTGTACAAGTGAAGGCGTAAATCAACTACAAATCACTTGTGAATGATGCAAACAACAAAACGTACAAATAAATACTTAGATGATTGTTGTTGTTAATTTTCTATGTTTTTTATTGTTGTGTGGTGGTATTTGGTATCACGAGCACTACACTGTTTTGTATTCTATTCTATTGTATGGATTTGAATTGATGTAAATATGTACAGACAAACATATTTTTCAACATTTGAACAGCACTTGTAGTAATTAACAAGATTGTCCCTGAGGAATTTTCATTTTTAATCGTGTAATAATCCAATAGCAATAAGTAGTAACACTACACCAGTTACGAAATAAAAATATTCACTCTCTTGCACACACACACAAACACACACGTAGAGACACATACATGCAAGCAAGCGAATTAGATCCATCGAACATTGCATATGACCGACCATTAGTTTGTATGAAATGAACAAATATGTAATTGTTACAAGAACTTTATTTAGTGTCTTAATTTCAACAAAATACCAAAGAATCTCTAACTGCTCATTATGGACCAATTACAAAAAGTGTTGAAGTCTGAGTCAATGAGACGGGACCAAAGAAAAAGAAGAAGAATGTGTTAGGGAAATGAAAATGATAATTTAATGCAAACTGATTTATTTTGAAATGAACCAAAAATCATTAGAAATCACACTTTCATATTTAGCAAACACTTAAATTGTGAATTAAGTGTAAGAAATGCAAAGGATGTAAATAAGTAACTAATTAAAACGTTGCACGTTGGGTTGAAATGGTTCGAAAGTGACGCTTGATTGAATTGTTAAAATTAAGTTTTTGTAATAATATTTGGTATCAAATAAAACTAGATAAAATTTTACATCACTTTGTAAATTTTCAAGCATCTATCTTGTCAGCTGGCTCCGTAGTGACGTGTCAAAATACAAAAATTTTTTGCATTTTTTTTAAAAAGCGAAAAATGTTAAATTTTGCATTAAACGAGTCCGTAATTTCCAAATTTAACGTTAAAAAAGTGTTATTTTAAGAATAGAACCTTTAATTTCAGGTATTAAAGTGTACAAAACTGATGTAGTGTAGTGTGAAAATATTTTTGACGATTTTTTTATAAAAGGTCCGAAATTGGCCTATTTTTGATGTCTCGTGAACTATAACTTCAAAGTTAGTTAAGGTTGGGTTTTGAGTCTTATTATTTTTTAAAAGTATGAAGTCTTAGCTTGATATCACAAAAAGGAAAATTTGTGGTTTTGTTGCTCCATTTTTTGCTATTAACCTTTTTCTGTTTGAAGTCGTGTTTTTTCAAAGTCATGTATTTAACAAAACTAACGTTCGTTCAATGCTTACTATTGTTGTTATTGTTGTCGGAGATAGGTTTGTGAACAAGTTTCAGTCATCTTTATTCACGAGAGTGTTAAAATGGTTTTGTATGACTCCTACAATACATAAATTTTTCATTCATGGTTTCGAAATCATAAAATATGCCCTTTTACCGATTAAAAAACTTTCAGAAGAAGCTCAGAAACCCAGAAATAAGGATTTTAAAAATTATAGAGAACACTTTGTTCGCAAATGCAGCCGAGAAAAATCGAATGAAGATATTTTTTATTCCTATCAAGTATTAATAAACAAAATGAGCGGAAAGAAGAGCAACAATTATCAAATTCCGAACTACAGCTTTTGCTATCGCCTTTTATTTTTCTAGAATTACATGAAAGTGAGAGTAATGATAGCAAAGATTATGATGATGAAGGTGAGGATGAACTTAATATGGTTTCTTTTTAAGTGTATGACAATTATTGATAAGCAAAAAATATTATAAATACTTTTTTTCATTACTTTTTACGGCTCCCATGAATTAATCGCCACTTTCGGTGTCATCGAACCCACTGTGCGTTGTATCTGAAACGAGATGTTGACTGGCTAACATCCATGCCTAACACGGCCTGTGGGAAAAATGGGGAGTGGACAGAGAGCAGTGGGGAATCTTTGACCGCATTATTTGATACTTACTTCCAGGCTGCGCGGCTGTCTCCCCACTGCCGGATATGCCCCACAATATAGGTTAAAATGAGTATTGCGTTATTGTCTTCCAGGAGAGGGTTAGAATGGAAATTGACTCACTTCAACCGTATAATCACCCAGACCAGGCGGAATCTTTGGGGCGCTGCTTGGACATGGCAGAGACCGAATTATTCCTTGGTTGGTTTTGATCTTCAGTGAATTCTAAAGACGGAGTTACGTGCCTGTATCCTAGAGGGCATCAGGGGTTGTATTTCTACCAAAGTCAGGTAAAAGCAATCTTTTGCCCGAAAAGCTAAAGGCTCGTCATTCTCTCACCAATTATTTTGAAGACTTTAAAAGGGATTCTGTTCTTTAATATCAAGGGTGGCATGACTCCTGGTTGGGTTTGAGACAATCAGCAAGCCTTTAAAGCCGAGTAGCCATCATGTCCCTTCAAATATGTGCTCTATATCACAGCTTCTCCACGAATGTCGAATGTGACGGATGTGACTAGTTTTCTCATTTTTTTTTTCTTTTCTAAAATTTTAATTTATAAAGTGTCTGACTTTAAATGAGGGTAGGTTTTCACGCGTTTAGCAGTAGTAAGACACTGAAAAGAATATGATTTCTGCTAATAATAGCCAAAAGTAGGTTGCGACCTTTCAAATTTGAATTTTATAGAATTTTGACTTTCAGATCGTGTTGTCCAAAATATTTTTAAGAACGAGTTTAATTAATTGAATCAATTGGTGGCTTAAATAATTTTTAATTGTATTTGATACTTCATTTCTACAAATGCAAGCAACTGGGCAACTTTTTCCAACCATATAAATTAGCCCCTTTTTTGTTTTGGACTTTTCTCTCTCTTTGTCACAGGTATTATAAAGGGTCTAACCTATCGTGAGGACCTTTAAAAGATGAGGTGTTGAAACAGACGGTTCGGTGTTCTGGTGCACTGGCTTCAGCTTAGGTTGTCTGCAGTTTGCTTAGTTACAAAAAAAAAAAACACCGAGATAAAAAATTACACTTTGCTTCTTCCTTTGGTTGAGATGACCAGTGAGCGTGCGTTAAACTCTAACTGACACCCTCAACTCCCTCCCTACCAATGAATACCCAAAAGGCCCAGTTAAAATTGGATTTTCCCTAAACACTTTAGTTCCCAAATTCTATTTAGCCCGTTTAATGACGTAACGACTTAAAAACAAACAAAACTTATTTACAAGAGTTTTTCATATCTTTGAAACAAAATAAAAATTAAAATTATCCAACAGGAACGATACTATACCTTTAAAAACACGAACAACCAAACGAAAAATAAATATTTGTCTTAAGAAAGACAGTAAAAACAAAAATATTAGTACAAATACTATCAGGGTACACTTATCAGGTAGGAGCGGTTCTACAAAAACAACTAAAACCGTCATAAGAATGTCAGAGACAAATAACAAAAACTCACAAAATCTTTCTTCTTCTTTTTGAGCTTTTCTTACAATACTACAGTTGTTGTTTGTATAAAAGGAAGAAAATACATAAACATAAACAAAATTTGACATTAAGATAACGAAATACCGTTACTCAGCTGTTTATCTGAGGCTACCTGATGAGTGTACCTTGAATACTATAAGCCGAACCAATCCTGCCTTCTATGCGCTTCTCAAAATTTCAAAGGCCTTTCGCGTTGCAGTTGCAGACATGGAATTTTAAATTAATTAAAACAACAACAAAAAAACCCCAAATATTTCATATATTTTAACTTCCGTGAATGCTACGACAGAAAACACCTACCACGCCCTGCAAATCAAAAAATTTAAAAAAAATTTAGAATTTAAATTCAAATATTTAAGAAAAATAACCCCTCAAAAAATATTTAATTATGTAAAAAAAGTATTAATTACCCTTCTTCCTTGCCTTTTCCTGGGTGTCACAAGGGATCTAAGAAATTTGCCGAAGTAGACCGCAGCTGTCTGTTCTACGTAATCTACCGAATTTTAGTTTAAAGTTTTTATAGTAACCTTTTGAAAATGATAACTCTCACAGCTGAAATAAAATTGCATAACTAGATTGGCCAAGGATTCGATTGTAGTCACTGAATCTATTTTTTGGCTTTAGAACAAGCACCCACCTTCAGAAAGGAAGAACTAGGGTCTTAATGTTAATTTTACATTTTTTTCCTTTGTGATACTTAAAAAAATGTCCTAAGAATCTTAAAGTGCATTAGTAAAAGCTAAGTTTAATACATAGTAATGCCAGCCCTCTTCTCCACTAACATCTAACAGACTTTCGACCTTTCTGCTTCAAAGTGTCTAACTTAAAAAATTCGCAAAGTCATTGAACAGAAATCCTAAAAGAACTAAATTTTGGTCCCAGCAATGGTATCTTTAAGCTAATGTTAGGTAAGGCTCAGAAGATAAGTGAATTATCTTCCTCTTCCTTTAAGTTTCAGAATCACACAGAAAAAACCATCTGGCTCTAGGAAGCCTGCTAATGTGGTATATGTTAGCATGCTGTCAGAGAGCAAGGTTTTACAGAAGAAGTCAAAATTCTCATCGTGTAGTTTTGTGCTCTTTCGGTCTAGTAGGTGAGCAGCATAAATCTTGTGCCCCCAGAGCCATATGAAAAAGATAATAAAAAGCATTTTAATCAATTACAGTCAAATCCCGATAATTCGTAATCGCAAGGGACCGGCCATTTCTTACAAATTATAGGGGTTTTCGATTAAGCGGGGTTTCAATTTAACGGGGTTAAAATAAAATAAATACGAATTAACGGGGTTTTTTAATTTATTTACTAAAAAGATGAAAAGAAACATAAAAAACGTTTTATGCTTTGACATTTTTTTTATTATTCATGTAACAAAATAATCTTAAGAAAATAAACACACACACAAGTAAAAGCAAAAACCCACGTAAAAAAAATAGCGGTAAACAAAAAATTATTCTTTCCGTGTTTCTGTTGTTTTTATTACGAATTATAAGTGGTAGTTAGCAAAAAATTACGATTTATAAGAGGTAAAGAAGATTTTATTTGAAAAAAAATTACGAATTAGCGAGGGGACCGAAATGTGTGGAAATTTTTCGAATTAACGAGACTTTTTCAAGGGACCAACAGTTTATTACGAATTATCGGGAATTACGATTTATCGGGGTACGAATTATCGGGATTTGACTGTACATGAATATCTAGCATTTGGTATTAATGACATGATGTAGACCCCTCTCGGCTTAGTGGTTGGTAGAAACTTTGGTATTTTTTGCAAATACTACGTAACAGTAGAGTCAATCAGACACTGAACCTATTGCCGACAGTCAGATAATAGAATCAGGATTTAAAATAAATAAGATTATACTTACTCTTTTACGAGGATGAAATTTAGGAGCAATAGATGTTCATATATATTTCCATCTGTTGGTTATTTTAGCATCCTGGTAAAGCTAAGGATATCCTTTTGCCGACTAGGGCTTATAATAAGCGCCGGACTGGCAATAACAAGAAGGTTGTTTTACCAATTTGTCTTACTCATTCAACTGAAAGAAATAAATAAAATTCAATTACCCCTTACCGTTGGAGATTTGATTCTAAGGCTACCTCACTCCCTTTAACAAAGAATAGAAGAATTTTTAAACATTACATCCTGTCACATTGGCTTATTTTGTTTATGCAGCTTAAAATCGGAAGACTCCTGTTCAGATCCCTTCTTGCTCGTTAGAAAAATATTTTGCCTGTTTCCATTGTTTCTATACCTTTTTATATCGTAAAGTGCAAAAAAGTGAAAAATTGTCTTTTTTGTCAAATTCCCCCTATGCATACCGTCGGAAACGTTAAATTATTTTGTTTCTTAGCATAAAATATTTTTTTTTTTTGCTTAAGAGATAATTTTACATAAATAGCAAAAAAATCAAAATAGTATATACGCGAAAATTGGAAAACCTCTACCTTGAGTTACAAAACATTATTTTTTATAGATATCCCACTCGCATCCCACTAAGCGACTTCCAAGCTCTTTAAAAACAAAAGACCTAAGCTTTCTTTTGAGCAAAAAAAAAAAAAAAAAAAAAATGGGCACATTTGGAAAAAAAAAATTTTTTCTAATTATTTTATAAAAAAAAAATAAAAAAAAAATTTTTTTAATTTTAAAAATATTTTTTTCTGGAAGATTAAAAAAAAGCTATCGAAAGTATTTGGGACGAATTTTGTTAAAAGCAAAAGGTAATAAACTACATGTATGAGAAAAAAACACCTATTTGCCGAAAACGTCAAATTTTGAACCCCTCTAGCTCAGAGAGTTATTGACCGATCGTGTTAAAAAATTATGTCTAAACTACTCTCTGCAAGAACTTACTTTGGTCCAAATTTCTTTCCAATCGAAAGACATCGGTTTTAAAACTTGGGTCACTTGACATGAAATCCCCCATAAATATTATTAATTTAAGTTAATTTTCTAATTTTTTGCATTTATCTTATTACATTATATATTAATTTAATAACTTATATACTCTTATTCTAATGTACAAAAATGCACACACATACACACAAACACTAACACATTCATGTTTATGTAAACAAATTGAGCCGTTTTCTTTGGTACTGATTTGAATTTATGCATTTTGTTGTAATAAAATTTGTACATTATTTATGAATTTATGTATGCAAATTGAATTAGAACGTTGGTCATAATGTTAACTTACACACACACATACATACATACAATACTTATAGACATTCCAACAAGTATTTGATATTAACATCAAGAATCGTATGTTTTTGCAAATGTAAGTCCTTACATGTAAGAATAACCATATAGAATTTGATTACGAAAACGATTTCATAGGCATACAGTATCGTGCATTTAATAAGAATTAATAACTCTATGGATAAAAAAAGTTTAGAAAGAAAATTTTTTTGCTGTCTTTCAGAATTGCATTTTTATCCAAATTGAAAGCATATTCTTCATTTAAAATTTAATTATTGGCGTTTCAGGCAATAAGTTAAAAAAACTGTACTAAATAAAAAGGCTTAAAATTCAACATTTAAAAGGCTTAAAATTTAATAATAATTATATATCTATAATTTTTACTGAAAAAAATCATGTAAATCAAGAAATTTATTTTGTTTGCAATAATAATTTTTTTTCTTTAATTTTTTATACAAAAAATAATAATTATTTTTTTGTTGAAGTTTTTGTCCTTAATTAATATTAAAATCAAAAAATAACGAGTATTGTTATTATAATTTATTTTTACAAAAATTCAAAATAGTAAAAGAAGAGATTTTGAGATTTATTTTTCTGGCATAATTATTGCGGTCCATGGGTATTAATACAAAATGTGTTTAAAGACACTGTTTTTTAATTTCTTTTTGTTTATAGTCTATTTGTTTATATTTACGGCGACCATTTGTATGGATTTTATCAGTACATGTGCTGATTTTTTATATGGTGTATCGATAAAAAGTTTATTGACTGAAATGTACTTAATTTTTAAAAAATAACTGATTTTTCAATATAATTTAATATATTAATTTTTATTTTTTTTAAATGTGTTAAATTATAGCAAAGCTAGATAGTTAAGTATTTTTTTAACAGAATAAAATTTATTAATATGATATTATTTTTTAAATCTAGTTTTGAGTCGACTGGCAGTTCTCTAAAGAATTTTATTACTTTTAACTAAATATGTATCTTCAAAAATGCCACTGCTCTTTAAAAACAAGAATACATCAAAACCCGGACAGACGACAAGGCATGGAGTGAAAGAAAGTGATTTTAATTCAATCTTTTTAATTTAAGTTGGTTCTTAGACTATAACAACTTAAAACTAAAATCCGTACTGATTTCGACCCAAAAATAATTTATCACCCCATACATAATAGCAGTTTTATAATTTATATACGGTCCAATTTATTAGCTGCTAATACAATATTTATATAAAAATCGTTAACAAACTTTTAATAATTTGAAAAAGTGATCAATAAAGGCATTCGTTAACAATCTATATTTTTTTTCATTGTTTTAGTTTTCTATGCTTTTGCCATGAGAACTTTGAAAAGAATTTTTCAGTTTTAATTATTCGAAAGTCGGATACCGTGATTAATCCCCTGTTTAAATAAAAACACTTTTTGAAAGAGTTCTTAAGCATTTTTATTAAACCGAAGTGCCTTTAATTTGGACGGTACTGTGTAAAGTGCCAATACAAACGGTCTAAGTATTCTTCTTCTTGGTCATAAACACAACCACACAAACACTTACAGTGTGTAATAATACAACAAAGAGATCTTTCAGTTTTTATCATATTTTGACTTCAAAACTTTTGTTAGAAAATATTAAATATTTTTAAAGGACACAAATGTGTTTTCTAAACCCTTTGACATTCATTACCATAACTATTTTTTTAATAGCTTTGCAGTCTACTTATAGAAGCTGGGTTAAAAAATATCACGATATGGGAAGATGCTCTTGGCGGTCAATGTCAAATCGCTTTTGACATTTGTGAACTAGACAGATGTAGAATACAAGTAAACAAGCGATACACTCCCCAAGAACGCGGAATAATCGTGTCTATTTTTTTTTTTTGTAACAATTCGTTTGTGTTGTTGGTGCAGCTGTCGCCAGAAACATCAATCAGACGCCGTACCTCGTAATTAGCCATCAGCCGGTCGTCCCCAAAGCGAATTTTGGTCAAAAAGCTGCGTATGTTCCCGTACAAAGTCCAGTCCATGCATCAGCTGCTGCCTATCGACCGCCAAACGAATCGTAAAAAACAACGGATGACTTCTTTTAGCCCACCTTGTACACTGTAAGAAGACTGTTTTTGTGTGAAAACTAAATGTCAAAAAAGGACATAATTATGGATTTTACTTCTTTTTATACGAATTCAAAACATCTTTAAAAAAAAATGTTTCGTGTTATTTTCAGCGCATAGGCTGATTGAAACCAGAATTAAGTTAATGCTTGTCTGCGAGATGGTCAGTTTTAAGATAAATTTGAAATTATGATAAAAAAATTAGAGCTTAAAATTAAAAAAAAAAAAACATAATCCTCTGCCATGGCAAAGCCTTTACTTATCGGTGAGCAAAAAATGTTCAAGAAAAATAAACACTAGTGTTTCGGCAAATGAGTCCTGCTTACAAAAATTTACTAAATAATAAGTTAACAAACACTAACTAAAAAGATAAATAAAAATGTAAAAGTTAAGCAAATTGATATGCTCTACAAAGTCAATTTCATAATTTTATTTTACAAATATTAAAATATTAAAACTTGTGACATTATTTGAAAGCATTAAGATATGTTGTCTCTTTTGACATTCACTGTATGAGTTTTACCCTTTATATGTATGGGAAGTGTATTCATGTTTTGTAAGTTGTCTTCTACTACTTATAAAGACTGTTGTAAGAGTTTCTTACAGATTTCTTTTTGTAAAATATTTTTTTTAGCAAACTACTGCTGAAGTCTTGAGTAATAATTTTTTTTATTAATTTAAACGCTTTAGAAAAGCACCTTTTAAATGTTAACAATAAAGTTGTAATTAATGTTAAAATATTTAAGCTTAGGAAAAGGCTAATAAAATAGATTTAAATAGGACGTTTAATAACCCTTTAAAAACTATAAAATTAAACTATTAAAATTAAACACATTTTAAGCATTTAACTTTAAAAAAACTTCTCTCCCCTTTACTCTAATATTGTACCAAAGAAAAGTAAAAAACAAGTAAGAGCACTATATTCGGCTGTGCCGAATTTTATATACCCTTCACATTGGTCTTTTAATATACCCAGCCGAGTTATTTTGTACTGCAAATAATATAATAAAAATACCTTGTGCGAGGTTTTAAGTCTGTAGAAAACTATACAAAATGTCAACGTTCGTATGAATAATAGAAATAGATGTAGAAGGTTTGAGGTCGAGAGTTATAAAAGTTTTCGACATTCATATTAAAAGGTTAATGAAACATGTTAATTGTAATGGGATTTTCTAGTCCCCCTGCTCCTCTCCAACTTTTTTTCCAAAATGTATGAATTATTTGATTATTACTTTTTAAAGAATATTTGAAGTCGATAGCTGTTACAGTTTCCAAGACGTAGCGAATCGAAAATTTCATAAAAATTGTTAATTTGTATGAGAGCTACCCCTTCCCCTGCCTTACCCAAAAAACTTTTTTCCAAAGCGTAGGTCTTGTTGTCCAATTTTTTTTTTGTAAAACATTTGATGTCGATAGCTGTTATAGTTTTCGAGATATAGCGTATTGAAAATTTCATAAAAATTGTTGTTTTGTATGGGAGCTACCCCTTCTTCTGCCTTTTCCCCAAAAAATTTTTTCTTTAAAGCGTAGGCCTTGTTGTCCAATTTATTTTTGTAGAACATTTGGTTTCTATATCTGTTATAGTTTTCGAGATATAGTGCATAAAATATTTTATCAAATTTGTGCAATTGCAGGAAAAATGCCACTTCCCCCTGATCCTATCTGAAAAAAAAAGTTTTCCATTATTTAGGTCCTTATTTTAAAAGTGTCCGTGCCAAGTTTTGTGGCAAGAATTACTATATTTACTGAGATATATAGGGATATATGCACGGATTTTGTCCTAAAATGAATGGGTTATTTTGGGTTTTCGCTTATATCTCGGTCAATAGTGAACCGATTTTGCTGATTTTAAATAGCGATTGTCTCCAGGATATTTCTAATAGTTTGACGCCAATAACTGGGGTGTATCTTTTTATTGGACTCCGGAAACTTGATTTCAATAGACGGACATGGCTATATCAACTTCCCTATCTATAAGGATCCAGAATATATATACTTTACGGGGTCGCAAATGGATAATAAAGAAATTACAAACGGAATGACAAACTGATATATACCCTTATCACTATGTGAAGGGTATAAGAAGATTTATTGAAGAAGTGTAATTAAGATTGTCATATTTAGATGATTTTATCTCTGTCTAAGCATTCAAGTTTTTCTTTGACAAATAAAAATTTTCAAATAAAGTTGTTTAGCACTTTACAAGTGAATAATAATTTTAGATTGATATTTTGTAGATTCACAAAGTACGATCTGCATATTTCCTTTAATACTTCTCTCAGGTCTATATAACAATATAAAAAACTCATCCTAAAACATTTTCTGGTTACAATCTTTAGAGATACTTTTTATGTTCTGTGTAAAAAGAGGTACAATCTCTATATGATGGACTTAAAATGCAAAAAAAAAAGTCAAACAAAGAGAAGGCATCTTGTATATTCTAATAAATGTGCAAGGACAATTCCCAAGATAAACATTTATTGTGATTATCCACACAACAGTAAGAACAACACTTAGTTGTACATAAATACATAAATATGTAAGTATTTTTATACAACTTAGTAGTCGTTGGCGGCATTTATGTTCATACATGTGGTACTTTGAATCTCTTCTATTTAACATAAAGGGTTTTTTTTTATTATAGTAAATGTAGGTATGTTTTAGTTATTCTTATGGTTATACTTTACTCCACAAATAACTAAGCATTACAATTCAATTCGGCAAAATTTGGAAAAAAAGAAAATATTAAAAATAAAAATATTGCCACAAAAAGAAACAATAAAGAAGGGCATACAGAAAGCAAATATTGAATTATTAAATTATTGTTATTCGATTGTTTGTTCTTTGTTAGAAAATTTTCTTTTTTACATTTGGTTTTTGTCGTTTCCAAATTTTTAACTGTTTCATTGTATTTTGGCAGCATCCTTTTTTTTAATATTTTCAAATTTTTTTAAACATTAAAGGATAATGTGATGACTTTTGTCCCGTAATAGCAAATAGCAAGGACAACATATGTGCAAACATATGCATGCACACACACACACACATGTAAGAATATACATACATCAGCATACAAATACATACACACACACATGTAAGGACATACCTACATCAGCATACAAATACACACATTATAAGTTATGATAATGAGGACATGTAGTTCCATTTGGGGAATATTTTTACGAGAAAACTGTTTAAAATATCCTCAAATGGGAATGGAAAGTAGACTCCTATTAACAGAAACGACGACTAGTACTTTGTAAATTCGCATCAATCTTATTTTTTTTTACATTTATTGGTGCGTATTAAAACACATACGATGAAGTGTAGATTTTCCTTAAAAAAAATAAAAAAAAATATTTGTTTGCACACAACAAGGACATGTGACTGGGGCTGACTTTATTACTTCAAAAGGATAAATTATACAATTGTACCCACTTTAATTTGAATCTATTCGTGTGTATATTTGTATTTTTGTAGTGTTTTTTTACTGGGGATTTTGTAAAAAATAATGGAGTGAGATTGGGAGCTGATTGAGGTATGTTTGTTATGGCTTACAAATTATCCAAGATGCCGTTAGCAGTTTATGGCATGATTATTTGCATTTCTAAATTGCAGCCTTAAATATGTTATACAAAAAGGACACTATAGAGGACTGACAATCGTCAAATTCAAATTTTAGAAAATAAAAGGAATAAAAACAATAATTGTCTGTCTGATCGAAAAACAAACAAGATGTGTTCACAGAAGTAGAAAATTAAAGTTTTAACATTAACAATTTATATAAGATATACATATATGTCTGAACATACATACATGTATACACGTAACAGATCTATAAATACATATATAATTATATTCATATGTATATAAGTATGTATTTATGGTTTGAGCTTTATTTTATTTCAAGACGACCAACCGTCAATTTACATATGAAAAAATTATTGATTAAAAATAAGAAATGAAAAGGATCTAATATGGTCTTGGGGTGTCCAGTTGATTTTTTTTACTATAATGTTTGAAGGTGTTTTCTTTTTATTAATGTTAGTATTGAGGCAGATTTCAAATAATATAAACAGACATATGTATATAACCAACAAATCTAAAAGCAGTTTAATATGATTAGGTGGCTCTGAAGCCACACCTTTTACATATCGTCGCACAGTGTAGTAATTTCCTTAAAATACTTCAAAGTCCGGGACTACTAATGATAATGTCAAGCTCAAGCGAACTTACTTTAAACGATCTTACTTTAGTCTTACTTAAAGGTTGTATAACCTAATTCAAACTTTAAAGTACTTGTTTCCTATTAAATAAAACATTTTAAAAGTTAAATTTATTATAATAATTAAAAATCAGGTTTAAACAATAAACAAATAAATATTTAAAAACTTCTTGCCCAAAACCAATAATTTGTTAAACATTTTATATGTGTCTACATTAATTTTGACACTGAAGTAAAGAAAACTTCTTTTGTCCAATGCCTCCCATAACGGCTGTCAAAGTTAAACACCTTCATCACTACATACTTATCACATGTACAGACTTTATAAGAAGAAAAAATATTAGATTTACACATGCACACACATTTAAACATACCAATACATATTTAAAAATGAAATTGTATTGTAAACAGTGAATTAAATTTACCCTAAACCTACATTAAGATTTAACAATTAAAAATTTTATATGAAATTGATGTCCACCACTCTCACTACTGGAGTGAAACCCTGGGGCAATGTAAGGTTAAAAGATTCCTGTACCTATCTAAGGGTTGATAAGTGTATAACACAAGTGCCTAAGTCTACCTCCTAGCGGTGTCAATCGGGGAACTTTCGGAATAATTGCTAAAAGGCTAACAGACATGGCTGAGACGAAAACAATCTGTCTTGAGCTAAATGTGTGATCAGTGATTCACTGATCTGGCTTGAGGCAGGTTGTCCTTGTTGCGCTGTGCCATGTATATCACCATTAAGTGGCACAGCAATACAGGGTTAAAAGGGTACCAATACCTTAACTGTGTAAATTAGAAATTGATAGGAATGAAGCGGAAGTAGATTTCCGAGGTTGGCCAGAGTCCTATCTGGTACCACGGGAATCAGTTGGCCCCATGTGCTTACCAGTGCATGAACTGATTAATGGTGAGGTCTCCTTCTGGAGTTCACGTGGTGGCAGTGGTTATCCCCAAGCGAGGAAACTGTAGAACGAAAGTTGATATGCTGGGGTCCGTCCTGTACGGGCCCCAACATGACCGCGTAAGCGGTCTTATATGAACTTAAGATTCACAAGAAAGAGTTTCTGGTTTTGGCTGGTCTACCCAGGCACATAAGCAACTGTTGAAGTAGGCTATTAGCTGAAAAGGTGTAAGTGTGTTTGGAAGTAGGTGAATAGGGAAACTAGCCACGGCTGGGGACTCTAGGATCTAAAACAAGATCCCGTTAAAGTAGTAGCAAATAAATTAGACGGCCGGCATTGGCATGTCGAAGCATGTGCGTAACTCGGTCCTGACTGACGGTGAGAAGATAGTGAAGCATTGATTATGTCGGAGGTATTTATTGCCTAAATGGGAAAAATGAAATGGATCCTTTTAACAGAGCTGGGTATCGCATTGTTGGGTGCGACATGATAATCATAATCTTCTTGCTTAAGGTAGGGTGCTGTATTCACGGGCATGTGGAGAGGTGTCTTGTCGGCACGGATCTGTTTTGATTATGAAAAGGCGAGGTCAAAACTAGAAACGCAATTCGAGTTTAGATAGCCCAACTCCTCCCCAAGGGGTCTTTTGTGGCTACACAGAGTCATGACGGATAATTGGTACCTGGGTGGCATGCCATTCTGGAGGCGCTGGTGGACGCTTAATTCTCACCCTGTGTTGAGAGCACTGTGGGGTTAGGCCTTTGTGGCAGGTATCCACATTAATCTTTGACACATCTGTCCCTATCTAGGGACGAAACTAGGAGACTTCTATTTTTTGGCAGGAATGGCGGTTTTCTAACCAGCCTCTGCAATTTCAGATACCACCCACACAACATCGACAGGGCTGCCACATTGACCTGCCGGGCTTGCTGTACAGAGAATGAGACCTCGGAGCATGTGCTCTGCGAATGTACGGTACTCTTCGGCAGAAGACTGCGCTTCCTGGGTGGTAGTGGCAGAAAAAACCCCTATTCTTGGTAGCGGGTCATAGTGTAAATATTCCTTTAAAGATAAGGTAAGATGCAACACCTATGACTAAAAGGATATTGAGGATTTGGTAAGAATATATATTTGTTCCTTAAAAAATATTCTAACAATCGTCAACAAATTTAAAAATATCGATACTATTCCGGAATATAATAATTGACATTTGCACTGCGACAGTGTAAGAACGATGTTTTTAGATCAACAGCAGAGCTAGCTTTATCTGAAATTTATAAAATGAAAATTGGAAATAATACGAAAATCGAAAAACCTAAACTTTGGTTTTGAATACATGTAACCAACGAAGTATTAAAACTATTATACATACTTTAGTTGAAGCTAAGGACCAAAGTAAAAATAAATACAAAAAACTTGCATTTTTATATTTGTTAAACCTCTAAGGAAATTTGTATCCGACGAATGAAATACATATTTCATTTTTACACTTTTACAATTTATAAAAAAAAAATGTGTCGAAATTTCAACACGTTTTTTATTATTTTTTGTTTCCCCGCTTTTGTGGTCCGTTAGCATGGAAAAGAACAGAACACAAACATACTTATGCATTCATACATACACACACACACACACACATTTACACAAAGTTCAATTTATAGATGAGATGACCATACACTGAGTATAAGGTTTGCCATGATGTCCCTTAACAAAATGATTAATGTTTGGCTAAACTTTTTAGACTGATGTTTAGCAAACTAAAACCAACAAAAAAAACCCCAAAAAATATTATAAAAAATTGAGAAAATACAAATATTTTTTTTTTAATATTTCTTAGGCATATGGTGCTGGTGGTGCTGATATTCCTTTTTCGTTAATCTTAGATCCTTAGATGATTTGTATAGTTCAGTTGCCAGAGGGTGTTTTGGTTGTATTTTAATCTTATAAAATCCTAAAATTATTAGAAAAATGACAATTGAAACAATTTTTAAAACGTGTTAAGCATATTTCCTTTGCTCTTTACAAAAACACACACATACGCACTTCTATACAAACAATTTGTATGTGGAGGCGTAAATGTGTTAAACTTATGGATTAGTTTGATTGCCAGACTTTTTTTGTTTAGTTAAATTAAATTTGTATTTCTTTTTTCTTATAAAAATAATTTTTTGTTTTATAATTGGCAAAAATCGTTGGCTTCATATTTACTACACACTTTTCCTTTTTATGTTTTAATTTAAACTTTAATATTATTTTTTTGGCTTCTTGATTTTTTTTTTGTAATCTTTGCCTTCTAATACCTATTGGACTCTGGGGAGTGATTGAATTAAACCACAATTCAACTTGAATGATATGATGATAGAGGAAATGCACACTTAACTGTGTGGCTTTTCTAGGAGATTTTTGGTCAGATATTAACTTTCTTATGATATTTTTATACATACGTGGATCTTAAAGAACACAATTTAAAATGCATTTAAGTACTTAGACTGGGCTTTAGTACGTCTTTGAACCTATTAAAACTATACATTACGTTGTAATGAATTAAAATGCTAAAACCCAGTAACATTTTAACTCATTATATTAACATGGCATTGGAATTGGAGGCAAGTACTTACCAAGCTCGCTTACAAATAGGGACTTATAAAAAAGCTATAACTTTGCTGCCATCAAATCAACTTCTTGCTATTAAGGACAACAATAACTCCTTGAATACTTTAAATGTAAATTGTTATATTAATGTCATTTTGCGAGCAAAAGAGTATAATTTTCTTTTTTACACTTTTTTTTGGTTAAAAAAAACGGGTTAAAGAAATTAAATTCAAATAAAATAAAAAAAAATATTAAAAAAATATTAATTTACTTAAGTATCAAATAAGAAAAAACTCATTATCTGACAACTTTCAGGTAATGCAGACGATATTTATTAGCCATTAAAAAGTAAGTTGTTTCGCAATGACTTATGACTACCAAGGTTTTGCTGGGTACATAACAGACGAACAGACGAATTTCTAGTTCGACTTCAAAAGGAAAGGGGCCAAAATCTTTACATGTGAGTATCTCCAAGGATGCAGAGAGGGACTAGGGAGGGATTTTTCAAAAATTTGAAGAAATTTTTTACATTCACTTTATCAAACACAAAAAGGAAATGCAGAGGGCGAATTTTTTGAATTCGCCTTGATTTTACATGTATTAGTGTACCCTGATTTAAAATGTACATAGTGTCAGGTCTGGTGCCTTTTTGGAATTTTAGGCCCCTAAGGGTCAGAAACGGGTAACCGTTTTATTTTTATACTTTTTAAAACATTTAAACCAAAAAAGATATATAAAACTTATTCAAATTACATTCCAAATTTTTACATAAAAACCTCTACAACTGCCCCGGAGTGGCCCCTACACGGGGGCAATGTAAGAGCGACTCCCATCCATAAATTTTACCTCACGAACATTTTTGTAAAACATACTTACACTAACATACATATATTGATTTTTTTAAATCGCTCCCCCAGCTTCCAGGGTGCTTCTACAAAAGTCAAATGTAAGACCGACCCCAATTAATTTTTCCTTCCAAATATTTTTGTTAAACATATTTACCCCCTGTCTTCAGCCCCTAACAGGGTTGCCATACAAAATTTAAAAAAATTTGAGTAAAATCCCCTGTAACTTTCCTGGAATCGCCCTTAGAGGAATAAAATGTAATATAGACCCCCATTAGTTTTCCTTTCAAAACATATTCTTAAAACATGCTTGCCTACTATCTCTGTCACCTAAAAGTGCTTTTATACGATATGTATTTTACACATGACTTGTCTTTTTTGCAATTCACATGGATTTACGTATGTCTGTCAAAATTGTCATTTTACAGATGTTTTATAATTTTGGCTTTCACACGTTAGTATATAATTACATCTGATATAACCTCCAAAACAAAAAAACAACTTACTTTTCCTTGTTGTTATTCTAAAAACACGCTCTAATTACAAATTTTTCATATGACTTTAACATATGAATTTTACACATGCAATGTTTAAACGCGTTCACACGGCCTATTTCAGATTCGCACTGAAAAATTAGACAAGTCATGTGTAAAATACATATCGTGTGAAAGCACTTTAAGGGGATTGCCATACAAAAGTTACAAAAATTATGTTAAAAAATCCATAACTGTCCAGAGTCGGTCGAAGAGAAATAAAGGTACGACCGATCCTCACTAGTTTCCACTCCTAAACATATTCTTTGAATATACTTACCCCCTATTTTCAACGCCTAACGGGCTTCTGTACAAAGTTTGGGATATTGTACTAAATCCCCCTCTACAGCTTTAAGGGTGCTCGCTGCCATAAAAAAATTTATAAAAATAGGGGAAAACTCCCCACAGGTTGTGGGGGGTTGATCGCTTAGAGATAAGTTTTGTACTATTTTTAATCCTTTTTTAAAACAAACGTTTTTTGAATTCGAATCAATTTATAAAGCAAGTGTCAGTTTGTTAAAAAAAAAATTATAGTAAAATGGTAAAGAACAAAGTACCAGAAATCGGACCCCCTTAATAGTTTAGCAGTTTTTTTGCATTTTTTTAAAATGATAAATATAAAGATATAAAAATAAGGGATTTTAACCAATGGGACAGAAAGTATTTGTTTCACATTTTTAGTACTATTTTTAATTTTTGTTAAAATCTGAGCCTTTAAATATGAATTTACCTATCGGGTGGGCCATCGGTTTAAATTTGAACCAGCAGTTATTTCGAATCTGACAATACTTATGTCATTCTATTCTTTTACAAAATTTAGTCTTTATCTGCGCTGAACGAAATTAAACAATTTAAGCTTGCGCAACATTGGGATTGATTCGAAATTTATTTTCAAAACAAAGACAATTGGTCGAAAATTGCACGTTAATGTCGTACAAAATTGGGTCACAGTGGAGGAACAACAGTGCCCGGTATACGCAAGTTTGTTTCTAAAGTTCGTGAAACTGGTTTCATTGTTGATGCGCCAACACGTGAGCTTGCTCGTACATCTGAAAACATCAAAGCTGTGGCTAAAAGTGTGCATGAGAATCCATCCACAGCAACTCGTCATTGTCCTTAAGAATTACCCATTTCACGCACCAGCTTACGCCGAATTTTGCGAAAAGATCTCAATTGATTAAAAAGTTAAGGCCGCATGGTCATTTGCTTCGTTTTCGCTACGCTAGATGGGCCAAGAATAAATTGCACGATAATATAGATTTTCCCAAAAAAAAATTATGTTTTTCAATGAAGCTACGATCTGACACCGTTGGGCATGAACGACATGCTGACAAACCAAAGAAAATATAGCATTTGAAGGCCACCATTCGTGATGACCCTTGCCAAGATACATACAACTCCATACACTCGAAAAAGTGCTCGAAAATTGGTTCGATCGAATGGGGTACTGTAAGGCCAGCAGCGCACGTTGGGTTGAAATGGTTCCAAAGTGACGCTTAATTGAATTTTTAAAATTAAGTTTTTGTATTAATATTTGGCACCGGATAAAACTAGATAAAATTCTACATCACTATGTAAGCTTTCAAGTATCTATCTTGTCGGCTGACTCCGTAGTGACGCGTCAAAATACAAAATTTTTTGCAATTTTTTTAAAAGGCGAAAAAAGTAAAGTTTTGCATTAAACGAGCCCGTAATTTCCAAATTTAACGTTAACAGAGAATTATTTTGAGAATGGAACCTTCAACTTCAGGTATTAAAGTGTACAAAAATGCTGTAGTGTCTTTGAAAATATGTGTGAAAATATTTTTGACGATTTTTTTAAAAAATGTCCAAAATTGGCCTATTTTTGATGTTTCGTGAACCATAACTTTTAAGTTAGTTAAGGTTGGGTTTTGAATCTTATATTTTCTAAAAGTATGAAATCTTAGCTTGATAAAAAAAAAAGAAAATTTGCGGTTTTGTTGCTCCATTTTTTGCTATTAACATTTTTCTGTTTGAAGTCGTGTTTTTTCAAAGTCATGTATTTAACAAAACTAACGTTCGTTCAATGCTTACTATTGTTGTTATTTTTGTCGGAGATAGGTGCGTGAACAAGTTTCAGTCATCTTTATTCACGAGAGTGTTAAAATTGATTTGTATGACTCCTACAATACATAAATTTTTAATTCATGGTCCCGAAATCATAAAATATGCCCTTTTACCCATTGGAGAACTTTCAGAAGAAGCTGAGGAAGACAGAAATAAGGATTTCAAAATTTTGGGGAACACTTTGCTCGCAAATGCAGCCGAGAAAAGTCGAATGAAGATATTTAAATAGATTTTTTCTCAGTTCAGATCCATTCATATCTAGTAAACAAAATGACCGGAAAGAAAAGCAACAATTATCAAATTCCGAACTACATCTTTTGCTATCGCCTATTATTTTTCAAGAAATACATGAAAGTGAGAGTAATGATAGCGAAAATTATGATAATAAAGGTAAGGATGAACATAATATGGTTACTTTTTAGGTGTGTGACAATTATTGATTAACAGAAAAAACTATAAAAATTTATTTCGTTACTTTTTTAAAAAAGTTGTAAAATTCTCGAAATCCTTCAAAACCCAAATTTAGACTTTAAATAAAACTTATATTCATATTTATGCAAAATATATATTTATTTTTTAGAAAGAAGACAATATAAGCTTTTGTTTGCTTCTTATTTTTTAAAAAAATCACTTTCCATTTTAAAATTACGGCAAAAATTCTGAAACAAACTATAATTTTCCGAAAAATAAAAATGTCTATAAAATCATAAAAAATTTTTTTTCCGTGTATCTTTTTTCAGAATATGACTTTTTCTGCATATTTAACGATTTAAAAAAAATTTTCAAAAAAATTTAAATTACGGCTTCCATGAATTAATTGCCACTTTCGGTGTCATCGAACCCACTGTGCAGCGGCAGCCATATGAATGAAGTAGTACTTCATTTCTCACCAGAACAATTGTACTTCAAAACAATAAAATAAATTTTTTTAATTTAAAAAATTGTTTTTGGTTTTTTGTATTTTCAAACTAAAACTTTGAAATTGCCCAGCCTATAGTATTGAGTTTTGAAGTCCACTAAATTTTTATTCCATTTTTAAAAAAAATAAAAATGATTGTGCCAAACTTCTTCAAACTGTCTACAAAAATACAATCTGTATTTCTACCACAAGAGATATGTACATGGACACCAAGCCAGCCGGATGAACAGAAATTGTTTAGTAGACTAAGAAGTCGATCGGTACAATTAAAGATATAAAAATGTGTTCTTTTTGCAAAAATACTGCAGATTCTGTTGGGCTTTTTCTGTAAGTTTTAAAATTTTTTTCGCTTTATTTTTTTTAAGGACTTAAACAGTGAACACTTTGGGTTTATTTATAACCTGGTCATTAAAATGTTTCCTCCATACAGGATAACTGGATCGATGTCTAACGTTACCAGGATTATGTAAGTACAGAATATTTTACCTTTTTTCCCCCAAAATTTAAGTTATATTTCCTACATTATTATATAAGACCCATATTTGGCCTTGTTTCGTTGTTAGACAAAACAATTAAATGACCTTCGTTCTTAAAAGTTTATTGAGATTTCTTTTATTTATTTAATTTACTATTTGACTTAAATACTTAGACAAACAATACTGCATTCTAGAAAACAAATGATTGAAAACACAAACATTTCTCTGTGCATGAAAGTTGAATGACTGTAAGTTTTAATGGAGTCGTAAAATATTTGCCTTGAAGATTAGCAAAGTTTATTCAAAAATTTATAAGAATTTAAAATGTGGTGGGTGATAAAGTTGAAATCTTATCTGCGTTAGGTGGCAAATCTTGGTTGGTAAATTAAATATTTTATACAAGTAAACAAATAAAATTAAATAACAAAGAAAATAAATAGAAAACAAACCTTAAAACAATTCACTTTTTTTAACAACCTTTGGATGGCATAATAACGATCTACAGTGTAGATCGTTGATTATCTACGCATAGTCTCTCAAAGTCTCTTAAGTAAATATTTAGGCATTTAATAACACGTTGATACATCATGGTAGGTAAAACAAACTCGCAATATTAACAACAAAATAAAACATTAAATTAAATTTATACTAAATAAATACAACAAGAATTTCAAGTTATAATATCAAGTCAACAGGCGTATGCCAAAACAATTTTGTTTTTTTTTTATTTTTAAAGATTTTCTTTGCTTTTTCCTTCCAGCGGTTTCTTTTGCGGGTCTTTTTGCAAATTTTCTGCCTTAAGTAATTGTAATTCCTTATCACTAGCACAAGGTGAATGACCGTTCCAATCCTGTAGTGTTGAGTCAGCAAAACAAACATATAAAATACCGCTTCCAATTAGCATAGTCGCTGATATTAGAAAGACATGTTTCCAAGATTCATAAGTTTGCTACAAATAAAATATTGTTAATTAAAGTTTTTTAAAGTAATTTATATTTTTTAATGTTATTTATAATGCTTACATTTCCTAAAGTTAAAACGCCCACAATGTAGGGTGATATAAAGCCCGGCAGCACTCCAATCATACCACTTATGCCTAGCACAATACCAGCATAATTGGGTGCTATATCCACAATAGAGGCCAAAGGTCCCGACGACACTGCGCCATGAAACATAGTGGCTAAGGTTAAAAGCATAATGGCCGCCATGGAATTATGACCAAAATAGGCCAAGGCCACAACAACTAAGCCTTTGACAATACAACCTAAAAACAAAAATATTAAAACATGTTAGAATATTAAAGTCGTTCAAATAACAGACAAATACATACTTATGTATATACCCTACACCACAAACTATTTCAAATATAAATATTTGATATTTTTTGTGTCTTCTATTTTGGCCAACAATATAAGTACAAGGGCAAAAAAGAGCGTTTTATTCGGCTTTGCCGATTCTTATATATCCCTTACAACAGACACGATAATAAACCCCCCCTACTTTCGTAAATGAAGTTTTTTAAAAAAATATTTTCTCTTACATATGTATATGTGAAGATTATTACAAAATTTTATTTGAGTTTCCGATTAAAAACACTGCAAAAACTTTAAAAAAATTGTATTTTAGTATCGAAAATGCCATCCCCTATAATACAGGGTGTCTGGTGGCAGATTAATTGACACAAAGTTTCATTAATAGCATTGAACGATAGAATGGAAATGCCGATTTTATTTTTCAAAGAGTATGTCATTCAGATTTCTTCCTTCGAGTTGAACACACTGTTCAAAACGGAGCCTTGTGTTCTGCGCAACACGCTGCAGTAAACTTGATTCAATTAAGCTGATTTCTCAACGAATATTTTCCTTTAAAGCCACAAGAGATTAACAATTGTCATTAAAAGCCCTTTCTTTGAGGAAGCCATTAAAAAAAATGTATGGGAGTTAAATCGGGCGACCTTGGTGGCCATGGGAATCCCCGAAGCGACTAATCAGTTTTTGGGGAAAATTTTTTCCGAAGCAAATTTAACAAAACTCTAGCTGTGTGTGCAATCGGCTTCCATCCTGTTTAAACCACGTGTGTAAAGAGTGCGTTTGATGAGCTCGCAGGTTCTTCAAAAAGAATTTCGTAAGTCGTGGCTTGGGCTCAATGGTTTTGATTGTTTCACTCGAGGGTTTCGCATTATTGGAGACCAGTAATTGCAGTTTTGTCTGTTAACGTGACCGTTTAAGTGAAAATGAACTTCGTCGCTCCAAAAAATAGGATCTACAGTGCGAAAACGCATCAACATTGTTTCACAAAAATTTTTGCGTAAATCAGAGTCGCTTTCTTTCAGTCCATTAACAATTTAAATTTTAAAAGGATGAAAATTCAGATTCATTTTTAAAATTTCATGAATAATCGCTCTAGGAAGGCCCAGTGAGGCTGCTCTTTTCCGTATTGAAAGTCGCGGATTTTCACGTAAACTGCTTTTAACCAGTTCAATGTTTTCGGGAGTCCTTGAAAATCGACTGGGCCCTGTCCATGGGGCATTCATACCCAAAGCAGTTGCGCAGAATCTCTGCATCCACGAATGAATTAAATTTACATTCGGTCTATCACGTATTCGCCGAATACCGAATTGTCTCCACAGCGAACGCACAATCGATAATTCCAAGGGCAACACTCTCCCTCCGTTTATTACTTTTTAAAATAATCGTATTTAAAAAAATAAATTTGCCACCAGACACCCTGTATATACAAAAAATTTTACACTTAGACTGAATTTATATTAAGGCATTTTTTTATATTAAATTTTCGGCATTTATCTATGGTCCGTCCACATTTACATGATCCATTCTATATGTTAAAGTTTTTACTACTTTTTTCCAATAAATCTGGTCGTATAACCTCAATGATTGCTTAAATATTGGCTGCCAATGCTTCTAGAGCTGCTGCTTTGCCGGCATAAATCAAGGAGTTCACATAGCCATATAAAAATTAATCAAGAGCTGTTAAACCGCTCAAAGAAGGGAGGGGGTCAGTAAACACGACCACTTTTACAGGTTGTCATTAAAAATTGGTTTAACAATAAATCGATTCTTCGCCCGCCATCTTATTGGAAAACAAAACAAAACAACGCTCACTATTCACTTACAGTTCTTTCTTGTGTGTTTCGCAAGAGTTTTAAACCGTTATACAGTGGGCGATTTTCTTAAAAATATTGGAAACAGAAAGAAAGTGTAGGTAGATGAGCTAAAATTTTGAGCTTGGACTCTATGATCTAAAATGTGGCAGTCCAATAAGGCCCCAAAATAGGGAACCTCGACTTCATGCAAATTTTAAAGCGATAGAAAATTTGTTATTATTGAATTAAATAAAAAAAGTTTTCAACAGGTAGATTATTTTAAGGACTGAAAAAAAACCTTGTGACATGTATGAACTATCTCTTATAGTAGAGAAGATGTCGAAATGAAAAATTAAAATTCTAATTTTTGACCAACCTTGGTTCACTTTCTTGCTATTAGCAAAACCAAATCTTATTCGGTTTCCTATATTTTAATTTTTTTTTAGAGATAAAAACTTAAGTAGTTTAAAGTCAAATTTAAAAAAAAAATTTAACAAGTCAAAAGTTGTTGTCAGTTAAATTTGAAAAAAACGATTTTCCGCCGCTTTTTGCGGAAAAAAGTAGACATTTCCTTTTTTAGTTATAAAAAACAGTTTTAACGGAACATATTAAATATTTTTATTTTTCAAATAAATTATTTTAAAAATTTTAGAAATCGTAGGAGATAGATAGAGCTTTCCAGATCAGACTTATTTTTTTGTGAATTAAAATTTTAAGGCTAATTTTGGCAAAACACAAGGCTGGTATTGGAAAAAGTTTATTGAAAAATTTGTTAAAGACATGATAAATTAGGGGATTGTAGTAAAATAAAATTTATAGTTTATAATATATTCATCATTTTTTTTTTATTTTTGCGACTAACTACATAATTTTCTATAAAATTGCTAAATTTTATTTAAAACTATTTTAACCTGCAGCAGTTTTAGTTCACATACAACTCGCTTCGATTTTACAAAAACTAAACAAACATTTTTTTTAGGTTTTTTGCAGAAAGTCTTTTAGGAATTTTGAACTTTATTAAAATGTTATACATTGTTTTAAATTAAATAAAATTTTATTTTCAGTGATATACAACTCTCATGTATGGGCTGGTGCCCCAAAGTCTATTGTGGGACTACTTGACTGCGTACAGGAACGAGCGAAGATACTCATGGGCGACGTTGTGGTATCTAATCTTCTTGATTCACTCGGACACCGTCGTGATGTGGGGTGTGTTTCGCTGTTCTATCGGTACTATAAAGGAATGTGCTCTGAGGAAATCAGGGAACTTGTCCCCGAAACTTTTTGCGTGATACACGTTTTTTTCTAGAAGAGCACACCCATACGTAGTCGACTGGCCAGTGAATCGCACCACTCATTACAGGGAGAATTCCTTCTTCAGTCGCACGGTTCGTTTGTGGAATAAACTTCCTAGTGATGTCTTTACTGTCACAGTATATATCGAAAAATTTAAATCCTTCCCATAACCTATTTTCCTGATACCAGCACAATGCAATGCATGTATAGGGGCCATCCCCTGAGTGCTGGTTATTAATTAAGAAAAATTATAACCAAACTAGAGGGTTAAATATTTTTCAAGCAGCAGAAGGTGTATTGTGATATTTAAAAATAATTTGATAAAAATCCAATAATATTACACCATTTTAAATAGGTAAAATAACACAATAATACTTGGAGTAATTTTTTTTTAAGAAAAATTAACTCTTAATAAATTGTTGTAAATAAAGATGTGTTTTTAACAAAAAAAATTTTGCAATAATAGATTGACACCTAGACATACGGATGGTCAAACTTTAATCAACTTTAAGTGGACCGTAATAATTAAAGAGGGGTCTAAGTCTATACAAACTAAAAACAGCCACGTGCTTTTCTTACACTGACTTGGAACCAGGAATGGTTAGCCCATCTATATAGCAAAAGCGATTTAGGGAGGCTGCTTTGCTTCATTGATTGTATCATAATTTGGGAATAAGTTGTCTACTTTTGCGAAAGGAAACATTCAAAGACTAAAAACAAAACAAAGTTCAAGCCCTACAATTAACATTTTTTTAAATTTCATCAGATTTGGAATTATCCAGCCGAAATCAAGAAAAAATATTTTTTTTTTGCTAAAATTGAAAAATTTTGATTTTTTTTAAATTATTAAAAAATCAAACAAGCAACACATTATTTTCAATAAAAAGTAGTATATAAATAGATATGTACTATATTTAAAGTAGCTAAAGCTTTTTTTAATGAAAACCGATGCATAAATGTTGGTTTCATAATAAAATAAAGCTACCAGATTGTAAAAAAAAATTGAGTTTCGAAAAGTTTTAAAATAAGTTTTCAAAATGACACAGAAACAGAAAATGGGAAAAATTTAACTATAATTTGTTTTAAAAAAGATCCCTAAGATGTTTTTGATTTTCGGAACATAATTGGTAATAAATTATTTATAAGCTAAACTATAAAAATTTAACAAAAGTCTTATTAAACTTGTAGAAATATAAGAAATCTTTCAAAACGAAATGTTCGATGTACAAAAGATTCGTGACTACTTCTATAAATTTAAAATGCAGTGTATAGCTAGGGTGGCCATTAATTTATGGGTCGATATTAGTACGCTTTTTAGTGTTAATACTCTAAGAACGACCTTCAATTATAGCCATCGAATTAAAATCACTCCTGTTTCGATTAAGCATGTCCGTCCGTCCCTCATTCAGAAAAAAAATTTTCAAAAAAATTAATAACAATTTTCGGAGAACTTTTAAATGACTTAAAACTAGATTTGAGAGATTAATATAACTTTTTATACTGCTAGAAAAATACTTAAATATCTAGTTTGGCTCTAACTTAACAAATTTTTTGGGAAACATATTATAAATTATCAAGTTATCTTGAAAAATCAATACAATCAGTACTGTTTTTCAAAAATCAGTACATTTCAGTACACAAATTTTTGATCAGTACATCAAAGGAAAAATCAGTACATGTACTGATAAAATAAGTACGAATGGTCACCTTAGGTATAGCAGCATCACGTTTGATTTACTTAAACTTAGTTTTATTTTATTTAAATTATTATATTAAGTATACTTACATATAGCAGTGGCCAATTTCCTTAAATTTGTACGATTCATTTTATTTGATTTTAATAAATAATCAGCAAATAATGAGAAACCGTAAGCGAAAAGCATTCGCATTAAGTGTGGTAGGCCGGATATGATGCCAGTCTATTTTAGAAAAAGAAAAATAATTGGTAATCATCGGTTTTCTTTAATTAAAATATGTTTAAATGTACGTATATATCATTTAATTAATTTTAATAAAGTAACTTGTATTTCTAAAAGATTGAAGTTGCATTAAAATACACTTTTTTGAAATTCAAGCAACCCTCGTAAACCTCTTGTTTAAACATTTTTTTATTCAACTTACTGCTCTTATGTTCCAGTTGTGTATAACGGTAAAGTATGTTGGAGCCTGAGTCATTAGTGTAAACAGACCCCAAATACCACCCCATTGAGCTATGACATTCATCCAGACAGGCCTTGATGTTAGAATCGATTTCCACGGTGTCACTTGGGTCTCTGAGTTTGTAGCCTGCACAGAAGATCCCAGAGATTTTTCTATGTATCTTAATTCTGTATCGCTTATGCGAGGATGCTGTGACGGGCTGTCGTAGACGAACATTTGCCAACCAAGCCACCAAAATGTGCCAATAAGGCCACATATATGATAGACCCATTCCCAGGAGGCCCAATGCATCATATAACCAAAAAGTGGATAAAACAAGGCAATGCCCACAGAACTGCCCAAATAGGCAGTGACAAATTTACTTCTTTCATTAGGCGGTATCCATTTAGCGGTAAGAACATGCATTGCCGGCCAGGCTAAACCCTAAAACATACATAAATACATATCGTAACCCTTATATAGAAACTCAAGATTTTTTTTGGCTAAATATGGTTTATGGACAGACCCTTTATCGAAATAAATGAAAATCTTTTCTTTTTAGAAAAAAAAACAGTTAAGGCCTTTCTTTATTAAGGAACGATATGTAGGTATGTACATATGTATGTTAAAAAATAAATGCATTAAATGGTTTATAAAATGGTATATGAAAGCTATGATTCCAATTTTCCAACTGCTTAAGCTTACAGTTATTAAACCTTGTATAATACGCAACCATATTAAAATTTTATAACTCCAATATGATGCAATTGGCATTAAGAAGCACATCCAGCATCCAATGGCATTCGATAAGCCAAACACTAATTTGGTGCCATATTTTTTGGCCAGAATTCCACCAGGAATTTGTGTCATCCAATGTGTCCAGAAAAATGAGCCCAACACCAGCCCTTGCTGATATTCATTCCAATTAAAGCCGTATTTCTCATAGTCGATCTTGGTAAATTCAAAAAAGAAAAATTAAAAAAAACTTTTTGCCCATTTTGTACAAGTTCTTCATATCTACATACATTTGTTAAATTGAAAAAGTGTTTTTCTAAAGAATATTTGCTGAATTTATCTGCAAAATCATAAGTTAAATTGCTTTGCATAGATGCATTCACACCTGCCATTCGCTGTTGCTTAAACTGGCCACCACTTGTCGTTATCATTTCCACAATCGTTATATTTAGATTAATACGAATCATGTAATTGACAGCGAATCCCACAAATGCCAAATACCATAAAACAGTGCGGGCTTGTACTAAAGTTATCAAAAAGAAATTAAAAAAAAACACAAAAATTAAAAAGTTTATAACTGCTTTCTTTTACTAAAAAAATGTACTTAATTATAATAAGGCCCAAAACCACAAAATCAAATCAGCCGTTAATTTGAAAGTGGCATAAGTCATTTTTTTTAAAAAATCGAGTTAATGGGAACACTAAATACTATTGAATGGTATTTTTTCATATCTTTAAGTATCTCGACTTTGAAAAAAGTGACTTATGCCATTTTCAAAATAAACGGCTCAAATCAGTCTGATTTTTCTGAAATAACCGCCTCCTATATGCATAGACCACACACGTGATAGTGGTACGTATAACTAAAATGCCAAAACAATTTCTAAAACCCAACCATAGTAATTCCTGAGTCAATACACGAACTCCAGTCCGTCCATCTAGCTGGTTGTTCATTTCTTATTGGAGACTAGCACGTAGCCCGCTACTTTTTAAGCGTAGTTTTAGAATTTTATTTAGTGAATGTGATGTTTTGTGCCTTTATTTTTTAAACTATCACCATATAGATTACATTAATTAAAAAGATGTGTTTGCTGGCATAAACACTTTTACATAAGTACATATGTTACCGGCTAGATCTGCGTCAATAAATTTCAGATTTCTAGGGTATAAGGGTATAAACACGCCTCTTAACCCTTAGAATATTTCAAAAAAGTTCCAAAACTATATTCATAGTTTTTGAGACCTTTCAAACGCAAGTTTAATTATGTTTCTATCTTTATTGACACAGATATTTGAAAATAGACCTAAACATTATTAAAATATTGTTTTTACCCTTTCTTTCCCCTCAGGGTCTAATATTTAAAAAAAGGTATCGAAACCGTATTCGTATTTTTCGAGACCTGTCTCTTAATCTTAATTAACTCAGAAGTTACAAAGTGGACCTGCGTCCTGCTCCTTAGGGTCCAAAATTTCGGAAAAAAATGGCATTCGTATTTTTTTGTGACCTGCCAAACGCAATTTGAATTATATTTCTATCTCTATTGATTCAAAAGTTACAAAAAGTACCAATATAGAATTTTTACCTTTTTCTGAACTATGGTTTTACCCCTTAGGGTCCGAATTTCAAAACTATTTTCATATTTTTTTAGAGCCTGTACAATGCAATTTGAATAACATTTATATCTTTATTCGTTTAGAAGTTACAAAGTGGACCAAGGCACTATCAAAATTGAGTTTTTGCGATCTTTTGCCTCTTTGGGTCCAAAATAACGAAAAAGTGGCAGACACTGGTCCGAGAGAAATACGATACTTTTACAATTTTATTTTTATCATTTATAGTTTAGGAAATATCAACTTTCGCATATTTGGCCCATTTTAACCCTCTTTGGGTCCGAATTTCCCAAAACCCCTTCTTAGTAGGTCTATATATATGGAGAAGTGTCCATAGTTTAAATTTCAAGTCTCTAGCTCTATGCGTTTAGACTGTGCAATGATGAATCAGTCAGAAACGTTGTTTCTTTATATTCATAAAAAAATTAATCAAATTTGGCACAAATAAGTTCTTTGATATGGGAACCAAGCCTTTTAAAATTACCGATAATCGGTCCATTTTTATGGCATTAGCATAGTGTTTCCATTTTCTATAGTATTGATTTGTGCACCTATAAAGTTTATATATATATTCTGGATCATTTTAGACATGTCTGTTTGTTAAAAACAAGTTTATAAAGCCAAACCCCACAAACAACTTTTTTGTGTCAAACTATCAGAAATATTCCTTGGCAGAACGCTATTTAAAATCAGCACGATTGGTTTGTTATGGAACGAGATAAAAGCAAAAACCTAAAATAACCCATTTTTGGAAGAAAATCCGTTCATATGTTTATGAAGTTTTTGATACCCTAAATCTCGAAAACTGTAACAGCCATTAACTTCAAATTTAGTACATACAATTGTACTTGGAAAGGAGCAGGGAAACCAATACAATTCTATACAAAAAGTCAAATTTTTTAAAGTTTTGTAGACTTCAAACCCGCTTAAAATTAATTTTTATAATTAGGGTATTCAAACGGTATGCTATCAAGTCATATTGTTTTAAAGTTTTAATATTTTACAATAGTTTAAAAAAATTGTTGTTGTGCTTAAAATAAAAAAGTTCTATAACAATAAGACTTTTTGAACTGTAGTTTTTGTTTTGTCATAAACAGTAGAAACCTGAGCCGGGCGGCCGAAACTCTTTAGTGAAGCCGTTGATATAGTTAACAAGTCGCAGTCATTAATTTTAAAATATTTTTGAAATTACTTTTTTTTCTGTTTTCTCCAGCAGCTGATTCAAGTTTAAATTAGCACACTTAAATATGAGCGGATGCTCACAACAGTAGTATTTTTTCGTTTTATTTTTTTAAGACATATGACTGTATGACTACCTTGTGAATACCCTAAATATTTGCGCTTTAAAAAAAACATGTCTGAATCAGATGCTTAGGTTAGGTAGAACAGGCGGCTGCGGAAGTGATGAAGTAATAGTTGTGCAGCCCACTTGGGTCCGTTTCTCCGATCCCTTTGTGATACCTGGGGACTGAATCAGATGACTAAGTATACAAAAAAAGACAAATGTAAAGGCTGTATAAAATTAGGCACAGCTGAATAAAGCCCTCTAACTTGCTTCTATACAGCGCCCATAAAAATGTTCTTCAGAAATATGCTTTATCAACTAGGACTGTCTCACTTCCCACAATTTTTTACATGTTTATAGCCTTTTGCCAGCAACTGGTAAAGTAAATCTTTTTGTGATCGTTATTATGGCTTCCATATAAGTCCTATTTTCGAAACTCAGGCTTAACAGCATCAAGTGCGAATTAATATTAGTAACAAGTTTATATCACGCACGTATCAGTATTTTTGAAAAAAATGGTCCTTCGAAACTTTAATCATATAAGTCTATTATTTATTGGTCCTACCTCCCATAGAAGGGTTAGCTTGAAATTTATGTTAGCCCCGATATATAACTATTGCATGTTGGTGTCAAAACAAAATTTGACTGAAATAAAGAAATAAAGAAAGGAAAATATGTAATTAGATAAAAGTTCCCAACTATCTGTCCATAATTACCAGAACTCCCATATAAGTCCTACACCCGTAATACAAATTTAACCGATTTAACTGTGAAAAGGTGTTGGCATTGAGATATTATTGTATATTCAAAAATACGTTTTAAACAAAAGTAGTCATACAATTTTTTTTAATATCGGTTTAAAATTTCTCATTGGAATCATGCAATTTTTGCAGATGTTCTTACTGGCGTAAAATAAATTGAGGTGAAGAATATAATATGGATGGGCTTGACCGACTGTATGCTCTTAAGTTGAAGTTCTTAAGAACTTAAATATTATTTCCTATGCGGTAGTTTCCTTGTTTTGCTATCTTCTCTTTGGATTATATTGTATTTATTTATTTAAAACAATTTTCAGACAAAACAAATAAAAATCCGCTTGAGTTCAACTAAAATCACTTGTGTTGACAGAAGTTTTTTTGTTTTCTCCGTACACACTTAAAGTAGCTTTTTTTACCATCCTTGAGGTCTAGTATTATGCGATAATTGATTAAAAACTATTGTTGATTATGAATATGAATTTTAAAGAAGTCCAAAAAGATTAAAATTTAACCTACATATAATTTTAATATCTCCTTAAAATTTTTGTTGTTTAAAGAACAAAAGTTTATCAATTAATTATATTTTAATAAGCAGTTTTTAAAGGGTTTCTATAAATGCTTCTTTTAATAATTGAAATCGATTAATTGTAAATTTGTTTGCTGGGGCTTTTAGGTAAACTGCAACAAGATAATTTGAATATTAGAAGGCTTTAAATACACTAAAACAAATCAATTAGGTAATCAACTGGAATCTAGAATCTCTTCAACAAGATATTCATTTAAATCAACAAAAAGGTTCATTTAAATTCAAACACTTAAAAATTAACCTTTAGAAAATTATAAAATTAAGTTATTTTTCATTTTATAAACATCACCTACTTAACTTATATATTATCTAGAATTTTTTTTTTTTTTTAATATACATATATTTTATTATTGAATCTTCGCTTAAGCGAACTAACAATAAGTATTCGAATCTTAAAACTAAGTAATTAATACTAGTCCAGTCAGTACCAGACTAAAATTTAAGTTCTCACAATAAAGATTATCTAGAAATGCAAACGGAATTTATCTTTTGTAAGCTTGAACGAAGCTTATTGAAATTTATGTCTTAAAAAAAAAGCGGCAAAGAAATACAAAGCATGTAACAAATTTTGTTGTTATTTTTACAACTTTACTGTTAAACAAAAATTTTCAGAAAAAATACCAACAAAGTCACATGTTAATTTGTTGTTGTCTATCCATGATAGTCGTTTGATTTTTCTTAAAAATTACGTGAAAATCAGTATTTTTTGTTAATAACTGTCTAAACCAATTAAAAAAATTAATTGTAATACAGTTTACCTGTTTCTTCTTTTAAAAATAACTTTACGGAATACTTATTAAATGATTTACAGTCAGTTACTGTATTAATTTTCTGGGTGTAGTTTCAACTTTTTATTTAAATATATAAATACTTAATTTAAAACTCATTGGCAATTTGCACGTGTAATCCTACATCTACACAACTGCTCATGTTTATATGTACATGCGCTGAAGAATGTTATATTTTAGTAAAATTATTCTTTCAAAATTTTATGACGAATGACTTTCCTATTTTAATTTAGTCTCATATTTTTCTTAAATCACTTTAAAAAAAATTATTTAAGGTAGGATGAGAATATATTGTATATTAAAAAAATATAAAAAAGTTAAAGCAATATTTTATTATATGTATAATCTTTAAACAATGCAATAAAACTAAGTAGATAATGTTGCCCGAATATAAATCTATATAAAAGTTAAGGCAAACACACGAGGCATTCTCATAAAACAGCTTAGGTATAAAAGCGTTGAAAAACATGAAAATTAGAACGAATTAGATTTAAATTTATTGTCATTTCAAAAAGGTATAATTAAATTTTAAACTTTACAGGAGTAAAGGCGGAGGCACATAGAATCCGTCATACGTCATACTTCGCCTTTTTTAACTGACAGCTAAGTTGAGAAACATGTTTTCTTATGAACAATGTCACATTCAGTACGTCTCCTTCAACGCAACGTACTAAAGTTGGGCAACTTTTAGGCGGTGGCACAATGAATCCGTCATACGTCGCCTTTTTTAACTGACAGCTAAGTTAAATAACATGGTTTCTTATGAACAATGTCACATTCAGTACGTCTCCTTCAACGCAACGTACTAAAGTTGGGCAACTTTTAACTTTCAACGTACGTCAAGTACTTTGACAAGTTGCATGGTGAAATTATGTGTACCAGGTGGTGTTACGAACACAACTGATCGACTTTTTTCATGCATAAATCGAGGCTGCGTAGTCAAAATTATTTACTTTTACATATCTTTTTTTGACAACTGAGCCAACGAAAACTACAACAAAAACAATAATTGTATTCACCAAATTTTGCTGTAGAACCACCACCACCTGCTAATTTAACATCCGTTTATAAAGGATTCTATGTGACAACCTCTTGCGTTGTTACGTTAACGTCAGTTAAAAAAGGCGAAGTATGACGTATGACGGATTGTATGTGCCTCCGCCTTTTAACTTTCAACGTACGTCAAGTACTTTGACAACTACCAGCTGGTTCATAACCTTAATTTTGGTTAGTTGCATGGTGAAATTGTGTGTACCAGGTGGTGTTACGAACACAACTGATCTACTTTTTTCATGCATGAGGCTGGATAGTCAAAGTTGTTTACTTTTACATATCTTTTTTTGACAACTGAGCCAACGTAAACTACAACAAAAACAAGATTTATATTCACCAAATTTTGTTGTAGAATCACCACCACCTGCTGATTTAACATCCGTTTTTAAAGGATTCTATGTGCTAACCTCTTGCGTTGTTACGTTAATGTCAGTTAAAAAAGGCGAAGTATGACGTATGACGGATTCTATGTGCCACCGCCTTAAGGAAGAACTTGACACTTAAATATATTGAGAAAGTTTTAATAGCCCAAGTGTAACTATTAGTTAAAGCGATCATATGTGAATCAAATTAATTGAAACACACACCGACACATTAGTATCATAGTGGTTTACATAGTTTATAAAAAAAATATCACTTTAATATTAATCCACAATGTGAATTTATTATTATGAGCAGGTGTGTATGTATGTATAACGCAAGTAATAATTATTTTATACTTACCACTTGTCATATTTATTGTAGCTATTTGTAAAAATATTTATTGATTGAAGCAAAATTATAAAATAGATATAATCACTCATATGATTTTTGTACGAGCGTATGTATGTCTACAGGTATGCATTTGCATTTATCACAGGGTTCTTTGATGTAAAATGATAATAATGCTAGTGAGTTCCTTGAAGGAACTATCAGTTTCATCAATACATTCGCCAAACTAAGTTATATTTGATGTTTTTTTTTGTAAACTACATGCATACATTGAAATACCCTTTAGGTGCAACAATGTAAAAACCGCATTATTTTTAATTGATGAATGAAATTAATTTACTCTTGAGTTCAAATTTCTTTTTATAAAGCTCAGCCTTCTTGTCGTTCGCTCTCATGTATTTAAGCGATTACCTTTTCGATGAATTAAAAACGATTCTTGGCCAGCAAGAGAAAGGTTTTCTTTTTTCATTTGTTTTATTGTTATTTTATTTAGGAACTTAACTTCACTGGTGGGCAAAATAAAAATTCACAGAACCCGTCAAACCGAAATATGCTTTTATTTTCTGTTTTTAATAGAAAACAAATAAGAAAAATAAATAAATAAAAAAAAAACTGCGTATGCTTCCACTCAAGCTATCTCAAATGCGGCGAATGATTGAAAAGATCGTTAAGAACGTAGTAAAAGCTGCAAAACAGTCAATCAGCCAGCCAGTTAGTCAGAATAACTAGAGTAAAATGTGATCATATGTTTTTATATGTGAATTAGTTTATCAATGAGTCTCTCCTGCTATCAAAGTGTGTATTTTCCTAAGAGACTGTAATAAAAGTTTTTATTTGATAAGAAACTAAATTTCTCCACAATCAAAATTGTTTTGAGCAGCGTATTATTGTTATTCCTAAAGAATCTGCTTAGAATATACCTAGATACATTGATATACATAGAGATAACACTAGTCAACAGGAATTTCGATTCTGGATTTAATTTAACTTGTTACCAAAAAAAAAAAAAACAGTATACCGTTGCCACAAAAAGCAATTGCAATTACACGTAACCCAAGTTAAGAATTGGACAAAGTTATGGGGAATAAAAATAAATGAACAAAAATGTACCCACGTAACTTTTACTTTACGCAATGAAACGTTCTCCACAATCACTATTAACAGCCATATGGTGCCTCAACGATCCGAGACAAAATATGTCGATATTCACCTGGATCGCAGCCTCACATGGAAGCCTCATATAGATGCGAAGCTGACGCATATGAAACTTAAAGCTGCTCAAATCCACTGGCTAGTTGGTAGAAACTCTGTGCTTCATCTGAATTGTACGCTTTTACTATACAACTCAATTTTAAAACCAATTTGGTGCTACGGTATATAACTATGGGGCACTGCTTCCGCCTCTAACATAAAAAAAATTCAACGTCGTCAAAACAAAATTCTAAGAATGATAACTGGTGCTCCTTGGTATATTAAAAACAGCAACATCCACAAGGATCTAGAAGTTCCACTTGTAAAATGCGAAATCCTAAACTATGTGGACAAATATTTAAATAAGCTGGAAACACATCCAAATCCGCTCGCTCGAAACATCCTGCAACATAGTGGGCACACCCGCCTAAAAAGAAGGGATACTACTGCTCTTACTCCAAATTCACCAGAATCATTGCTTTTTTAAAAGCGGAAAAGTCTAATAAAAATAATGATTTTGAGTTGTGGCTGTTATTGGTCTAGTGGGGGATAAACTAATATGTTTATATTAATGTCAGCTAAGACTGTCTTTGAGGACCTAACACTTATCGAGTTTTACATGTACACAACATTAGTACATGTAAGGCAACGGTAGTCTACTACAATTGTCGTAAGATGTTTTGCGCAAGGTGTATGTACAAAGCGATAGAGCGTCCAACTCTTACATACAGATCTCCGATATGGTAAAGTGCAACAAGAAGGAAATACGCGTTAGACTACATTAAATTGCAGGACCACTGCGTACAAGTCCTTCAGATGCACTGCATTTGGTGTCTTAGCAAAATAATGACCAAAGCTGCTGGTAGTGTAGTGAACCTCAGGGCATGAGGATGTGGTACCCTTAAGCCAGGACCGGTATATTGACATTTTTCATCCCATATGCACTTGAATAAAGGGTTCAGGGTTCTAATCCTCTCATGGCTAGACGGCATGGGTTTTGAAGCCAGGGCTTACACAGACAGCTCTAAGATAGGCTGTAGTGTAGGATCTGTCGTCTACTCTAAGGAAATTCTTCATCTCGTCTGCCAAAACACAAAGTTTTCAATGCTTAATAAACAAAAGAATAAGTCCAATAGTTTGAAGTGAATTATTTAAACCTAAACAAAGTTGACGGCTAGTGTATAAAAAGCACACTTCTAGACATAAATGCGTTTATAACAGCCATAGTCAAACTATGCTATTACATTTGCAATGGTATTGGTGATATTCAGGCTCTTTTTAAAAAAGTACTCTTATTGTTCGTTCCACATTATTGTTAGTGTAATTTAAACAGATAGCCTTTTTAATGCTCAAACAAGACTGTTTTAATTCCCTACAATGTGTGTACACCCGTACGAAATTCAGGAGAAAACAAAAGGCATGGCGGCCTGCTTTTGCCTATGACTGTTCTATAAAGATATAATGTGTATAATTTATGAGTGGGTGGTAAACGGGCATCAAACTGAGTACACATTGTGTTTACTCAATATATTCTTCGTACAAAGTTTTGATTCGCGGCAATTCGTTATGGTAATTATTTAAAATTTTTAATTCCGTTTTGACACTAGGTTAGGTTAGGTAGAACAGACAGCCGTTGAAGGAAAGGATACAGCTCACTTGGGTCCGCTTAGTTCGGTCCCTTTGTGCCACCTTAAGAGGCAGATAGAATACGTTGAGATGGAAGGAAAGAAGAAATTTAGAGAAGGATAGATAAGAAAGAAAGAACAGAAGAATGAAGCAGACTTACCAGGGTCTCTGATGGGAATCGAACCCACAGCCCCCTGACTGGTAGACTCGTGCACTTACCACTGACCTACCGGGGCACCCGTTTTGACACTAATAAACAATAAATAATTAATGGTGGTTTTCAAGCCGTAATTGTATTAAAAGAAGAGCTTTGTGGCGCGTTTGAAGTCGATATCTTTCTTAGTTTTGTTTTGAAATAAAACACTTCTCAAAATTTTATGACGTGTATATGCTGCTCCTCGTGCTTCAATCCAACAATTATTTTTTTCAAACTTAAGAAATCATAATAGCGGATTTGAAGCCAATGCCTGTAACAGTTTCCCAGATGTAGCGCATAAAAAGTTTTATAAAATTTGTGCATTTGTAAAAGGACTGCCACTGTCCCCCCTGTTTCTTTCCCAAAAAAATGTTTTCTCAATTTAGCTGGCCAGCTTTAAAGTAAGTATCCCAGCAAAGTTTTGTGACAACAGAGGCAGGCTATATTTTGTGAGGTTTATGGGGATATATGCATGAAGGCAATGATGGTGTGTTCTTTTGTTATAAAAGATTTTAATAAATTAAAACAGCAAAGTAAAATCTCATCATAAAAATTGTAATTTGATATTCAAAATTTTACCGAAAAAGGTCTCTAGGTTGAAGTAAAAGAAAAAGCAATAAATATTTTTCTTTATAATTCCGTATTTATTCACATTTATTGAAGATTTGTGAAAAAAATAACTAAATTAAAATCAAATAACATTCAAATCGCGGTGCAATAATTAATCAGGTGTACTTACTTTACTTTACTTTACTTTTTCTTTTTTTAATCAAGTTTGATGGAACGATTGAAATTATTTTAGATTACCTGTGTCAAACTTCATATATAAAAAAGCAAAAAAACTAAACGTATGGCGCACACCTTATTAAAAATTTTACCGTGATTCAAACAAACTCTACAAATAATGTTTAATTTTTTAGAGTTCACGTTCATATATGTATGTAAAAAATTCATAAAAATTATAGATTTAACGCCATCTTAAGTAAACAAATATTCCAAAACCAAAATATTTTTTTGATTTTTGTCACTTTCTATTTTGAAAAAGTTTAATTCGTTTTACATTTGCGGTGGCGATTATGTTGCACATAAAATGTTTTTTTTTTCTTCTTTTTTTACTTGTAGTATTTAATAAACAAATAAAGGTCAGTATACATGTATTGTTGATATTACGTTTGTCCACGTTTTATTATTATTAATTTTTTTTTGATCAAGTCTATTCGGCATCATCATCATCATTGCTGTTAGTGGTATTTTCAAATAGTGGTACTGATGTTAGGGGAAATCTAGCTTCCCAGGCGGCTTCCCATAAACGGCTCCACATTCATCCGACATTCTCGTAGGTCATTGCGGGACGATCTGTACTCATACCGGGCGCAGTAGCAGTCGAGTTTCCAAATATTGATGGAGGATGATGCTGCTGTTGTTGTGCTTGTTGATGCGGATGCTGGGTTTGCTGTGGCTGTTGGTGGGGATTGTGGGTGTGATGTTGTTGTTGCTGCTGAGCACCAGGCTGTTCGTTGCGTATTTGGGGAAGTGGAAACATTATACCATGAGGCATTTGTGGATGATGTAAGTGTTGTTCATTGGAAGGCGGAGGTGGCGGTGGTTGTTGATGAGCTGCCTGGTGTTGCTGATGGGCGGCTTCAGCATGTTTGCGTTGCTCGTTTTGCTGATGAACTTTTTCTGCAGTCGTTTCTTCATACTTCTTTTGCAGCTGAAAAAGTGTATGTGGTATCTGCTGGGGAGCATGTAAAGTCACAGTTGTCGTAGATGATTGATCTCGTGTATGCTGTTGCACACGATCAGGCTGTGTTTGTGGCGAAGGCTCTTTTTCACTTTTATCGTACTTCTTTTGCAACTGATACATGCTGTGCGAAAGCTGCACATGTTGTGAAAGCTGAATTTTTTCATTAGGTGTCGTATTTCCAGAAGATTTCCCAGAGCTTGAAGAAGATTGCGTATGATTGTGATGGATTTTCTCCAGTTTCACGGGGGCTTTTTTCTGGTACTTCTTAAGTACTTGAATTAGTTCAGCCTTTACATCAAGCCTTATATCTTCGGGAACTCGCTTGATTTCGTCGTATAAAGATAAAAGAAAAAGTTTGTCAGGATCACGACTTTTTCGTTTCTTGCTTTTTTTGGGAAATGCATCTTGCATGAATTGCAACAGCTTTTCCTCAAATGCAGCTTCCCGATGAAAGGCAGCAGTCGCATGTTGCTGCCTGCGCACAAGATGGGGATGCAAACCTCCAGAAAATGCCGGATGTTGTGGCATTATATTGTGTTGTTGCAAAGTACCAGTTGGATTTGAATGATCACCATTATGACCGGTCATTTGAGGTACTCCTGCTTGAACAAATGCACCGGCCTGAGTGTCTGTGTGATTTGAGGAACCGGGTGCATCGTTAGTTTCGGCATCATTTGTATGATGTTCCTGTTGCTGTTGAGGAGCATGCTGCTCCTTTTGATGTTGCATATGTTGATGTTGACCGCTTGATGCAGCGGCTGCGGTCAATATGGCATCACAAAAGTGTTCAGGGACATAGTCAAAACCTGACATAAAGTTTTCGGGTTTCAGTTCTCCGTTCATTTCCTCGTAAAAATATTCTGTGCCAACAATATCTATGATATCATTATCCTCTTGGCTAAGTTCAATACCCGGCGGCGGCGATCCACCAGCCATTTGGCATCGTTTAAGCTCTGCAAGCTTTTTTCGCGTTGTTAAACGCATATCACGCCAGCACTGAAATGTATTAAATTATTATTGGTAAATTTGTTCGAAAATAAAAATTTCAACTAACTTTTTTCCACTGAATAATAGTTTTCTTAGGTCCAATTTTATTCAAGGCTTCCTGAATTTTTTCCCAATACCACTCTTTTTCTTTTTTGCCCTCCATATATTTGGTCTCCCGCAGAAGAGTGATAAGCATCTTTTTCTGAGGCTTTGTAACACGATCCTTGAATAAAATATTGAAAACCTTGAAATTAAGAAACGAAAAAAAGGCAAAAAGTCGAAAAAATTCACACAAAATGTAGAATAAATTATAATTAATCCTATCAAACTAATACATTTCTGTATTTTTCATAATAAGTTTTTTACTAAAATCTGTTTTTGTGCATTATAAAGGTTCAACCAGGAACTTCAAATATTTTTTTTCCAATTTCGAAAGAAAAAAAGCAGGCACATGTAAACATCGAACAGCCAAGTGAAGTACACCAACTTAGAGGTTTTAAGCTACATTTTTTAAAAATCAAGTGACTGAAATTTTTTACTTTTATAAAAAAAAATAAAGTTAAGCCCAATATAAAAAAAAACATTTTTTAAACCTACGATGTATTATTATTTTGAATATGGGCCTTACTTTTAATAATAAACGCACAAGATTGGCGACTTGTGTATGTAAGTTGTTCCTAAATTTTAACTAAAAAAAATTGTGTTTTTATTTTTCCGTGTTATTTGGTTTCCCGGGAAAGCCGGAACATTTTTTAAATTCCCGGGATCCCTACAGTTTAAATTACAATTGTAAAAATTGATGTCATACTTCTTTAAGTGATTTCAATTTAAACATGTAACCTTGTAATACACCAGATAGAAATTACGATGTACGTATATATGTATGTATGTATGTAAGAATTTGTTTACGAATCTATGACTCTGAATTTTTCTTATATTCTAAACGGTTCTTCCAGATTTTTTTCAGCTTTTAACAAAGTAGCCCCTATTCTGCAATAACAAAAATTCGTATTTTTCATTTATCCTGCAGACTCTACCTAAGTTTATAAAAAAAAAATGTTTATGTTTTAATCTAGGTACATATGTAGTTTTACAGCTAGCTAGTCATCATAAAAATCTCGAGCAGAAGATGATCAGGGGTGTTTTTTGACTTTATCTTGTTCGTTGTACCGTGGTTTAGTTTTTGCTAAGCCTTCCTAAAACTTTTTTTAATTATCGTGATCCCGCTGACGGGAGTTCCCGGGAAACCTCCTAGATAAAATAGATCTTAATAGTGATTATTTAATTTAAAACCATTAGTATTCTTTAAAATAAATTCAATATTACACAAATATTTAACGTATTAAAATATTTTTAGTAGGTGCCTACATAGTTTTGTTGTACGTCTTGACAAGACAACTCCATGCCTAGCCAAACTCAGTATATGTATGAAAAATCCCAGTATAAAAATACAGTATTTTTTTTATTTGGCTTTGACATTTGTCTAGGCATGCATTTGTCTCGCCAAGGCATACAATTACTAATCAGTTATTCGCATATTTCCACAAAAACAGGTTTCAGTATATATATATATACATATATGGTATTTTTGAGTTAAGTAAAAAAAATTATTTATGTTGGTTTATAATTTAAACAAGAAACAAAATAGTAAAGGGTTAACGTGTTTTAATACATTCACAGTGCTAACTTTTTTGTAAAGGCCTACTATCGTGAATAAAAATTATTGTTTATTATTGTGAATATTGTACTTTTTTTCTTTTCACAGGGCTTTCCTTTTTTCGTGGGAGCACCCAAAAAAATTAACATTTACTTTTTATTTATTGTTTAAATTCAACACAAAACCGAACAAATTTTATGCAAGAGCTTACCATTTTGGAAAATATAAATCTTAATAAGTTGCCAAACAAATTAAGAACAATAGTTTTTAAGAAAAATTAATATTTTGTGCCACTTTTTACTTTTTGTCTTTGCCACAGTTCGTCATTTTTCACTGACTGTCGTCGTTCTCATCGTTTGTTTGCTGTGTGTTGGTGCTATTTTGTAATTGCTATTGTCGTTGTTTTTCTTTTTAATACTTTTACATTCAACTGTCACAACCGCCATCTCACTCGCTCACTAGCTGAACGCATGCTATTGTCAGTAACGTCAAATTCTGGCTGTAAGTTTACGAACAAATCTGAAAGACCCAACAGAAAATTTGTAAAAAAAAACTTCAACGAAAAATGCCTACATATGTATACCATGGTGAAATAATACACAAGGTGACCTGATTGGCGCAGGTAATTTCTTTTTTCCTCTTGTTATTTGTGCGTTTAGTACTTCACACACAAACAATTTTCATTCTATGTTGACAGTTGTATCTCTTATGCGGACACCTTGTGTATTATTTCACCATGCTACATACGCGGAAACTACATGTGCATGGCAGAACGAATAAGGCAAAGTCAAAAACATTGCTAGCTTTCACACTACATAAATTAATGCATGTATTCTTAATATGTAATTATAATGACCCTAATTGTGGTTGGCGTAGTCGTTTTTAATTTTTTGGTACCGTCTAACAAATACGCTAATGTTAAATAAATCTTCCAGGCTGAAATTCTAGCGGTGATGAAGGCCGCGGAATTGATAGGGGAGGACGCGAGTGGGAGTGGTGACGTAACAATATACGTTGATAGTCAGGGCGCGCTTAAGGCTCTAAAGGGACATTTTGTCAGGTCTAGACTCGTAGGCGACTGCAGACGTGCTCTTAGAGCGATTATGGGTACACGCAGGGTCAGGTTGTGAGCCGGTGAGGCCACCACTGAGTTTCTGTTATGGACTGATAGGGACGTAGATAACGGACAGGGTGGGCCAAACCTGGAGGGACAGGGCCGATTTCAGGATCTCCAGGATTTTATGGCCCAGGGTGGACAGGATGGGCACTGACCTGCTGCTCAAGGAGAGCAGGGGGTTTCTGAGGCGAATTATTGGGACTCTCACAGGGCACTGCGATGTGAAATACAGGACGAGTAAATGGGACAGGAACTCTCCAGATTTCTGCAGGGTATGCGGGGACGAGGAGGAGTTAGAGACGGTGAAACATCTTCTCTGCCACTGCCCTGGTCTGCAGATTCGCCGACAGAGGTGGCTTGGGGGACGCTTCGTAGATGGACTTGGTGAGGTTCCTGGCAATGGGCTGGGGAGCATCATAGGCTTCATTTAGGAGGTTGGGTGGCTGGGCAGCTAGGTGACTCAGAGCCTAGGACTACTGACTTTCTTAGACATCGTGCGGACGGTACTCTAGCTTCTTTATCCTTTTTCTCTTATCTTTGAATCTTTTGACGTACTATTTTTCTTTTCTTCTCAACTCTTCTGAAGGGATTCACAATGGGCCTAAGGGCCTCCGAGTGGAGGTGGCGAAATCGCTACTACCCTTCGTAACCTAACCTAACCTAAATAAATAGCACCCTTGTCGTTTTTGTGTCGAATTCGACACAACAACGCCAAACACAATAAGACAGAATAGGTTTATTAACAATAATTCCTTAGATAGCTGTCCAAAAAGTCTCTTATAAACCTACTATAGTTATTAGGAACACAGCCGTTAGTAAAAAATATTTTTTTAGATAAAGTCTAAATGAAAAACTCAAAACTTTGCCATGGTAAACTTTGCTGTAGCAAAATTGGGGTACTAAGTTATAAATGCTTTGTAAATTTGCATCACAAAAACATAATTTTTTTTTTCCTTAAAAAAATTTAAAGATCTAGATACACGGCATTTAGACTATGTTACTTGTAACACGTTACTGTAACATGCTACATGTTTTTGAGGGCAAATTGGGTAGAGAAGGCAGAGAAGTTACAAAAGTAACACGGTTTCTGTCAAGGCTCATTCAACCAGGTTATATTAAGAGCCCAGCTGATTAAAATCAATTTGACATTTATACGAATTAAAAATTAATTTTATATGGAATTTTTAATTTTTCTGACATTCTACCGTTCAAACACAAAAAGGAAATGCAGAGGGCGAATTTTTTCAATTCGCCTTGAGTTTACCTTGTTGAATGTGCCTTGGTTTCTGTTTTTAATGTTTCGTTTTCGTTTTTTCTTTATTCTCTTTCGTATATGCCATGGTACAATTACCTTTAAGGTAATTGTACATTACAATTAAGGTAATTGTAAGGTAATTGTACCATGGTCGAAACGTTCAAGAAGAAGAATAAACAACAAAACCAAAACAAAATATAAAAAAGAGAAAAGTTTCTAGTAATAGTACGTTTCCATTATAAGCAAATTAAGTAATTTTAAGGAAATCATTTCGAAGTGTTTCCATTACGTTGTAAGTAATTTTATGTTCGAATTCAATCTGACACGTATATCAGGTGGCCTCGGTTATTCAGCTGAAACCGGTATTTCGTTATTAAAATATCAAATTTTGTTTATGTTTATGTATTTGATTCTTTTTAACAAACAACAACTGTAGTTTTCTAAAAAAAGCTTAAAAGGAGGAAAAAGAATTTGTGAGTTTTTGTTATCTGTCTTGACATTCTTATAACAAATTAAGTTGTTTTTGTAGAACTACTCCCACCTGATGCATGCTCCTTGCAATCAGCTGTCATTTTTTCGGATTTGTTACTCACCAATAATGGATTCCCCAAAGTTGCATTTGTAAAAATAGCCTCCGCGCAGTGTTGCACAGACAAATTTCGAAATAATCTTGAGCAAATCATGTCATTTGAGATGATTTGCTCGCATGAAAAATATATGGGAAATCATGTAGCAAATTACTTAATTTGAGCAAATTAAATGATTTGGCGCAAATCACGTAGATGGAAACGTAGTATAATAACATAATGTAAATTCTTAAAGTTTTTGGAAGTTACCTTAAAACGAAATAAGAAAATAGTCATGTTACAAGTAACATAGTCTAAATTCCGTGATATTTAAAGCAGCATGCTTTACGTTTGTTTGCTTGTGTGCAGAGAACACGTATATCAGGTAGCCTCAGATAAACAGCTGTGTAACGTTATTTCGTTATATTAATGTCAAATTTTGTTTATGTTTATATAGTTTCTTCCTTTTTTACAAAAAACAACTGTGGTATCGTAAGAAAAGCTCTAAAAGAAGAAGAAAGATTCTGTCAGTTTTTGTTATTTGTCTTTGACATTCTTATGACGGTTTTAGTTGTTTTTGTAAAATCGCTCCTACCTGATAAGTGTACCCTGCTTGTGTGTTTGTTAGTGTTTTTTGACATTTATAGTACGTTTCCATTATAAGCAAATTAAGTAATTTTGAGGAAATCATTTCGAAGTGTTTCCATTACGTTGTAAGCAAGGCGAATTCACACAAGGTGGACGCAGGCGAAAAATTCGTACCTTAAATGTCAAACACAAATATGGCATCATTGAAAAAAAAACACAAATTATTTGTATATGGCATCATTAAAAAAAAAACAAATTATTTGCAGAAGAAAAACGTAAATAAAATTAATTTTACACTGTTTTTTTTTGCACAAAGCACAAGAACGCATCATTTGGTTTTACTGTTTGTTAATTAAAAACACTTTTTTAAATTTTTAGTGCAAAAATCTAACCGACGGGTAATTTTTTTGAAATCAAGAAGAAGCACATATACAAACTTTTGACACATTACGAGGAAAATTGCACGAGCAAAAAATAGTCAGCTGATCTGTCAAGACCACCTTCTCATGAATTCGCCTTGGTTGTAAGTAATTTTATGTTCGAATTCAATCTGACACGTATATCAGGTGGCCTCGGTTATTCAGCTGAAACCGGTGTTTCGTTATTAAGATATCAAAGTTTGTTTATGTTTATGTATTTGATTTTTTTTTACAAACAACAACTGTAATTTTCCAAAAAAAAGCTTAAAAAAGAGGAAAAAGAATTTGTGAGTTTTTGTTATCTGTCTTGACATTCTTATGACAAATTAAGTTGTTTTTGTAGAACTGCTCCCACCTGATGCATGCTCCTTGCAATCAGCTGTAATTTTTTCGGATTTGTTACTCACCAATAATGGATTCCCCAAAGTTGCATTTATAAAAATAGCCTCCGCGCAGTGTTGCACAGACAAATTTCGAAATAATCTTGAGCAAATCAAGTCATTTGAGATGATTTGCTCATATGAAAAATATATGGGAAATCATGTAGCAAATTACTTAATTTGAGCAAATTAAATGATTTGGCGCAAATCACGTAGATGGAAACGTAGTATTAACTGTTTGTCCCGCGATTTACAAAGTAAAAATTCAAATGGCTGTGTGAGCTACTATGGCTACGGCAACAACTACAACAAACTCGATACCAAATTTATGAAGTTGTTGTAAAAGCATCCTCGCTTATGTCCAAAAACGTACTGTTTGACATATAACGAGTGGAAAATCTCGAACAAAAAATAATCAGCTGTGGAATCGATACTACCTTGTAAGTTAGATGTACCATGGCTATGTGTGTTGTATATGTAGTAGTTACGCTACCACCTTGTAATTACGGTTATTGTAAACAAATTTAATTCAAAAAGTTTTAAAAAAAATAAACCTAAATAAGAATGTTTTTTTCTCCTGATTTCTGTTCTGAAACAGAAGCTGAGTATAAGGCAAGGCTAAAATTAAAAAGGAGGATCATTAGGCACAATTTAAATATCTTTAAAATGTCCAACGAACAGTAAGATTTAAAAATAAAGTCCTTCAAACTCCTTCATTTTGTTTCCTTTCAAGGTTCAAAAGCTATTTTCGACTAACAAAACCAGCGTTTAAGCATGTGCTAGACACTATTACACCTCATTTAAAACCCGGAGTAAGATCTACATATATCCCGAACACTATCAAACTGGCGGCGACATTGCACTTTTTGGCTCAGGGGACCTACCAGCTAAATGTTGGAAATAACTTTGACTTTGGACTATCACAGTCAGTAGTGTCGAAAATTTTATCTGAGACTTTGGATGTCATAGAACAAAAAGTTTGTCCACAATGGATAAACTTTAAAATGAGTGATGCTGAAAAAGCTGAGGCCAAGTTACATTTTTTTGAAAAAACAGGTTTCCCTGGCGTTATTGGTTGTGTGGGTGGAAGCCACATAAAAATTTTGGCTCCAACTAAAGAAGACAAGAATCTTTATCTCAATTCTGATGGTTATTTTAGCTTAAATGCTATGATTGTAAGTATGATTGTAATATTCAATGCATTTGATATCCACATAAATTTTACATTAAAGTAGATTTGCGATCATAAGATGCGCATAAGATTTTTAGATGCCAGACACCCCGGTTCTTTTGAAGACTCAATTATTTGGCACATTAGCCATGCAACAAAAATACTTCAGGAAAAATATGATGCTGGCGATCATAATTCCTGGCTTCTAGGTAACCTTCTTATGTTACTTTCTTTACGTTCACGTTTATATCAAAAAGTTTAAACTGTTTTCCTTCAGGTGATGCAAACTACCCTCTAGAGCCATTCTTGATGACGCCATACCGCAACACTGCTGCTGAAAGTGCGGAAGCTATTTTTAATTCAAAACATGCTAAGGCAAAACATACAATTGAGAGGGCAATAGGAGCGTTAAAAAGCCGCTTCCGCTGCCTGCTTGGAACACGTCAGCTACATTACACACCGGCAAAAGCAACAAAAATTGTAAATGTTTGCACGGCCCTTCACAACATATGTATTGAATATGGTGCAGATGTTACTTCTGAAAATGCTGAACACAAACAAAATGCTACTGAGGTGTACGACGACGACAGTAAAACTGCACAAAGTTTTGAAGCGTTCCAAATAAGAGAGCAAATCAAACAAAGCTTTCTATAACTTTATTTACACTTTAATTTCGTTTTTATCCAGTAAAACAAAATTGTTAATTACTACTATAAGAAATAAAATTTAACAGTATTGAGTTTAAAAAATCATGTATAGTCAATGAAGGTTTACCATCATTTACTGCTCATCCTTATTGTGGTTGGCGCAGTCGTTTTTAGTTTTTTGGTACTAACAAATACGCCAATGTTAAATGAGTAGCAGCACCCTTGTCGTTTTTGTGTCGTCTTGTATACAACGACAAACACAATGAATCAGCCCTGCGAAAGTCATGGACGTCGTGGTCAATTTTCAGCTGTAGCCAATATAGTTCGCCGTCTTATACTCAACACCAAAATGGCATTTATTTGTAGATGCGCTGATGTCGACGTCTTATCGCCATTTTTTTTTAGAAATTTATGCCATTTCAATATAATTTAATTTTAATTCAATTTGAAAGTCGACGTCAATTGGGTCGCAGTTGACATTCGCAATAAAAGGGCAAGCAAAAATAAATATGCTCCCACTGTTCTTTAAAATTATTAAGTGCCCAATTTTATTCACACCAACAACTAGCTGCATACTAAACGTTTGTTTGCTTGTGTGTTTAACTGTATTTTGTTTATATCTTACTGCTCCGTAGAGATTAACAATGCTTTAAAAAAAATCAGCTCATTATGAATAATCCGGGAGTTTTTCCCCTATTCTAACATGACCGCGAAAATTCAAAATCCTTTCTCCCAAAACAAAAGAAAACTTTATATGTAAAAACCGTTTCGAGATTTTTATATTAAAATGGTTTTAAACTTGTACTAAACCTGAATAAAGAAAAAATTATTTATTTTAAAATTACGTGCGTTCTTAAAAAAACTTTTATTAAATATTGCAAAAAAGCAAAAATATTTTAACGATACGACTTTTGGTAGCGAGCGCGGGCACCTGGACCACCGAATTTTTTGGGTTCACAACGGCGTGGATCACCAACCAATAAGGTTCTGTCATATTGGATAAGAATGTCCTTTATTTCCTTCTTTGAAGCTTCATCAACATCTGCAAAATAAAATTCAAACATAGTATATGACTGCTAACAAATATTTATAAATATTATTTGAAAAGTATTTAATGTATGAGCAGATTGTTTTTGGTGAATTTTTCGCAAATTATGTTTTTAAACACAATTCAGTTTTATAAAAATATAATTAATCTAACCCGCAGTTTAAGAACTCGTTCGAATGAATTAGGTATATTCATACAAACATCTGGCATTGACGGGATTTTACTAAAAATTCTAGATATTATTGATGACTACACACTAGAAATTTTGTGTCATTTTGTTGCATACACATTATGTTTGCTTACGATGGCACAAAATGGCATAGTGTGTAGCTAAAGAAACCAACTTTACAAATTAACTCTGTTGAAAAATTTTAAATAATATCACTACTTGACAAATTCATGCAAAATTTTTTGTTGATAAAACATCACCCAGACTGTTTTTACAATAGAACAATATGGTTGGTAAAATGTTTACCAATAAATTTATTCTGCCTGTAAGGTATCTTTCAAAGGAAACGTTTTCTTATCCAGTGAAAATCTGTTAACACCAGGCTCCATTTACGGAATGATAGTACGAATTATACTTTCAGTAGAAAACGATATTTCACCGAAAACTTAACCTAGGGTAAGCATTTGAAAAAAAACTGTTGAAAAATCTTACAACTCGTATTATTAATAGTTCTAAATAGGTATAGAAGTTTGTTAATAAATCATCACCCAGAATGTTTATGCAATAAAATACTCTGATTGGTATAATGTTTACCAATTTAATCTGCCTGCAAGATATCTTTCAAAGGAAACGGTTTTATTTTAATCCAGTGAAAATCTGGTAACAGCAGACTCTTTTTAGTCACAGAAAATGCGAAGACCACAAGGTAGTAAGTTTCATTTCCTCGGTATAGACTTCACACGCACAACCTCGGTCGAAAAGTTTTACTTATTTTACAATTCGTTAAAATAAATTTGTTAATAAAACATCACCCAGAATGTTTATGCAATAAAACACTCTGGTTGGTATAATATTTACCAATTTAATCTGCCTGCAAGATATCTTTCAAAGAAAACGGTTTTATTTTTAATCCAGTGAAAATCTGGTAACAGCAGACTCTTTTTAGTCACAGAAAATGCGAAGACCACAAGGTAGTAAGTTTCATTTCCTTGGTATAGACTTCACACACAAAACCTTGGCCGAAAAACGTTACAAACCGTTTAACTTATTTTACAATTCGTTAAAATAAATTTGTTAATAAAACATCACCCAGAATGTTTATGCAATAAAACACTCTGGTTGGTATAATGTTTACCAATTTAATCTGCCTGCAAGATATCTTTCAAAGGAAACGGTTTTATTTTTAATCCAGTGAAAATCTGGTAACAGCAGACTCTTTTTAGTCACAGAAAATGCGAAGACCACAAGGTAGTAAGTTTCATTTCCTTGGTATAGACTTCACACACAAAACCTTGGCCGAAAAACGTTACAAACCGTTTAACTTATTTTACAATTCGTTAAAATAAATTTGTTAATAAAACATCACCCAGAATGTTTATGCAATAAAATACTCTGGTTGGTATAATGTTTACCAATTTAATCTGCCTGCAAGATATCTTTCAAAGGAAACGGTTTTATTTTAATCCAGTGAAAATCTGGTAACAGCAGACTCTTTTTAGTCACAGAAAATGCGAAGACCACAAGGTAGTAAGTTTCATTTCCTTGGTATAGACTTCACACACACAACCTCGGTCGAAAAGTTTTACTTATTTTACAATTCGTTAAAATAAATTTGTTAATAAAACATCACCCAGAATGTTTATGCAATAAAACACTCTGGTTGGTATAATATTTACCAATTTAATCTGCCTGCAAGATATCTTTCAAAGAAAACGGTTTTATTTTTAATCCAGTGAAAATCTGGTAACAGCAGACTCTTTTTAGTCACAGAAAATGCGAAGACCACAAGGTAGTAAGTTTCATTTCCTTGGTATAGACTTCACACACAAAACCTTGGCCGAAAAACGTTACAAACCGTTTAACTTATTTTACAATTCGTTAAAATAAATTTGTTAATAAAACATCACCCAGAATGTTTATGCAATAAAACACTCTGGTTGGTATAATGTTTACCAATTTAATCTGCCTGCAAGATATCTTTCAAAGGAAACGGTTTTATTTTTAATCCAGTGAAAATCTGGTAACAGCAGACTCTTTTTAGTCACAGAAAATGCGAAGACCACAAGGTAGTTAGTTTCATTTCCTTGGTATAGACTTCACACACAAAACCTCGGTCGAAAAACGTTTTACTTATTTTAGAATTCATAAAAATAAATTTGTTGATAAAACATCACCCAGAATGTTTATGCAATAAAACACTCTGGTTGGTAAAATGTTTACCAATTTAATCTGCCTGCAAGATATCTTTCAAAGGAAACAGTTTTATTTTTAATCCAGTGAAAATCTGGTAACAGCAGACTCTTTTTAGTTACAGAAAATGCGACAAGAGGTGGAAGTTTCACTTCCTTGAAGTCTATCACAAACAAAACCTTGGCCGAAAAACGTTACAAACCGTTTAACTTATTTTACAATTCGTTAAAATAAATTTGTTAATAAAACATCACCCAGAATGTTTATGCAATAAAACACTCTGGTTGGTATAATGTTTACCAATTTAATCTGCCTGCAAGATATCTTTCAAAGGAAACGGTTTTATGTTTAATCCAGTGAAAATCTGGTAACAGCAGACTCTTTTTAGTCACAGAAAATGCGAAGACCACAAGGTAGTTAGTTTCATTTCCTTGGTATAGACTTCACACACAAAACCTCGGTCGAAAAACGTTTTACTTATTTTAGAATTCATAAAAATAAATTTGTTGATAAAACATCACCCAGAATGTTTATGCAATAAAACACTCTGGTTGGTAAAATGTTTACCAATTTAATCTGCCTGCAAGATATCTTTCAAAGGAAACAGTTTTATTTTTAATCCAGTGAAAATCTGGTAACAGCAGACTCTTTCCAGCTACAAAATGTGCAGCAAATTCTCAAGTGTGTTAGAAGGATACTTACACTTTTGGTAGAAGGCTATCAAAGCCTTTGAAATAGCTTGTCGGATGGCATAGATTTGAGCCACATGACCACCACCGTTGACGCGTACACGGATGTCTACACCAGCAAATTTTTCCTAAAGAAAAAAAAAACACATTATAATATCTTTACTATTAAGCTGGGTAATTAATTAAACGCAATCACATCAGTGGAAATTAACATTTTCATTATAAACTCAATTTCGGGATAAGTTTTAATCATCATCAGACAATTTATAAACAATTAAGACAAGATCCAACAAAACTTACCTTGCCAAGCAACAAGATAGGTTCTTGCAATTTGTACTGCAGAACTTTGGGCTCGATTTGTTCTAAAGGACGACCATTGACACGAAGTAATCCACGACCACGTTTACAGTAAGCTACAGCAGTAGCAGTTTTCTAAAAAAAAATATATAAAGTAAAGAAAAAGTCAGGAATAACACGTGCAATATTAAAATTACGATCTTTTTCTTTGTGGTTTTTACTTACTTTACGTCCAAAAACTTGGACAGCGTGAATAGGTTCTCTGCGCTACAACAAAAAATATAAAATAGTTGTTAAAACAATCGTTTGAATTGAAAAATAAATTAACTCACTTTTGGCTGCATTTTTCTTGGCGACCTGGGTAGAAAAGACCGGAAACACAAAAGAAGCGTTGAACAGTAATTGTCTCGTTAAGTTTCGCCGTCAGTACTAAGTAATCAACCCTGATCAGTAGTGTACGTAAAGTGCTGCTAAGTTAAAGGAAATTTTTATTGTTTTTACCTAAAACTTACCCGGCATTTAGACTATGTTACTTGTAACACGTTACTGTAACATGCTACATGTTTTTGTTGGCAAATTGGGTAGAGAAGGCAGAGTAGTTACAAAAGTAACACTATTTCTGTTTTTAATGTTTCTTTTTGACGTTTCTCTTTTGTCGTTTTCGTTTTTTCTTTATTCTCTTTCGTATATGCCATGGTACAATTACCTTTAAGGTAATTGTACATTACAATTAAGGTAATTGTAAGGTAATTGTACCATGGTCGGAACGTTCAAGAAGAAGAATAAACAATGAAACCAAAAGAAAATATAAAAAAGAGACAAGTTTCTAGTAACTTAATGTAAATTCTTGAAGTTTTTGGAAGTTACCTTAAAAAATAAGAAAATAGTCATGTTACAAGTAACATAGTCTAAATTCCGTGTTAGTTTTTATATTTATTAAGCTTATATGCTGACTTAGCAGCTAAACGTTCAAGTATATCACCTTTGGTTATAATACACTCAAACTTTTTTACAATCACATTCACACTTTTTGACCTGAAACGTCCTGTTTGCAATATTTCTATTCAATTCGTATATAAACTTGTTGGTCAAAAAAACAGCTGATCAACGGATTTTTTTATGAATTTTTGTTGCTTTACGTGTCTGCTTGCACAAATATTATGCCGCAAATAATTTAAACAAAATTTTCGTGTTTTTTCGTTTATTAACATTTATAAATAAGAGAGAAGGTTATGCTTAGTTGCACCAAATTTTAGTCGCAAATAATTAAAAAACTCAATTATATACACACATAAAAGGTATTTTTTGTGCTCTGTTTAACAAATATTCTACCACAAATCAAATATTCTAAGATTCTTCCTTGATGACGGCATGTTAAGAAATAAAATTGATTAATTTGAATGAATTTTACAATAAATATGTATGCGTGATCAACTTTAGAGCGAAAACTTGAACGTGTGGCCGCAGCCTGACTTAACGATATTCTTTACACAGCGCGACATCTGGCGAGTAGTAGATTTTATTTCCGTGTTTTTTCTCCTTTTTTATAGACACTAAAATGTCACTTGGAAAATTGACACTTGCAAGAAACTAAAAAAGAAGGAAAGAAATCTTGAGGATTAAAAATTTTTTTTTGTAAAAAGTTATGCATTTATAATAAAAAACTTATGTCTAAAACAATAATGAAAAATTATAATAATTATGGCGAAGGCTCATATAAGTTTGAAAATGAGCCTGAAGAAGGAGAAATTGTCGATGATTACGATTTGATTGTGTCCTCCGATGAAGAGCTGAGCATGAGACAGCGTATTCGTGAGTTGGAAGCAAAAAATGAAGAAATCGAACAGATAGCTGTGATATCAAGTTATGTTGAAAAAAATAGTAAGTACTCTAAAACTAGTGAAATCATTGTGTGAGTTTTAATATTTGTTAAAATTTTTATTTTTAAGATCTGCGTAATAACTTTGATAACAGTCGCGCTGCCCAAGTACCTACAGATGTATCGTCAATATCGTCTACTGAGTTTGTTACGCCGAAAAAACGCAAACGTCGAAAAAGCAGGGAACATAAAAAACATTGTCACCACCAGCATAAGCATCAGCACTATCACAACCAGCAACATACCCGTTGTGATCAACAGGAATTACCTGTAAGAACTCGTTCGAAAAAAGGGCGCTGCAAAAGAAGACAAAAACTCTTTGCTCAAAAACATCACAAGACACAATTTGATCCGTACGCATTCAGAGATATAAATGCGGAGTCAATTTCTTTAGAATTTCCTGAATACTCTAATTCCTCATCTTCTTTAACGGATACTGATTCTTATAATAAAAACTGGGTTTCCATCAATAATAAACACAATGATGGGATTGATTATGGGAAACATATAACACGAGACACTCTGCGCATGGCAGTTGCTAGAACTTCAAACAAGTCTGTGTTATCAGGAAACAAAGTGTGTTTAAAAGATAAATTATTGAGACAGGAGTTAGTAGGACAAATAACAAATAGGGCTTTAGATAGTCAAATTATTTGTGGTGTAAACGACGAGTTTCAGCGCAATAATGATATCGAAGAAGTTGATGATGATGATGATGTTCAAGTTATTGAAAATGAGCCGGATATACATACCATTGATGAGGATTCAACTGACTCAATGGAAGAAAAGGAGCTTCGATTAATTGCCTTAAAATCAGCTGTTTTAAAAAAACACATGGCACGCAAAATACGGAATGCCGAAGCTGCCTATTCGCCGACAGATTTTGATGAAATGATCTCTTCAGGCATTTTGCGAGAGGACAATAAACTAGATGATCTAGAGTTAGATCTTGAAGCAGAAAGGTTTCAAACCGTTTGTGCAACAGTTAGTCCAGTTGCATCACCTCAACTTATGATGTTGGATGATCAGGACGAAAGCCAACAAATGGTCGATTGCAAACCGGTCGACATGGATATTGCCAATAGCGATAGTGAGGATACAACAAGAGACAGCTGGTCGAAAGGAGTTGACTCTGTCTTGCCAACGTTGCCATTGCAGCCACAAGATTTTCCAAATGATTTTCAATATGCCTATTATATGCATAAACTTCAAGAACTGCCACCACCGCCACCAGGAGTTGATGACTACGAAAATATACCACCACCACCACCATCTTACCATGATATTAAGAATGAGGATATACAAGATATGGAGGTGGACAATGGCGATTTACCTGAAGATCAACATTGGCAGAATAATAAACAATCAGAGTCTAATCAAGATTGTTGCCCAACGAACTCTTGCAAAGATGAAATTGACGATGAAGAGGAGGAGGCACTAAGAGCGCTGTTGTTATCCAAATTTCAATCACCTAAAAATCAAAGAAAACTAAAAAAAATGGATAAAAACGGTGAATTATTAAAAACTACAGAATTAAGTAAAGACTTTCACAATGGCATAGAACAGAAACCTACAGAGTTTATACTTAAGGAAGCTGTAAAGCGACTAACACATTTACACACAGAACCCCCGATTGATACTAATAAGCAACAATCTCACTCGACAACTACAACAACAGCACCAAAAGAACACCTTGAAAGTAATGAAAATAGCCACAAATCGCCAAATGTGTTACAACAGTTAAGAAATCGGTTGCAAATATACAATAATCAATTGGAAACCCCCAAAGAGTCAGAGAAGATTTTAAATGAAAATGCAACCCAAAAAAATAACATAGTTTCAGAACACTTTAAAGGCATTCCAGGGGAGCATGAAAATGTTGTTGCTGATAATTATGAAGTAGGGCATACCACGACAATATCCCCGAACCCCTTAGAAGTAACCAATAAGATTGACATATCCGATATAACAAGAAGACTGCAAAGAATTAAAGAAACTGTTCTTAACTCCTCCAACAGGCAAATACCTCAAGAGCCAATATTGAATATAAATTCAAATGAAGAACAGATGCAAACTACTGAGATTTTTAATGTTAAGGAAGATTTAAATGAAGGTCAATTGACAATAGAAAAAAGTTCCCACGATCAAATGGCCCTAAATAATGATTTCGCAGACGATGAATCAAAGAAAGGCTTATTAACAGAGGAGAAGACTGTTGAAGTGGATTTTAATGTTTTAACAAACCAAAGAACCTTTAAAGTAACAATAAGCAACAGCGCAGCTAATGCAACAGGAGAAAAGCACATAGAGCTGCCAGTCACCGATGTTTCTTTAAAAGAAAACAAGGCAAATAATGGTAACAGCCCCATAAAAATAAAAAATAAACCTGTCATATGTAATGAGAAATCTGCAAAAGTGACAAAAAGTCAACCCAAGCCAAATGCTAAAGTTAAAACACATGTTGAAACAACCACAGAGGTTAAGCCAGCTGTGAGCAGCACTAAAGCAACAGTAGCACCAACGACGTTTTCATTATTACGCGCTACAAAAATAGTTAAACCAAATAAAATTATTAATAAAAATTTTGAAATTAGCCGAAAGCCGATTGCACAAATAACAGAATCTTTACCACCAAAGCTCGAGGATACAAGTAGTCATTTGTCAAACGCAGAAGATAACACGCGTTTAATTACTTCTATGGAAACAGTGAAACATATGTGCAAAATTGCACCAATTGTAATTAATATTCAAAACTCTTCCAACGAATCTAGCGGAGATGAATGGGGTGGTAATTGTGATTTGTTGTATAAACCCTTGACGGAATACAATGACAATACTAGTCCATTGAGCCTTAATATGGAAAGTCCATCTCGCACTCCTCTGCGATCGAATTCACCCATAGATCCTTGTATATATGAAAGCAATAAAATTAAGGAGTTCGATGTAAAACTAGATGCATTTTTGAAAAAAGCGAGATCATCAGTACCTTCAGAAAAACCACAACGAAATATTTTAGATCCAGGCGAGAAAATAAATAAAACCCCTTTGGTAAGTAAGCAGTAAACATGTTTTTTAAAAAAATTCCAAATATCAAATACTGCCCCACATTTAATTGTTAGATTTAGACAATAATATGATCATATTAAAAAATGTTCTTATTATGTTTTATGTAGCTTTGCCATGGTTGTTGCAAAATAATAACTCAGCTCACCTGATAGATCGTTTTAATCATGGTGAAATAAATTACCAGGTGAATGCATTAGAGAGAGAATTTTTGACTCTTATTTTTTTTATTTTATATATGTAATAATTTGAATTGTGTTGTCAAACCGTCCGGTGCCCACCTCCAACTTCGATCAATTCTAGGCTAGGATAGGTAGATTCTAGGAAAGTAGTGACCAGGAGGACGCCACAAGGTGGAGTTCTTTTACCCTTACTGTAACTCCTAACGGTAGCGGTATATTGAGGATGTTCATTGCATATGCAGACGATGTGGTCATTTTGTTCAAGGGAATTTTTTATAAGATTGTAAGAACAATATTTTGGAACAAAAGGGCAATAGACCCCCATAAAAGGGAGAATTCAATTAGGTGTACTTCTCCTTACACTTTTGGTATGATTATTTTTTCAGATTTTGAGATTTGGAGTTTAAATTATGAAAATAACGACTTGACTTTTATTGGGTACGAAGGTCAATGATGTGGAATTAAGTTCTATTACCCCTTTATAAGGTCAAAAGTCAACTAACATATTAAGAGGAATAAAAAACATCCCCCCTTTATGGATAACAACTTAACTCTGTTGTGTTGAAATTATGTAATAAAATGAAATTAAAAAGCAATTTGTAAACTGTACCTGGTTTCTATAACTTGCGAAAAGTTTTCGCATCGAGAAATATTATTAGATTATAACAGTGTTCCAGTTATTAACAGGGTAAATTATATAATGTTATTATAAGGCAAGTTTATATTAAACCAGGGATGGGCAAAAATAAAAATGTATTTGTATTGGTGAGAAAAATTGAATTTACTGCACAATAGGTAATTTTGCTGAAAAGGCAAACGGAATATTGCAAATTTATACTTTTTATATGGTATAAAATATTTGGCTAAAGAGAAATTTAATAAAAAATTGTAAATTTAATATTCATAAAATTTTAACAGCTATATGGCCCAGTGTGCAAAAATAAAAAACAAAAAAAAAAAGCGCGTTCACCCTTGCACATGTTTATTAAGGGCTAACTATAATGTGCTTTAGCTTACTTAAGCAAAAGTGCGAATACACATGTTTAAATGTGTATAACTAAAATGTTCTTAAGCAAATTTTCGTTAAGTTTAGTCAAGACACATTTGATTAAGCAAATAGCGAACCCGATCGTACTTTGATCAAGGGATCAGCTGTGTACACGTGAGTTGCGCGCACTGTTGCACTTTTAAGTACACTTTTATTTAAAAAAATTTTATTTATTAACTTTTATAATAGATTTAAATATTTATTTGCTAATGGTTTAATACTTTTAAATTGTAGATGTTACATAAGTAACATTTTGCGAAAAAAAATCCATATTTTTGGAATATAAAAGTAAAACAGTTTTTGCAAAAGTACAAATATTTGCAACTGAGTTCTGTAAGTACTTAAGTTCAAAAAGTACAATATAGCCACTCAAAAGTATTCAATAAGTTGTTTAAGCATTTGACAGGCTTTTTGTTGATATTTGACATTAGCTTAAGTTTGTTTAAGCACAATATAGTTAGGCCTTTAATCAAAGTACGACCAGGTTCGCTTTTTGCTTAATCAAATGTGTCTTGACTAAACTTAACGAAAAGTTGCTTAAAAACATTATAGTTATACACATTTAAATATGTGTATTTGCACTTTTGCTTAAGTAAGCTAAAGCACATTATAGTTAGCCCTTAAATTAAAAGATCATAAGAATACGTGTATTTTTATTATCTACAATTGTGGTATGGGCTGCGCATAAATGCATTAACATACATATGTAAATATTGTTCCTTTGACCCATTCTGTTTTTGACAGGGCGACTAAAAATTTCTCAACTAAAGAACTTCTCACATACAAAACAAAAACGAGTCACTGAGTCTAAATCGCCGCATTCGATTCAAATCGATATTTGAAAATTTTTAATAGAATTCCTATCAGGGTACACTAATATCCTGATTTCTTTATTAAAAGCATTGAAAATTCGATTGATCGAGTAAGTTTCCATTCGTATCAAATGATTTGGACCCGGATTTATTTTACTCGATTAAAAACAAGATTATAGTTAAGTTGTAAACCGTATAAGAGGCTGAATGAACTTTTCTCATATTATTGAAAGGCTTTTGCTTTAAGTATGCAAATAAAAAATTTAAGATTTTGAGTTATGATTGCAAAGAAAATCGTGCAAATTAAAAATGTTTATGCTGATAGTAAGGAAATATTTTTTTTTTGTTTAATATTTAAAACTGCACACTACCTTCTTTCGTAGCAAAGCAAAGAAAATGCTATCGTATAAGTAGTTTAGTTTTGGGACTTTTTTTTATGATTTACCAATCATGAACAATTTTAGGCTGTCAGACATTTGCCAGCTGAAGCTCAAAACGAATACCGAAGACTGGTGCATCGCATGAAGTTATTAGAAAATAAACGAAAATCTTTTCAAGCTGATGAAACTACAAATGGCTCTAATGAAAACAAGAAAAATGATTGCAGTTTGCAAGCTACGGAAGAGAAAGAAAAAGATAAAGCTGATGCCAACGTTAAAACAAGCCTCGTTAAAAAGGTGTTAATAAGAAATGCTAACAACAATGCAACAACTAATGAAACTCAAACTGCAAATGGCTCAACAGCATCACAGAAGCTTCCAAATAGTAATGTTTTGCGTTCCTATGAAAGTTTATTCATTAAATTTGGGTATGTTTATGCTCCTTTAACTGGTATCTCAAAACAATTAATTTTTTTTTTGCTTTGCTTTACAAAGAGCTGGCATTGTAAATAGTTTAGATAAGTCATTGAAATTAGTAGAGGAAACTAAAAAAGCGAAAATAACAAAATTAAGATTGGAAAATCGTCTAAAGGAATTAAAGGCTGAAATGGATATTCTACAGGGCAAGCATAAGGAGGAGCAAATGAAAATAGCCCGAATTTATCCTAGTATTTGCACTGCCAACAATGTGATAACAACTCTTAAACAAAAACGTTCCAAGGTCTTTAAGGCCGCACTCAACTTGGGTAAGACTCTAAATGGTGAGGAGTATAGGTGAGTTCTTTTTGTGGTTTAATGAATTTTTAGTCAAGTTCTCTCTGTTTCTTTTTTTTTTATATCTTTTTAATTCTCATGCAGACTGAACAACGACTTAAAAGAAACCATAACGGCAAAAAGTAAACAATTGGCTACAGAAATAAAATTTGTCAATTCATTGAGAGCTCAAGATCTTTACAAAATTGACAAAGCAATCAAATCAAGCAACAACATAGAACAAGCAGACGTTAGAAAAAGGAAAGCCAAAAATATTGATAACGATTCTAATAACGAAGCTAAAGGGGCGAAAATATATGTAAAAACAGCAATGGCTACTTCCGAAAGTAGTCACGGAGAGAAAGCGAATAATAATTGCGAAGAAATCTCTTTACAAACTGGCGTTGGCAGTAATACAGAAGTGCGTTTTAAGATTATACAACAATTACAATAACCTTTAAAACTAAGATTCAAGCGTAATCATCTAAATATGTTTTCTTTGTTTAATATTGCTTTTTACATACAAATTTTTAATAAAAACAATTGTTGAGGTAATTTCAGAATTTAATAACAAATAAGACGAGCATTGATTCTCAGACTGCAAGTAAATCCGCCGAGAATAGTTGTAGAACGAAAGGAGAAGAGGACGCCAAATTAAACAGTATTGATATTAAACTGGAATCGAAGCAAGCTTCAAACCTACCATCGTATATATCTCCCTTAGAGCATTTAAGAAACATTGACAGGTACTATTCTAATATTTTAATTTTTTTTTAAAAATATGCACAAATAGCTATTTTCTTTCTTGTTCGTTATTCTTTTGCTACAATTTCTTGCACAGCAACGTGGATCCTAATGGTGTAATTTGTCCCTATGATCTTATGGGAAACTGTGAAGATATCACATGTAAATATGTACACATAACTTCAAAAGCTAAAACTTAGTAAATCCATTCTTTCGTTCAGGGTAAGTTTTATATATTTTATGAATGTATGTATGTATATAAAATCAAAAAACCTTATCCTACCTTAACATCCCTGAAAGAAAACATTCATAAATTTATCTTATTCCTTTTATCCAAAAAAAAGGACGCTATAAAATCCTATAAAAATCGGTGTCTTTTTGGTGCTTAAATATTTTTTCTAACAGGTTTGCTCTACACATTATGATTTTATATATTTATTTAATTATTTGTGAATACATACATATGCACTCGTTGTAACATATTTATCTTTTTTTTTGCATTATTTTTAAATTTAAAGTTGTTTTACTTTTCTTCTGAGATTAGTTTTAATATTTTTTTTTTTTATTCAATCCAAATTATGTAATTAATTTATTTAAAGAAGAGCAAAACATTCTATCAAGGTGCCATTATTTAAAAAAAAGACATCAAACAAAAAGACACGCGATTTTATAAATAAAAAAATTGAAATTTTATTTTTTTACAATTTTATAATGTTATGATAAGAAAAAAAAACAAAAATGAAATTTATTATTATTGTTAAAAATATTTGAAATAAATTAAAAAAAAAAAATTATAAAATAAATCGTCTTGTTTCTCTTATGAAGATCAAAAATGTAAGTATAAACTGTGCACATTCTAAAATAATTACATATAAGTATATGTTTGTATGTAGATAGATATTATGTAAGTGCCTTCCCAGCTTACAAAATTGGTCAAAACGTCTCTCAGACAAGTCTACCAAAAATCTTAATTGATTCGTGCGGATATCTTACAGATTTTTGTTAGAAATAGAAATGTCTGGAAATTTTGATATGCGACGTTTCTTTAAGATTTCTGATTTATTTCTTGCAGCCATGTCTATGTTATTTGTATTCCCTTGTGCATTGTTGTTGTTTTGTTTGCCGAAATAAGCTAAAAAGACTATTAAAAAACCGAGTAACACCCTTTCTATAGTATGCCAACGTTATGTTCCATTGAGAATTATGTATATTAATTGTGCTGGGTGTTGACTTGACATTTTTAAATATGATATAAGTATGCACATATGTATGTATGTATGTTTGTAAGAATAAAATACAGTGAACTCGCGGAAACGTGAATATCCAGAATCGTGAACATCCAGAAACGTGAACACTTTTTATTTAGCATTAACTACATTGAAAGCTTAAAAACGTGAACAGTTTTTTCTGAGTTTTTTTTTGTTTAAATCAATTTTATTAGTTTTGGGAGTCCCCGAATTATGCAATAAAAGGATCTATAAGCGATATACATATTTTTTTTTGCAAAAGGTTGATTTTTGTGATCAGATTAATAAGACAATTATGTGTTACCCAAAAAACTAAGGTTTTAAAATTTTTAAATTGGACTTTTCGGGTTAAATCGTTGTTAAGTTTTGACTAGATTTGGATGTTTTAGAACTAGTAACAATAAACTGATAAAAAAAATTGAATTCGTTAGAAAATTATTAAAAAATATCCAATCAGAAACGTGAACAAAATCGAAAACATGAACACCCTTGGTAAAAATTAGTTCACGTTTCCGCGAGTTCACTGTATACTCTTTCTTTTGATAGAGCAAAGTATCAAACCTTTTTTTTTTGTTGATAACCGGGTAATTTTTATTAATTAAAGGAGCGGTTACATTGTTAAAATGTTTTAGCCGAGTTCTCTACCGGTCTGCGATTTACCAACTAAAAATATTGTTATCCGACTGATTACTAATTCATCTACGTATGTCTCGGCTATGGCATTGCCATTCATAAAAAAGTAGCGGTAAATTAATTTAAAGTTTCCATATGACGAAGATGCCAACTTTTTCTCATAATTTTATTAGAGTTGGTTACGTTAGTTTGTTATTCATTTAGCCGTTATTGCAAACAATAAAAGGTGTTAGTAAATTGCTGAAGCATGATGACGCGCAGTTTAAACCTTGCAAGGAGAAAGTTGAGAAGTACCGCCCACCGTGTTATAAAAATCATTCGCAGTGGGTTAACGCTATTTTAGTTTCCATAAAACATGGAATTTGATTTTCTTCCGAATTTATGTCCATTGTATTTGGTTTTGGTGTTGTATATTTGCCAAATTGTACTTTAATACATTTTGTTATCCTTTGTTAAAAATATAGTCATTTTGCAAATATTTTGCTAAAACACAATTTATGCGAAATTGTGCATACGGCTGTTACTTTTTTTAAGAAATGCTTTAAAATTTTTTTACAAAAACGCTTGTTTTTAATTTATTATTTATTTAGGTTTTTGTTTGACTTAACATCTTATTATGATTAAATTTTTCTTTAACTTAAATTAATTAAAAATTTCTTTATATCCTATCACAGCCAATTGAATAACCTAAAAAAAAGATTTGTTCGTCAGCTTCTCCAAAATCTTTTAAAGAATTAAATAAAAATTGGTTTTCAATCTAAAGCACTCCAAAGAACACGTAGTCATGACACCAATCTTTAATTTTGTCCTCGTTTGCGCAACACAGCGGATAAACTATCGTAGACTTTGTAACTTTTGCACATCGCATGCACAATTCCATAGTGTCCCCGTCCAGATCACATTGGTGCAATTGTTCAATTGTCTTTTTATCCAAATTGCCATGATAGGCATCATTGTTGTGAAGCTCCTCATTGCTACTATTATCTAGGGGCTTGCATTGCAGTGGACGCCAAAAAAGGCTAACTGCCACCATTAGAGCTACAAAGGTCAATGTCTGAAAAAAGAATTGGAAATTAACATTTTCTTTTACTTAGTTAAAAAAAAATTATTGTGTTATTAAGTTTTAAAAAGTACATTGTACGTAAATTATATTAAGAAATTATAAAACAACTGACAGAGATTATTATCTTTATTTATAAACATTTTTATGGAATAAAAAGTATTTTGAATTTACTTATGTATGTATTAAACAATTTTTTTTTAAATTCGTAAAAGTTATAACTTTCTGCTGGAGTAATGTGAAATTTTTTAACTTAAAATAAGGTTGGCAACCGAAACGAATAATGGTATCGGTAACGGTATTAAAAAATTTGTTATTCGGTATCGGTATTTTGATTATATCGGTATCAGTAACGGTATTAATTCTTTAATTTCGGTATCGGTATCGGTATTTTGATTATATCAGTATCGGTACTTAATGGTATTTACAAAAAATAAAAAATCTATATTCAATTTAAAAGCATAGTTAAGTTTTTATTTATTAGGCTAAGAAAAAAAATAAATTGCTGACATTTTTAAAAACTAATAGGAACATAAAATAGAATTTCAAACACCAAACATTTGAATAATAAAAAAATATTTTTAAAATAAATAAAAAATATTCATAAAAATATGTAAATACCAGGGTACACTTATACAGGTTATATCAAGAGCCTTGCTGACTATAAATATTTTAGAAAGTGAATAACAAATTAAATAATTTTGTATTAAGTTTTAAATTTTTTGACATTTACTTTTTCAAACACAAAAAGAAAATGAAGAGAGCGAATTTTTGAATTCACCTGGATACTACCTGTACTAGTGTACCCTGGTAAATACTTTGTACTTTTTTAAGGTAAAATGTTTTAAAAATATTATATCAAAAATATTTTTTTTTCAGCTTATAAATTAAAGTAAATTTTTTGAAAAAAATAAATATAAATTAAAATTGTGGAACGTGAAGTTAGCAATATTATTTTTAAGAAACAGTGTAAATTCATGTGACATACCTATAATGTCATATGTACATGTGTTTAGTTTTTGCTACTTGCATTATTTCTTGGATTTTTATTACCAAAGCATCCCAATAAGCATTTTGGCTGAAATTCAAGTGGAATTACATTTGAAATCAAGTCACAATTTCTAATTTCCAGTGTTGAATTACAGTTGAAACACAGTTGAATTCAATAGCGAATCCAGCAAAATTAACCATTGAATTACAGTCGAACAAAACAGTATTTTTATAGTGTAATTCCAGCCTTGAATAACGGTGTGATTCAAGTTGAACGGAACTTGAATCTGAAAATTTAATTATAAAATCATCATCTTCACCGCCGCCAATGATTTTCCATCAACTCTGTGCCATAAATAACGTATGCTTCAAACAAATTTGTTGTTGTTTTTTAACAAACTTCAAACAGACTGGAAAGAGGATGGATTTTAAATGTAATTCAAGCTTGGATTCACACCGGAATTCCAACATTGGAATTCACAAAAAATTTGTGCTTATTGGGATATAATCGTAATACCGGTATCAAAGGAAAAAGTATTTTGATGCCGGTAGTTTGCGAAACAAATTATTTCGGTATCGGTATCAATACCGGTAACCAAATTTAAACGGTATTTAAAGGATATCGGTAACGGTTGCCAACCTTGCTTAAAACTATCTTTAAATACTATACATGCTTACTTTCTGCACAGCACTATAGACGAAAAGGACTCTAGTATTACTTATGCCTCTAACAAGCAAAACTAATTTTTATTTTTATTGGTATAACTTTTTTACACGGCTTTAATCTCTTTCTTGGAATTGTAATACATATATCGAAAATACTCACTAATTTTTTCATTTAAAATGAAGTTATTCCGATTACTGATGCTAAACTTTATTAACCTATGTTCTCTAATTCTCATTCTATTTGCATTTACAACTAGATACTTCTATTTTTTTCTTTGCTTTTTATTCTATAGATCCTTAAATCATAAACAGATACCAAAAATGTCTTAAGGGCATTAAGCTACACTTCCTACAAATCAGATGCTTTAAAATTTGTTTATTTATAGGTACTTTTGCCAAAAAAATTTTTGGATTGTAATTTTTTATTTTTTTTAATATTTTAATATTTATAAAACCAGAAAAGAAATTATTATTTTAATATTTTTTATTTTAATATTTATAAATCAGAAAAGAAATTAAAATTGATTTCAAACAAAAATTAAAATAAATAAAAATGTACAGTAGTTTTTTCTCTAAAAAAAATTCAATAATTATTTTTGCAAAAGGAAAAAATTAATAAAAATAAAATTAAAAACAAATCAAATAATTATAGGTATTTGTTTTTTTTTATTTTTTATTATTACAATTCCTGGAAGAAATAGTTTCTGAACAAATTTAGTTTTTACAAAAAATTAAATAAAATATTCAATCAATTAAATAAATTATTTTGCAAAATACAATTTAAAAGTACAATATTTTTAAAACTTAATTTTATAAACCATTACGGTCTCCTTAAGGCCAAATTAAAAAAAAGAGTTAGTAAACAAATAAAGGTAGTCATAGCCTAGTCTAAAAATTTCTAAGCTTAATAGATAAAATTTACAATCAATATTAGTAGTACTGATTGGAAAGAGTGCTCACGTTAAAATCGCAGCTGGTTTTAAAATTGCATCCATTTGGCTTTTATTAAAAGTATGTACTTACCTAATTTCGGGAACCAACAACTTTAAGATCTTTTAATCAAAATTAAAAGCAATTAATTTACTTTTTTTATTCTAATTCTTACTGGCATATTTTTTAATTTTTTTACAGAAAATATTTTAATGCAAATAAAAAAAAATTAAATTACTTCGAATTTTTTTTAAAAAACTTACATTTTTTTGCATTCTCATAAGTATTTTTTACACTTGTTCCAAATAAAAATAATTTTAGTTTTTTTAGCTGTTTTGTTTTGTTTGTTTTATTTTTTTTTTTCTTATTTTAATTATTTTTAATATTTTTTTCTGAATTAAGAATTAAGTTTAAATTGTTACAAAATTAATTTTTCAACTGAAATTTTATAAGCGAGTTAAAATTATATATACCATTCGGTTCGGACTGAACTGATTAAAGTGTTAAAAACAGTAAAAATACAACTAAATACACACACAAACATACATAAATCGGTACGGTACATACATACATGTGCACTTAAAGTCAAAAACAAACACAACAACCAGCCTATTAGCTAATAGATCGTGATCGGTAACTTCGACAAATAATACCAAAAACAACAGCAACAACAATTTTACGATTATATGCACGAAAGTATTTTTTTTATAAATAACGACCACAGACCGTTCAACAAATGACAAATCAGAGTTTGATAAGCGTTAGACTAGAAATCCCCAATTAAACCAGAAAGTTAAAAATAAATTAAGAAATTGTACCTTTGTTTGTTTTGATTGAACTAAAACAGTCACACATAAATGTAACGATTAAACACTGATGTTACGCAGCTGTTTGAAGACTCTTTAAGGACTAGGGTTGCCGAGATCTAAAACTGGACTGCAATTTTGCAAAATTAAGAACAATTCTTAACGGTTTTTAAAATTTTAAATTTTTGCTTAAGTGTATAATTTCCCCCATCTTTGTTAAAGTAAGCTGGCTTTTTCACTTTGCCACGTTTTTGATGTTTTAAACTTTCTTTAAAAGTAAAAAAAAATGACATTTAACCATAAATTTACCCGATTTTTTTAAATAAATAATAAAAATTGTATAGATTCGTCAGGAAAAAAAATTTGTGAAATGTAGAAAACGGTCCAAAAATTTGTGTGTTTCAAATCCCCTATCAGAATTAGCAAATTCAAAATGGCCAAACCAAAATGCGTATTTCGGAAGGGCATGTGTATTGATTTTTTTTAAATCGAACGATCATGACCATATTCAGCATAGTATTTAAAGGCATAAAGTTGAGTATATATGCAACATTTTTTGAAGATAAAGTGAAATTCGAAAATCGTTGTAGACTTCATCGTCAATGTTTAATAAACTACAGTTAGTTTAAGTCGCTGTGTCAACTCGAACCGATTTCAGAGTTATTTGGAAGTTTTATATGTGTTGAAGCCTACATATTTTGAGGAATAATGTAACATTACTAGGTATAGAACGCAAGGGATGTCTCATGGTACAAATACCTTACAAGGTATTATCGCTGCGCCAACAACTAAAACAAACTTGATACCGAATTTATGAAGTTGTTGTAAAAGCATTCCCGTTTATGTCAAAAAACGTACTGTTTGACAGATATAACGAGTGGAAAAACTCGAGCAAAAAATAGTCAGCTGTTTAATCGATACTACCTTGTAAGGTTATTGTACCATGGGATGTCCCCTTATACATTTAGTGAATTGTGTTGGTATCAGAATAATAGGTTCTAAATTTTTTTGGGCATAGTCTTTATACAAACGTCCTCCCGGAATAATCATTTTGAGCTATAGCTGCCTTAAATAATTCTCTACCTTTACAAAATTTTGCATGTGAGGTTTACCTTATGTCCACAATAACTATACAGAAAATAAATATGATCGGTAGATTTTTACATAGCTCCCTTATTAATTTCTTCCCATTTTAGGATATAACTGCCTCATGCTATCTCTACAAAACTTTGCGTATATTTATCATCTTATGTCACCAAATTTTAAGTACAATCCTAAATGCACAATCCAAAATTTACCATGGGCCCCATGAGTCCAATTCCGGAGATCTATAACGTGTAAATGCAAAGCCTTATGGTGTTTGGGATTGGAGTTGTCGTGTTGAATGTTGTCGAACTCTACACAGAAACGACTTTGGCGTATATGTTAGACGGTAACAAAATGCTTAAAACGACTATGCCAACACCGACCATAATAGGGTGAATATGTTAATACAATAAATTGGCATATTTTTTTGGCATAAGGTTTAAGCTGTAAAAGTGGTGCCAACAGTTTCAGAAATTGCATTATGGCGTAGGGCATAATATGAACAGGCTTGACCGACTATAATTGTCTTGTTTTTTTTAAGAAAATTTTATCACTTTTTGGCAACACTCGTAAGTAAGCAGCATTTAATTTAAAGCTAGATTAATACATACATACATACATACATACATACATACATACATACATACATACATACATACATACATACATACATACATACATACAAACATACATACATACATACATACATACATACATACATACATACATACATACATACATACATACATACATACATACATACATACATACATACATACATACATACATACATACATACATACATACATACATACATACATACATACATACAGTATGCGACAAAACATATGCACGAGATTGTACTTACAATCAGATATCTTTATAATGTCGAAAATTTCATTCGTATTTTTACTTGTGCTATTTTTTTGTAATGATAATAGAGTCCTCTTACTAACACAAGACAAAAATAAAGAAAAAAAATGTTTAACAAAAAAAATTAATAATAAACTTACAAAACCGCTATTTTACATGCGACAAAACAAATGCACGAAGTAGTTGGAATTTATGTTCTTCATTTTTTCTAACAAATTACTAACAAAAAGAACCGTTAAATGAGATGCACAATTTTTTAGATATAAACGGAATAATTTGAAACATTTTGCACGTGTTTATTAATATTTATATCCTTTCAAAGTCATCGGTCATAGTTTGCAATATTTTAATGAAAGAATGGCTTACAGCAAATATTCCGATCATTTAAAAGAAAAAATATAAATGATAATAATAAAGGGGAATCAGTAACGTCGATTGCAAATAAATTTGGAATTCAACACAGTGTCATTTCTCGCATTGTAAGCCGTTTCCGTTCAGCAGGATCGTTGGCAACCGTACACAGAGGTGGTAGACCCCGGAAAACCAGCAAACGGGACGACCAGGCAATACTGCGCTTAATAAAAAAGGATCCATTTATCTCAGCAAGATCTATTGCAAGTCAGTTAAACTTAAATGTCTCGATTAGATCCACCCAAAGACGATCTGCTGAAGGTGGATTAAAATCATATAGAAGTGCAAAAACACCATTTATTTCTGCCAAAAACAGATTAGCCGAAATCGAATTTGCAAAGGAGCACATCAACTGGACTATAACCCAATGGAAAACCGTACTCTTCTCTGATGAGTCTAAGTTCAATCTTAAAAGTTCTGATGGAATTAGGCTGGTACGTAGACCAAAAGGACAACGCCTTAACCCTCGATATACCAAAGGTACAGTAAAACATGGATGAGGAAATGTATTGGTCTGAGGATGTTTTTCTGGCCATAGAATCGGACCAATTCATAAAATAAATGGTGTAATGGATCGATTCGTTTAAAAGGATATCCTACAAAACATAATTCTACCACATGCAGAGGAGGAAGTGCCGCTTAAGTGGAGGTATCAACAGGACAACGATTCTAAACACACGGCTAAATGCAAGAAACAGTGGTTTTCAGTTAATAAAATAAATGTTTTTAAATGGCCAGCGCAATTGCCAGATCTCAATGCCATAGAAAATCTATGGGATATTGTAAATCGTAAAATTAACCGCGATAATTCCGGAAATAGGGATTACCTTTTCCGCCAGGTGGAAGTTGCTTGGAATGAAATTTCTGGAGAAATTTTATCAAACCTAATTGAGTCCATGTCACGAAGATGTGAAGAAGCTTTAAAAAATAATTGCTACTCAACTAAATATTAATATTTTTTTGAGTTTCCTAAAGACGTGCATATGTTTTGTCGCATACAAAAAGCTGTTTTTATTGTATAATATGAAATTTTTTAAGTTTTATAAGAATTTTCATTTGTTTTTCTAATATTTTATTGAATTTAGGTTATTAACTTTATAAAAAAAATAAATAGGTCCAAATCCAAATGTGTTTGCTTTTGTTTTTGAGACATATTCTACTTAACAGAAGTTCGTGCGTATGTTTTGTCGCACACTGTACATACATACATGCATACATATACGTATGATCAATTTTATGAATTTAGTTTTCTTCCGGTAATTTTGTATGGAAGTTAGTACATTAATGGTCTATTTGTATATACTATATTTAGTATGAATGTATGTATGCATGCATGTATGAACATATATTTAGTAATAATTAACAAATAAGAGCAAAGACATATTAACACATATTTAAAATTATTAGAATTATATTAAAATTAATATTTAAATGTAATTGGAAACACAACTCATCGAAATGATAACGCTGAAGAAGTATTAAGCAACTACAGAAACAAGTGAAATAACGACAATGACCAAAGCAACCGAATCAATGTGCATACTCCAGCTAGGCGTATGTACATATGTATGTACGTACATACATACATATGTTTATATTCATTTTTATTGCAATTGATTTATTAAACAATAGATAGTGTTTGTTGTTATTAGAAACACTTAATTATTCTATGAACTGTTGTTATATGTACTTATATACACATATATAGTGTGTTTTTGTAAAAAGGGAGGTTTTTCTGCCACCAGAAACTCCACCCATTTAACATTCTTCCAAATCATTTTTTTTTTCGAAGGCTTTTTGACAGACACCAAATGGAAAAGAAAATAAAACAAACCCTGGCCTGTGTTTGTGATCTATTTAACTCGTAATCGTATTTTAAAGCTTTGTCTTGTGTCATCCATTTCTCAATATACATACATACATACAAACATGCAAAATAATGAATCATTTTTTAAACACAAATTTAATATGTGTGTTCCAAATGATGCACAAGCTTACCCAAAGTTGCACAAACTTACCCAAAAAGCGTTTCAGATAACAAAAATAGAGCGCCCATAAGAGAGAAATTTCAGTTCTCTTCATGCACAAAGTTACACAACATTTGCATATTGGGGAAATGATTTTGACAGGGATTTTTACAGAAGATTAAAGCTCTCTGTTTGCCACCCACTTAGCGATAACAAAAAGCCATTCCGCTGTTGAAATTTCCAAGCATCTCACATCTTTAAGTTTTAGACTAAGTGCTTACTTGCAATGCTAGTCAGATACCAGTTTGATGATAGCTAATGTGAGAGCTTTCAATGCTAAGTATCCAAAATGCACATGACAACCAGTTGCTGAAACTCAATTTTAAGATGCCGGCTTAGCGGTAAGTTGGCAGCCCGAATTCAAGGATCGGACGCTATGGCCTAAAAAGCTTTTCGTCTGTACTGAAACCGAAATCTGATACAAAGTAATATTGGTATGACATCTTTGCGAACAGAACCACGTCTCTACTATCTTTGAGTTAAGTGGACCTGAGGGTACTGGCCTGTATTCTTATCGGTGTTCTTACCGGCCACTTTAACATCAAATCATTGTCTCCAAATCGGGAACTAAATACGGTTGACTCCTGTCGTTTGTTCAAAGACTAAGACTACTCTGTAAACTATTTAACGATTTAATTAGACTGTAACCTTTATTAGATGCTAGGATAAGGCACTCAAACGGCTAACGGGTGCTAGCTAGAACTTTTGACCATTTGTCATGATTTTTTGTACATCTTCCTATTTTTATGTTAACTTTGCTTTCGACTCTCCACAGGATACTGGTTTCTCTTCTGTTTATTCTTTCAGGTCAACACAACATATTGCTTCCGAGTGTAATGGTGCATCAATCTGGGACCCATCACAGGCTATATACGCAGCTGTCATTGACCTTACATTAGAGTTTTTATTTATCAAAGGTTTATAAAAAAGTTTATGTATTAAATAGCTTTGATGTTAACTATTAATAAGATTGTTAATCTTACCAACTAAATAGCATTTAAAATTTATTAGTTGATCGATTAAATTCGAAAAAAAACTATTAAATTGCAATTGCAAATAACGAGTCGTATTAGAGCATACAACCATAATACACAAACACACATATGTTTGTATACGTATTTATTTACATACACAAATTGGAAAATGCATAAAAAATTATGTGAATTTAAATCGGCATTTAAATACTGTCAATAATAATATAATTAATATTTACAGATGAAATAACATATGTATGTATGTATGTATGTAAAGTAAGGTTTCAAAACTACATACATATGTATGTATGCGCATATGTATGCCATACATAGTAAAATTATAAAAAAAAATACAATGTTTTGATAAGAAATGATGCAATTTAATGTCAGTGTTAAGGAAGGAAAAAACAAACAAATTCATTTCCGTCAAATTGTTAAATAAAGTAGAAAATATGCATTTCAAATACAGTGAACTCACGATTATGTTAATTTTTAATATTTGTGTGCTTTAACGAATATTGAAAGCCTTAAAGTAAAGCCACGAAATAAAAAGAGTTACATGCTCATGTGCTCATGCGTAATTTTGATGTTATCATATAGTTTTTTCGAATCATTTAAAGAGAAGTGCCTTTATGATGACATTAAAATTACGTCAGAGCTGCATGCGCATTAGAGACCTGCATCAAGTCCTATTTCAAGATAATTCAAGACCCAGATGATTTTCTAATTCTTGTGCTGTTGTGTGATTAAACTGTTTAAGTTCTGTAATGTAGTGTAGCTGACACAGTTTGTGTGTTGCAGTGTAGTGTAGTTAAGAATAAAAAGTGGTGTCATTCACTGTTGTTGACGCAACTTATATACTGTCATGATGTGTGGTCAACAACAACAAAACTGTGTGTATTACACACAATGTTGAATGGATACATACACAAACATATATGTGTACAAGCAGGCAAATCAATATTAAATTCATACGTAATTACATTACATTGCATACATACAATAACAATCAACCCCCGTTTTTAAACGTCAACAGTAAAGTTTCGAGATGAAGTGTGTGATCATGATGGATTGATGTGCCGTTGTTGTTAACTTAATGGTGTTTTCCATTCTAAGAAAAAATGTTACAATAAGTATGTGTAATATTTTTATCAGTTTACACACACACTTATAAAGTTTTCCATTTTTTTTTGTTTCAATGGAACCGAAAAATGTCTTGATTTCAATAAAAACTGCACTCTGTGTTGAAAACTCGTCTGCATAAAAAAGTATTTACTTACATAACACAGCTGTAAAAAGTGGTACTTTGTTACACTGAAATATAATTGGGGGTAAGATATGTTACACTCTTGCCAGTTATTTGTGCAACATGTTCAGAAAGAAAAACGATAACTGTTTTCACTCTTGCATGTATTTTTGGAATGAAACATAAGCCCGCTAGAATGGTAGCATTAATGTAACATTTTTGCCAGAAAGGAAAACACCATACGTGTGCTTAAGTGTGAATATTTTTTTTATTTAAGTTAAGTAAAATAAACAAAAGAGATGGCGTACAATACAACGCAGCACTTATTGTTGTGTGTGCACACGTAAGGTATATGAAATGAATTGAAAATTCGAGATGATGCCTTATTTAGTGTCGTCTTGAGCTGGCCTCTAATGCGCATGCAGCCTTTTACATTTCGTGTGCTGCATTCTTAAGTTACTCATTAAATTTATGCTACGAGCTAATGACAACCAAAAGAAAAATTTTTTAATAAAAAGTAAGGGTCTCTACTTTTTCGGATTTTCTTTTTTTGTTTGTTTGGGAAGCAATATTCTTCATTTTAACCGACTTTTAGATTTGATTAATATTTTAAAGTCGTTGTAAAGTAAAAATGTATATTATAAATAATTTATTATACGTTAATAATTTTAAAAGTGACTGACGTCTGATCTCCACGTGCAGCAGTATTCACTTTATCGCGAGTGCACTGTAAACATTATATGAGCGAAAAATATGTTTTTCCAAATCGCATTAAGATTCTGGTAACAAATACTTTTATATTAGATATGAAATTCCTATGGTTTTATATGTATGTATATTAGAAAATATTTATTTTCGTATTGTTTTGCTTTTCTATATTAACAATAAATAAACAGCTTAAACATTGTTGAGATGAAAATATTCTTATGACGCAGATTATAAAGAAAATAATACCACGACGATATCAATTTCTTAAATTAGCAAAAGATTTGCAAAATAGTTTTAAGCGTAGTTTTATCGAATTTAAAAATAATAAATTACCTGTAATTAAATTGTCAATTGAAAGCTACAGGTAAATAAAAACACATTAAAATGTATCCAAGTACATACATACATGTGTAAATAGAAATGAAAGCATATGAAACTTTACATATGCGAATACATATTTATGTTTAGGAAAATTTTTAGAATTTAACTTCTAACTTTTAAAAATAGAAATGCGTTAAAAAGAGATGAAGTGAAAGGTTTGATATGAAAAACAAGTGAGAGCTGTGCCGAATCTTATATACCCTTCACATCGGTCTTTTTGTTTACCCAACCACCTGATCTATGCAAGTTGTTTTCAAACCGTAAATATAAAACTCACAACATTTGAACAATTGTATCGACTTCCCTATCTTAAGGGATGCAGAACATATATACATATATGGGGTCGCAAATGGATATTAAAAACTATAACAAACGAAATGACAAACTAATACATACCCTTACCACAAACACACACACTATGACTCTTAAAAAAACTGAAAACAAATTAAAAGTGGTTTTAGACGATATGTATTTTACACATGACTTGTAACTTTTGCAATCCACATGTATTTGCGTATGTCTGTCAAAATTGTCATTTTACAGACGGTTTATAATTGTTGCTTTCACACGTGCATATGTAATTACATCTGACATAACCTCCAAACCAAAATAAACAACTTTCTTTTCCTTGTTGGTATTCTAAAAACAGCTGATGACACATGCTTTGTCAAACGAAAATAGAGCACGCTTTAATTACAAATTTGTCATATGACTTTTACATATGCATTTGACACATGCAATGTTTAAACGCATTCACACGGCATATATCAAATTTGCACTGCAAAATTTGACAAATCGTGTGTAAAATACATATCGTCTGAAAGCACTTTAAGCAAAAACAATATATACGCATGGTACGTGTACATCTATTGTCTTTGCAAGAGTATTAAAAGCGATAGTAAATTATAGCTGTCAAACTCCTTTCATAAAAACAGTCTTAACTCTCTTTTGCGTTTGAATTGTCAAACGTGTGACGAAATCAACAACACATGTTCATATATCGTCACAGAAAATGCAAAACGCCCTATCTAACATTTAAAAATTTTTTAGAAGGGGCCTGCATTTTTGTGTAAATGAAAAATATATTTACAATTAACACAAATTTTTGCCATATATGTTAGTTAAAAAGGATTAACAAATTTATTTCTGCTGAAAAAAAAGAGTTTTGCGAGATGACGTACATATTTGAAGGCTATAATTTATAAAAAGCCAATTTTAAATTGTTTGTTAGATAGGGCGTTTTGCATTTTCTGTGACGATATACTTACGCCCAAATATACATACAGAAACTTAATGCGTATTTATGCACATTCATATAAATGCTTAACACACAGACGGACATGGCTATAAGGATCCAGATTATATAAACTTTATGGGGTAGCAAAAAGATAATAAAAATATTACAAACGGAATCAAAAACTGATATATACCCTTATCACCATGTGAAGGGTATAAAAATAACAATTGCACGTTGGGTTGAAATAATTCGAAAGTGACGCTTAATTTAATTTTTAAAATTAAGTTTTTGTATTAATATTTGGTATCAGATAAAACTAGATAAAATTCTGCATCACTATGCAAATTTTCAAGCATCTATCTTGTCAGCTGACTCCGTAGTGACGTGTCAAAGTACAAAATTTTTTGCAATTGTTTTAAAAAGTGAAAAAGTAAAGTTTTGCATTAAACGAGTCCGTAATTTCCAAATTTAACGAAGTGTTATTTTAAAAATGAAACCTTCAACTTTAAGTACTTAAGTGTACAAAAATGATGTAGTAATTTTGAAAATATGTGTGAAAATATTTTTGACGATTTTTTTTAAAAAAGGTCCAAAATTGGTCTATTTTTGATGTTTCGTGAGCCATAACTTCTAAGTTAGTTAAGGTTGGGTTTTGAATCTTATATTTTCTAAAAGTATGAAATCTTAGCTTGATATTGCAAAAAAGAAAATTGGCGGTTTTGTTGTTCCATTTTTTGCTATTAACATTTTTCTGTTTGAAGTCGTGTTTTTTCAATGTCATGTATTTAACAAAACTAACGTTCGGTTAATGCTAACTATTGTTGTTATTGTTGTCGAAGATAGGTGCGTGAACAAGTTTCAGTCATCTTTATTCACGAGAGTGTTAAAATGGTTTTGTATGACTCCTACAATACATAAGTTTTTAATTCATGGTCCCGAAATCATAAAATATGCCCTTTTACCGATTGGAGAACTTTCAGAAGAAGTTTAGAAAACCAGAAATAAGGATTTTAAAAATTATAGGGAAAACTTTGCTCGCGAATGCAGCCGAGAAAAGTCGAATTAAGATATTTTAAATAGATTTTTTCTCAGTTCAGATTCATTTATATCTAGTATTAATAAACAAAATGACCGGAAAGAAAAGCAACAATTATCAAATTCCGAACTACAGCTTTTGCTATCGCCTATTATTTTTCAAGAAATACATGATAGTGAGAGTAATGATAGCAAAGATTATGATGATGAAGGTGGGGATGAACATAATATGATTTCTTTTTAAGTGTATGACAATTATTGATAAACAAAAAAAATTATAAAAATTTATTTTTTAAAAAAGTTGTAAAATTCTCGAAATCCTTCAAAACCCAAATTCAGACTTTAAATTAAACTTATATTCATATTTATGCAAAATAAATATTTATTTTTTTACTTTTTAGAAAGAAGACAATATAAGCTTCTGTTTGCTTCTCATTTTTTAAAAAAATCACTTTCCATTTTAAAATTACGGCGAAATTTCTGAAACAAACTAAAATTTTTCGAAAAATAGAAATGTCTATAAAATCATAAATAAATTTTTTTTTCGTGTATCTTTTTTTCAGAATATGCCTTTTTATGAATATTTAACGATTTGAAAAAAAAAAATTAAAAAAAATTTAAATTACGGCTCCCATGAATTAATCGCCGCTTTCGGTGTCATCGAACCCACTGTGAATCGTATGAAGTTGGCTTATGCACTTCAGTTTAATCCTTAAGTTTTGGTTAAGGCGATTTCAGAGTAGTTATAATTAAATAAAAGGTTAATAAAACTTAACTCTCATACAAAATCATATATGTAGGCGCTAAAGTTTACCCTTACTAAAGTTAATGGTAGTGTAGCGAACCGTATTGCTATTTTTGTAAAAGAACTAACTGCCTAATTGTCTGGTTATCATATTTTAATAATCTTGAAAATAATTTGATACGACTTTTTAAACAAATTTGTGCACAAATAATATAAATTCGGTCACTGAGCCGTTGTTATTGAATTATTTTGTTAGGTCATGCCTAAATATTCTTGCAGACAGAACTACTAGACGATCAAGGTCCACATCCAATGTTTTTAACTTTTGTATTGGTCATAATCATCATACATATTTATAAGCATATATTATTATGGATCAATATAAGAATACTCAATTTTTTTTTTGTTAAATTTTATGGTTTTAATATATTTGATAAGGTTTGAAGTAGTCTTTAATAATATAATAAAATTAATGTACAAAAATATGTACATTAGAATGGTTAATCGTGGTATAGTCAAAGTGCGAATAAATATTATTATACTTGTATGTATAGCAATACCCTGCGGTTCAATTCAAGAGGCCTTTACTTTTGATCCTAAAGCCCCTCTTTTAAATCCCAAACCTGAGTCTGCCTACCTTCTTCTTAAAGTCGTTCTTTTTTGATAAAAGAATAAAAACTAGTAGGATATGGGCAAAGGGAATGGTTGGCCCCTTACAAACATTCAATTTTATTAAAATTTTGTGCGCTGTAGCTCGGAAACTAAGTAGTACAGGTATCGAATTTAACCCTACTATAAAATAAATCTAGTAAAAAAAAAAAAATTTAATAATTGAAATAATTTTTAATATTAACTTCCGATTAATGCCAATTTTTAAAAGTACTTAAATTGTCATTGAAATGGATTTTAAAATAACAAATTTGTCATTCCACTGACAATTAGCAAGGAAATGAAAGCTAGTTTATAAAGTGCATATTTTTTTGCCATTAGTTTTAAAGAAAAACGTATGGTTTTAGTAGTCGACTGGGGGTCAAAATAAAAAAAACTTGGCATAATTCGGTTTAAATTAAAAAAATGTTTGTGAAAGGTTAGTTTTGGTTAGTTTACGAATGGTATTGACCAGGGCAACCAAAACCATGAACTTAAACTAAAGAATACAAAAACGCAACATTGAAAATTAAGTTTCGTCAACAAATTAACCAAATAACAAAATTGCCAAAATGTTTTTGAACAAAAATAAAAAAAGGCGATACCAAAATAGTAATTAGGGAATTCACAAGGTGTTCTTTTTGTCCTATTGTCATAAAATTTCACAATGTTTTTTGTCTTTCATACAATAATAGTCCGAAAAAAATACTGTCTCGTTTAAGATGCTTATTAAATTATCACAATAACTCCACATACACTTGCGCCGAGTGTCAAATAGTTGGTAACGGTGTTTAAACCATTGTGAAATTTAATAACAATATGACAATAGGATAAATATAACACCTTGTGAATCCCCTAAATATTTATTTAGGGATTTCAAAAATATAATAAAACTAGCTAAGCCCCGGTGTGCTTCGCTACCTCCATCATAGTAAAATTTCCAAAATATGTAAACAAAGGCATTTATATATTTTTTAATTTTCTTGTTGTCCCACATAAGTTGCAACAAATTAAGAGTCAGCCCTACTATTTAATTAACATATAAAAATTTGGGAATTTACCAGGTTCAAGTTTTAGTTTTAAGTACTAAACATAATTTTAACCCTTTTTCCCCTTAGGGTCCAATAATTAAAAAAGGACCCAAAAACGTACTTAAATTTTTAAGGCCTGTCGCACCCAATTTTTATTATCTTTATTGGCTTAAAAGTTACAAAAAACGCATAAAAAAAATCAAAATATATTTTTAACCCTTTTTCCCCCTCTTTGGGTCCAAAATTGAAAAAAGTACGAAAAACTTAATCATATTTTTTAGGACCTATCGAACGCAATTTAAATAATGTTTCTATCTTTATTGGTTTAAAAGTAACAAAAAGTACCAAAATATAATTTTAACCCTTTTTTCCCCTTTCGGTCCAATTAAGGAAAACTTCAAAAGATAGTGGGTTACAGATTTTTCCCTTTTTGTCCCCTTTTTATCCGTTTACAGACCGAATTTTTAAAAATTCATATGCATTTCAACAAACATAAAAAGCTTAACAAGTGTTATAAATTTTTTATATTTAGCTTTACGCGTTTGATCAGTATGGCTATGGTTAACTTTGTTAGGCAATTCATAACCTGACCTTCCCACACAAATGGGCGAAGTGTGGGCGTGGCAGCAATAATTTCCAAAAAAAAGGAGCCTTTTGTTCCTTCCAGACTTGAAGTAACTCCCTGTAAAAATTTCAAAAATATCGATCCACTGGTGTGGCCAGCTATAAAATACAAACATACATACATACATATAACCCTTCTTTATATAATAGTTAAATTCACAAAATGCTTTAAAACTAGGATATACAAAAAATATGCTCTTAATGGGAAAATATGCCAAAATATGCTGTTATATGCAAAATATTCAAAAATAATAATAATAATAATGGGATAGATTCTCTTTAATATAAATAATTAATTAAACAAATAAAAACTTACAAAAGTTGACAATAAACACTCGAAAGATTTTTTTTAAATTGAATATTAAAAATTCAAAATATGTTTGAAAATCGTGATTTACAAAAAATATGCATTTAAAGAAAAAATATTCGAAAATATGCTGTCATATGCAAAAGTATGCCCTAACAAATCGATGCCAATAATTTGCAAAAGTTCTAAAGCAGTTGAACAACAACGTTATAGTTAAATGCGACGCACAGGAAAAACATGATTTTGCATATTTTTGGTTGCCCTGGTAGTGATATAAATATGTAATTCGCACCTTCACCCAGTGGTGAATCCCTTAAGAAGAGTTAAAAATAACAAAAAAAGAAGATTGTAGATAGAACGAAACAAAATAAGAAAGCAAGAACGCCTGAAGCTACAATAACTGAGCAGCTATAATTAAAATGACTGCAGTAACCTTTTTAAAAAATGTTACTTTTCAAAAATTTTGATGCCGGAAATAACGTTGAAATTAGTTGGGATTTTAAGAATCAACCAATAAACTTTACTACAGTTATAAAAATTTTAAGAAATATAAATTTATATGCTAACTTCAGCATATGAGTTTTATTGGTTTAACAAACTGTAACCCATTTTATTTTTAATCTCAGTTTTTTTTTTGTTTTATTAATTCCTGTTGTAACTCATTTTATTTAAATTTTTTTTTATTTATTGATTATTTCTGTTTTTATTTTTTATAATTTTTTTTTTTTGTTAAAAATGTCATTCTATAAATACAACTTAAATGCTATAAATACTTTATTTTCATTTCGCTTTCATTTGAAATATTATCTTTACTAGACTGATTATGCCAGTCATATGGGGTCATAGAAAGAGAATGAAATTATTGTTTATTTTTTCTGATTTTTTATAATATGAATGTACATTTTATTTTATTTTTTTTTTAGCTAAAGGTCCACAAAACCTCGAAGTACCTGTTTTTTTTTTTGTTATAAAAAAGCAAAAAACAAATTAAAGAGCACTAAATACAAAAGAACCTGTTTTTGTTTTATATAACAAAGGTTATTACAGAAGGGTTAAAAGTTAGTTAAAAAAAGGCTTGAGGTTATTTAATAATTTTATATGTATATAAGAAATATGCCAATTTTACAATTTCAAATTTTCGTTGTTATAATTCCTAAAATCATGGACAAAACCTTTCTTTCGGTTATATAAGGTTTAAACACAGTACAGGACTAATTAATATTAAGAATAATATTTTATCCAAGAAATTAGCCCATGTAATATTAACTTATTTTTAAATCAACTCACATATGATAAATTTCTGGCCAGTTTATTTTTACACTTAGAGACTCTTGAATTGCCATAAGAGTAGGGTGACCATTCAAAATTGATTTCATCAGCACACACAAAAAATTATCTAAGAAAACTTTACTTAAATCAAGCCATAGCGGTGTCAAAAGTACGGTGGGTACGGTTTTTCTTTAATCAAGCACGAAATTTCTTACTCCAAGTAAAATTTTTCAAGTACGAATTTCTTACTTTTAGCCACAATGAAGCCAAAAAACGATTAATTTAAGTTCGGAACCGTACTTGATGTAAGCCAAAAAATGAATGATTTAAGCCGTAAACGGGATTAATTCGAAAATGAAATGCCATTTTTTTTTGACTTATAAAGCTTTATTTAAGAAGAAGAGTTTTTATATTTTATTTTTATTTTATAGATACTTAAAATTTATAATTTAAAATTTTAATTTTTTGTACTTACCGAAGCTGAGATTCGAACCAGGGACTTTCTGCCCTGCAGCACAAGCGCGTTACCTCTAGGCCACCGAGACACTTTGTTTTCAAATGTAAAATAATATATTAAAACAACAAGTTTTTTTTCTGCTTGGTTTGTTGAAGCAATCCGAATAGGCTTGTTTTTAGAAAATGTAAGTGCGGATCGTACTTAAAAATTTCAAGAAAGGTTTTGGATAAATTCAAGAATAAAATTTTTGATTTTAGAAAGCGAGTTTTCTTTCTGTGTACATGTGCTGATTCTTCACTTAGTGTACTGATTGAAAAAGTGTGTACTGAAATGTACTGATTTTTTAAAAGAAATACTGATTGTACTGATTTTTAAAGGAAATTGGATATTTTAAAAAAATTATAGCAAAACTAGAGGGTTAAATATTTTTCCAGCAGCAAAAGGGGTATAATGCTACACCATTTTAAATGGGTAAAAAAAACACAATTAAATTTGGAGTATTTTTTTTTAAAGAAAATTTACCTCTTTATTAATTTGTTGTAAATAAAGATGTGTTTTTGAGAAAAATTTTTTTACAAGAATATATTGACATACGGACATACGGATGATCACGCTTCAATCTACTTTAAATGGATCGTAATAATTAAAGGTGGGTCTCAACCTAAACAACCTAAAAACAACTATTAGTTATTTTCTTTAAAAAAAATATAAAGAGAGTACTGATTTCGAACCAGGAAAAAATGGCCAGCCTACATAAGAGTCTATTTACAAGCGGTGGTCTCCATCCACATATTAAATTGAACAGAGTCACGAAAGGACCTTTGCTTCTACGAATCTACCAACACGAGAAGCTCTAGACCATGGGCGCCAGAAAGTCGTTTTCGCAAAATTGATTGCTGCCTTTTTTCATATATGATCAATTCCATGTAAAACGCTCCAAAACGGGAGAAACACGCTTTCTTCTTTTTTAAAGAAATCGAGGAGCTGGGCACGTTTGAAAATGCATCACTGCACTGCATCACGAGCGCAAACTTAATAAAAAAATTAATAATGCAACACTTAGAGACATATTTTTATAAAAAAATATTTTTTTGGAGGAAAATTGTTGCAGTTAAATACGGTTTTTGTCATCCTAAATAATATGATGCAGTGCAGCGATGCATTTACGAACTGTCCCTTATATCTTAATGAGAACAATAATGATGGAAATATAAATAAATTAGTTCATATTTCATTTTTATTTATTTCGTAATAGTTTAAAATGATTAGTAACTGAATAATCCGTTCTAATTTTTACGTTTTAAAGAAAATTTTACACCAGTCACATTTTCTTAAAGGTTTTTTCTTAAGCAAAATTAATTTTTTGTAGAAATAAGGTATCAAATACAAATAAAATTATTTAAAACTACCGTAAAAAATTAATTAAGTAGCCCTTTCTCAAAAATGTTTGAAACAGCATGATCTTAAAATCAAAATTTTGTGAATTAAAATTTGTTATGTCAACCCGTCACAGTTTTCAAGTGGTAATTGTAAGCACAAGCCACGTTGTTTTGGATGCTACTTACTGTTATTCATCATAGATCATACGTACCACCCTTGAAAATCACAGCCGTTTTTCAAATTTTGAATTGTTTGAGTTATACGCAGAAATATGAGCAAAATGTTCACATCCATCACAATGGAATTGCCCAAATGACTGTTTATGTGTATTTTGAATCAAAAGTTCTAATGCACATCAACGTTTAAACATAAGTAAGTGTTCATTAATGCGCTCTAAACACTTGGAAATTAATTTTTAGATAAAAGTAAAAGGTGCCTTTTCGCAAAGAAATTGTTAAAAGGGTACATATGTATGTATGTTTGTATGCATAACAACATATCAATCACTTTTTTAAAAAATCTCACGCATCCACGCTCACATAATTTTAAATCATAACCCAATCACGTTAGCTACACGTGACCAAAAAAAAAATCAAGTTTTATGGACTCCTTATGTGTGAATATAAATATGGTAATATCGCCACCTGAAATCCAAAGTGGCTTGAAAACCAAGTATACAAAAATATAGGTTTAAATTGGCAATGGTATAGCGAACACCTTTTCCTTGAAGCTATAAAACTGATTATTGACCGCCAGACATTTCTAATGACGATATGAACATGCATATTTTTAAGCAAAAATGTCAATGAACAGTATCAAAAATAAAAACAATATACAAATTGTTTAAATAGTTTTATCGCTTTAAAATCTTAACTAGCATTTTTGGGGGGTTTTCATTTCATTATTTAACACAAAGGGCAAGATAGAGAGAAGCATGCCATTGAATGATGATTGTGTTTTTTATTTAATTTTTATTGTTTATATGACCATATATACATGATTTGTTTAGAATATTTTAATCTTTAATTATAAAACTTCTTCGGAACTTGTCAAATCCATATAAGATAACGTGAACACTTAATGCTACGCCGAAAACAATTGAAGTGGGGCAATTAATAATATTTAAGGTTAAAAAGGTTTTGTAACAACAATCGGTTATTTGGGTTTTTTCTGTATTAAGATTAGAATTTTTTTAAAGTGTTCCTAAAACTGCATATGGAAAATTCCATGTTAAATGATTTTCAGGGAAGAAATTCATTTTCTTATCTACATAAACACATACATATAAGCATATACATCTATTATATAAAAAAGGGTTGTATGTATGTATGTATGTTACTACTTTTTTTGAAAACTATTGCTGCCACGCCCACAATATTCCCATTTGTGTGGGAAGGTTAGGTTATGAATTGCCTAACAAAATTACCCAAGGCCATATTGATCAAACGCGTAGAGCTAATACATAAAATTTATAACACGTGTTAAGATTTACATGTTTGTTTAAATACACATGAATTTTTAAAAATTCGGCCGGTAAAGGCATAAAAAGGGGGCAAAAAGGGAAAAATCTGTAACCTACTATCTTTTGAAGTATATAAGATAGAAACAAATATTAAAGTTTCCTTAAGAAATAAGCAGACAGCAATCTGGTGTTTTTTTTTTAATTTTGGACCGAAAGGGGGAAAAAGGGTTAAGATTATATTTTGGTACTTTTTGTTACTTTTAAACCAATAAAAATAGAAACATTATTTAAATTTCGTTCGTTAGGTCTTAAAATATATGATTACGTTTTTTGTACTTTTTTTTTAGTTTTGGACCCAAAGGGGAAAAAGGGTTAAAATTATGTTTTAGTACTTTTAGTAACTTTACACCCAATGAAGTTATAAACATAATTTAAATTGCATTCGTCAGGTTACCATAATATGTTAATACGTTTTTGGTATATTTTTTTAAATTTTGGCGCTAAGGGGTACTCAAGAGCTAGAATTTTATTTTGGTACTTTTTATGAGTTTATTAAAAAATGTTTTCTAACTAAAGCTTTCTGAATATCTCCAAAGCTATAAAACTGGTAAAATCCTAATATAATATGTTAACTCAATAGTAGAACTGACCTATAATTTGTTGCAACTTATGTGGGGCAACCAGTAAATTTAAAAAAATATATATAAATGCTTTTGTTTACATCTTTTGATAAAAGATAATGAATAAACAATTTTACTATGATTGGGGGAGCGAAGCACACTGGGGCTAAGCTAGTATGTATATAAAAACGAAATGTTCCATGTGTGTAACGACATCACTTAAGAGCGGCAAGCCCGATTTATATGAATCTTTTTTTCTTTTGCTTACAATTTTTAGAAGATAGTTCCTATGATATAATAGGAAATGCTAGAAAATTAGGAAAACGTATTTGGGGGTTTTCCCATTTAAAATAATTTTAAATTTATTTAAATCTAATAAAATACGACTTTGTGTTTTTGTGGGAATAATCCCACAATTTTTAGGTGAACACAAATCTGATAGGATTGTAGAAGGGTCACCCCTACATATTTAAAATATTGATTATCGTATAATTAAGAAGCTGCAGTAGCGAAGCGCACCGGGTCAGCTAGTTTTCAATAAATATCGCCCAATTTATATCTACAAGAGGAAAGTAATACATACATAATTGCTGTTTTCTTATGTAAACAAAAAAAAAGTTACAACTATTTTTGCAAAAAAAAAAAAAAATTTTAAAATATCGTTTTACACATTCAAAATCACTTCACTTGACTCTTCCTTGTGAGTTTAGAGATTACGAAGTTGAAGTCAAAACTTTTTTAAGCTCAAATTTATAAAGTCATACCTCACAGGCCTGTAATCGATATATTATGCATATACATATGTATATACATAGGTACATAAGGCTCATTTTCTGGAACAACGCCATAATTAAAAAGATGAATTTTTAGAGGTAACGATGCAAAACTGTTAGTTTTGTTATGATTTCTCCTGTATGTAAACTTCATCTTATATATGTTTCTACTTTTTGCCTTTAAAGTGAAAATGTCGTTTGCCTTTTCTAGTAAACGAAAGCAAATGGAAAACTTCAACCGCGTTTTTCTCGAAACGACTTTATTTTTAAATTATGTTATTGTTTAAGCAAATGAGCGATATGTATATGCATATTGAGTTACAAACAAAAATTACGGTAAAATGATTATGCAAGTTAAATGGAATTGTCAATTTACTAGAAATTGCTGCATTGTTTCAATAATACTATTGTGATTTATAATTTTGTTACTTGTTTTTTCACATACTCCCTATACAAATGTCCTCCCGGAGTAACCAATTTGAGCTAAACTGTCTCGCATATTATTCGTTTTCAACAAATTTTGCACAAGTTTATCATTTTATGCCACCAGCTGCTTCTAACACTGAATATTAATGTGATCGATACGTCATGAATCCGTATAAATGCCACTTTCGAAAATCATTACTTGGTGTGGGGTATAATATAATATATTTTTAAGCTACAAAATTTTTTTTAAAAATAATCGTATTTTATGGTTTTTTATAATAAAATTGTATAAGATTTTAAATGATTTTATCTTCCCCTTAAGCGCCGAAAAAGGTAACTGTTAGTATATTTAGTGGTATATTTAGTAATGGTGATTTGATAACGGCCTGTTGATGACCATTTTCTAAAAAGCTACAGTTATATCCATTATTAAATGCGCTTTTATAAGTGTAACAAACATAAAGAACCATTTAAAATTAATTTTGATCATTTGTGAAAATTGCCCTATCTTAAAGCTATTTCAAAACAATTTTTGCAAATTTTACGCAACGCGGTCATTTATCAATTAATGTTTACAAAATCATTCATTAATTTTTAATTTTCATCAACTTTTTATCACCTTCCATATTTTCTTAAAAGAAATTAAGCAATTAAAAATTCGTTTAACAATTAGTCAATTACATCGAAGAGAAAAAAATTAAAACTAGCAAAGCCTTTAAAAGAATATTTATAATTTTAAGTTAATTCACAAACCTTTTTAGTAAAAGCTCTCTTGTTTGTGTCTGGGCGAGCTGCCAGATCATTTAAGAAAGCGGAATATCCTATATATAAAAGAAAATTGAAAACTGTAATATATAACTAAATTAACCTTTAAATTATAGCGTAATTTCTTTGTTCCATTCTTTTTTTAGTTTAATATATCATTAGGATTATTAGAAAATTTAATTGAAAATAAACTATTACTCCTGTTGACTATTCAACATTTTTCAAAACAATGATAAGGCCAATATATGAGAAAGTAGTTTAATACTAAAGCCTAATCAACTAAAAATTTACCCTTTGCCTTTGTTGGGATATTAAACAATTATAAGAAATGTCTTAGTTAACAGCCTTCGAATATACATACATACTAGAGGCATCAAGTCCTATTTCAAGCTAATTCAAGACCCGGATGATTTTCTAATCTTTGTGTTGTTGTGGGATTAAACTGGTTAAGTGCTGTAATGTAGAGTAGCTGACACAGTTTGTGTGATGCAATATAGTGAAGTTAAGAATAAAGAGTGGTGTCAGGCACTGTTGTTGATGCAACTTATATACTGTCATGATGTGTGGTCAACAAGAACAAAACTGTGTGTTGAATAGATACATAAACAAACATATATGCAAGCAGGCAAATCAATATAAAATTCATACGTAAGTACATTACTTTACATAGATACATTAAAAAGCAACCCTCGTTTTTAAAACTATCACACCAGGAACATCCCGTCAACAGTAAAGCTTCAAGATAAATTGAAATTGAAACGTGTGATCATAATGAATTGATGTGCCGTTGTTGTTACCTTAAGTGTGCTTAAGTGTAAATATATTTTTCATTTAAGTTAAGTAAACAAAAGAGATGGCGAACAATACAGCACAGCACTTATTGTTGTGTGTGCACACGTAAGGTATATGAAATGAATTGAAAATTCAAGATGATGCCTTATTTAGTTACGTCTTGAGCTGGCCTGTATTACATGCTTAGATATGTACATTCATACATAGATACATACATGCATACATTCATACATACATACATACATACATACATACATACATACATACATACATACATACATACATACATACATACATACATACATACATGCATACATTCATACATACATACATACATACATACATGCATACATTCATACATACATACATACATACATACATACATACATACATACATACATACATACATACATACATACATACATACATACATTCATACATACATACATACATACATACATACATACATACATACATACATACATACATACATACATGCATACATTCATACATACATACATACATACATACATACATACATACATACATACATACATACATACATACATACATACATACATACATACATACATACATACATACATACATACATACATACATACATTCATACATACATACATACATGCATACATTCATACATACATACATACATACATACATACATACATACATACATACATACATACATACATACATACATACATACATACATACATACATACATACATTCATACATACATACATACATACATACATACATACATACATACATACATACATACATACATACATACATACATACATACATACATACATGCATACATACATACATACATACATACATACATACATACATACATACATACATACATACATACATACATACATACATACATACATGCATACATTCATACATACATACATACATACATACATACATACATACATACATACATACATACATACATACATGCATACATTCATACATACATACATACATACATACATACATGCATACATTCATACATACATACATACATACATACATACATACATACATACATACATACATACATACATACATACATACATACATACATACATACATACATACATACATACATGCATACATTCATACATACATACATACATACATACATTCATACATACATACATACATACATACATACATACATACATACATACATACATACATACATACATACATACATACATACATACATACATACATACATACATACATACATACATACATACATACATACATTCATACATACATACATACATTCATACATACATACATACATGCATACATTCATACATACATACATACATACATACATACATACATACATACATACATACATACATACATACATACATACATTCATACATACATACATACATTCATACATACATACATACATGCATACATTCATACATACATACATACATACATACATACATACATACATACATACATACATACATACATACATACATACATTCATACATACATACATGCATACATACATACATACATACATACATACATACATACATACATACATACATACATACATGCATACATACATACATACATACATACATACATACATACATACATACATACATACATACATACATACATACATACATACATACATACATACATACATGCATACATACATACATGCATACATTCATACATACATACATACATACATACATACATACATACATGCATACATTCATACATACATACATACATACATACATACATGCATACATACATACATACATACATACATACATACATACATACATACATACATGCATACATACATACATACATACATACATACATACATACATACATACATACATACATACATACATACATACATACATACATACATACATACATGCATACATTCATACATACATACATACATACATACATTCATACATACATACATACATACATACATACATACATACATACATACATACATACATACATACATACATACATACATACATACATACATGCATACATACATACATACATACATACATACATACATACATACATACATACATACATACATACATACATACATACATACATACATACATACATACATACATACATACATACATACATGCATACATTCATACATACATACATACATACATACATACATACATACATACATACATACATACATACATACATACATACATACATACATACATACATACATACATACATACATACATACATACATACATACATACATACATACATACATACATACATACATACATACATACATACATACATACATACATACATACATACATACATACATACATACATGCATACATTCATACATACATACATACATACATACATACATACATACATACATACATACATACATACATACATACATACATACATACATACATACATACATACATACATACATACATACATACATACATTCATACATACATACATACATACATACATACATACATACATACATACATACATACATACATACATACATACATACATACATACATACATACATACATACATGCATACATACATACATACATACATACATACATACATACATACATACATACATACATACATACATACATACATACATACATACATACATACATACATACATACATACATACATACATACATGCATACATTCATACATACATACATACATACATACATACATGCATACATTCATACATACATACATACATACATACATACATGCATACATACATACATACATACATACATACATACATACATACATACATACATACATACATGCATACATACATACATACATACATACATACATACATACATACATACATACATACATACATACATACATACATACATACATACATACATACATACATACATACATACATACATACATACATACATACATACATACATACATACATACATACATACATACATACATACATACATACATACATACATACATACATACATACATACATACATACATACATACATACATACATACATACATACATACATACATACATACATACATTCATACATACATACATAGATACATGTGTTTGTAGATGTAGCTTTTTAATAAAATTTCCGTACTTTAACATTTAGTTGGCATTTTTAAGTCTTCTATATTTAGAAAGGTTAAAAATCATTAATTGGATAAGAACAAGATGCATATAAAGAGAACAAAACTTGGTCAATGTTATCCCATGTACAAAAGCTGGAAATTTGCTTTTCTATACGTGAAAAGTACATATGTATGTAGATGAACACGAAAAGAGGGCATTCATACATATGCATCAGTGATGAAAATGTTGATACAATCGTACTTTTTTTAAACTATTAGAAGATGAAAATATCGCGTTACTTCTCTGGCTTGTTTGATATTCTCATACATGCTTATTTCATAATTAGCATGTACAATTGTGTTATTTGCTATCTCATCAACTGCCTTCTTATACTAGTTTTTGTTTTTTCATTTATAGCTTGATTCCTGTATTTTATTTTTAGCTTCACTTTTTATTAAGCGGAGTGGATATTTTAAACCTTTTTTTAAATTTGCTTCTTTTTGACTGGTTCTATCGTATTACCTTTGCAACAGTCCTAGTTGCAACTAGTACATAATCATTTTTAAATGTTACTAGTTAGAACTTTATCTGCAGGGTAATAAACCTAATGGAAACACAGAACTAAAATTACACACTGCTACAAAAACACACTTTTTGTCAGAACTTTAAAAGCGGAAAAGTGAGTGTGCAGGCTTAGGCGAGGACATTTTCAAAGACTTTTCCATACCCTTAATTATTTTAAAATATAAACTGTATAAGTCTTTATAACTGTACAAGTATTTTTTATGCCTTTAACTCATGAACATTAACACCGATTCAAAAACGTAGACCAGTTTTGGACAGAAAAATCTGGCTTGTCCAAATAAATGCATTTTTTATATCAACTAAAAAACGTAAGTTTTATTAAAATACATATTAGTTAGTTAAACCAATCAATATTTGCAAAAGTTATCAACTTTTTCTTAAACAAACATTTTTTGAGTGCACACTTTGACTATGGAAAAAAGACTGTGACGGGCATGACATTACAAATTTTGAGTTTTAGAGTATTTTGACTTTAAAATTGTGCTGTGTAAAACTAAATTAAATTTTTTAATTTAACAGTAATTTTAAGTGTTTTTAATCGTATTTGACTCTTTATATGTAAAAAAACTATTATTGCTTAAGAAAAGAAATTTTACAAAAAATGGCGGTTGAGACATTTTAAACATAAGAAAAAAAAGATGGGCCGATTAATCAGTTTGTAATCAATTTAAACTTTTGCAAAATAAATGAAAAAATAAAAATACGAGCCAATTAATTTATGTTTCGATCATTTTTTATTCCCTTTTAAATGTCAATTCATGGATTATTTAAAAAAGAAAATAACGGGAAAATCGTTTTGGCCGTTTTGCGTGGAATTGATTTATTTTAAAATGTTTAAATTTGTTGCAGAAATCACAATTATTTTTTGTTATTATTTTTTTTTTGGAGAGCTACGTTTTGTTTTTCTTTTTATCTTGGTAAAGCAACAATAAAAAAAACACAAAATAATTGTTATTTCTGCCGAAAAAGGAGAGTTAAAGAATTGAATTGAATTGAAAATAAATTATTCTTGCAAAAACAAAAATAAATTTAATTTTAATATAAATAAATAATTAAACTTAAAAAACAATAATTGTGTCTGGTAGGTGTGATTAGTATGACCAAGGTTTCAAGAAAAACAACGTTTTTTTATATAGTCTCTCTCATAAATTTACTTTCTAAATAATAAATGTTAATATGTTATTCTGTGTCTTATAATTTGCAATATTTTTTTGCAAAAGGCCCCACCACAATATCTTTTCAAAGTACCTACATAATTTAGTGTTTGGCGGCGCATTTAAGATTAGCAACGGCTTGGATTTTACCTTCATAAAAAAACATAAAACGTTTAACAATAAAGCGACGGCAATGAGCCGCTGATTATCAGCCGGTTGGCTTCGCTATCTGGTTTAAACAATATGCGGATACTTTTTAGTTGGCTATAACAGCTCGTCGTTACTTGTTGAAAAAGATGGAACGTTAAAGTAGAAAACAATATATTATTAAAACAAATTATAAAGTGTATGGAATATAATTTTATTTTCTCAATTGAAAGTTTAAAATAAATTTTTAAACGCTAGAATATTAATAATTAATCGGAAAGTTTTTAAGCAACAGTCAAATCAATTTTAAATGGAAACTATATGCACATTTAAACGTCCGTGTCATTTTAAAAAGTGTCGTGCCTTTATAAAGACTATATTATATAGTCCAAATACCTACACAAAAAAATAACAAAAATGATTTTTTTTTTATTAAAAAAAAATTCATTTTAAAAACTGACATTAAATGTTAAAATTATTTTGAAATACAAAACCTACATACCAATTGCATATGAATGTTAAACATGTGTACATACATTGTATAAGATTGTTATAAAATAAAAAAAAAAAAATAACAAAAAAACAAAAACCAAATAAAAGAAATTAAAGAAAAATATACAAAAAGGAATAACCTGTAGCATATGTGATACAAAAACAGCAACAATAAAAACAGCAAGTTAACAAAAAGACCGAAAACAATAACAAACAAGGAAGAAAGAACAAAGCAAAATACACAAACGGTTTTAATACCAAAAAAAAAAAATATACAAATACACAAAGTACATTTGTATATACATACATATGTACATATATTTATTTACATACATACATGTTTACTGTATCTTAAAGATACAAAAATTGTCTAGTCAGCTGACAAAAATCTGGAGTTACTCCATAAGGAGTTAAAAGCAACAAAAGATTTTTTTATTTTCAAAATCAAGTTTCACCAACCATTAAGTGAATAAAAAACCTCCTTTCAAAATGTGGTGCATTGTCAATTTACCAAACGGTACCCAACAAGCAGTTAAATGGGATCCCAAAGCCATTGGCCAAGAATGTTTAGAAAAGGTAAATTCTTTTTATTTAAAACCACATTACAACAAAACATAAAGTGGTTGTTATGTGTAAATATTTTACATGTAAATATGTATGTATATAGTTGAGGGCATAGAAGAAATCAAAGATAGTCAAATATGTACTTACATATGGTATGCAGTTGTACTCTTACTCGTTTCATAAATATTGAACTTAATAAATAAATCGGATAGTACGAGTATTGAAAAAAAGGCCTTTGTGTTTTTTTTTTAAATTTATCATGCATACTTACATATGTACATACATATCTACCTATTTTTTTGCTCATAATAGGAATTAATTTATATAATTTTTTTAAATACATACTTTTAAATAAAAGTTAAACTGGATTTTTACTTGGCTTTAGTTTTAAAATTTCATTTCAATATTTAAATTTTTTTGTGTCTATAAGAAAAAAACAAGATTATTAGCTACTAATGAGATTCTAATAATAATTTGAAATTTATTGTCCTACTTTTTTTTTTTTTGATAAATACATAAGTTCATACAAACATACAGAATTGTTTTAATTTTTTATTTTGGTGAAAATAAAGGAAAAAATATTCCTACCTAATCTGTAACCAGTGTCTCGTTTCTGTAACTTGCGAGAAGTTTTCGCATTGAGAAATTTTATAAGATTATAGAAGTGTTCCAGTTATTAACAGGGCGAGTCATATAATCTTAATATATTACAAGTTAACATTCAAAATTTATAATAGTTTTTCTTTGATTCATTCTGTCCTTGACAGGGCGACTATAAATTTCTCGACTGAAGAACTTCTCTCATACCTTACAGAAACGTGGCACAGAGTCTATTTACAATCGACCAGTGTGAAATTATTGACGAGGTGGTGTTACGAGCACAGCTGTTCTACTTTTTACATGCATAAATCGAGACTGGGTTGTCAAAGTTGTTTACTTTTACATATCTTTTTTGACACATGAACCAACAAAAACGAACATTTATTTCAGGGTACACGTATATCAGGTAGAAGCGATTCTACATAAACAACTAAAACCGTCATAAGATTGTCAAAGACAAATAACAAAAACTCACAAAATATTTCTTCTTCTTTTTGAGCTTTTCTTACAATACTACAGTTGTTGTTTGTAAAAAAGGAAGAAAATACATAAACATAAACAAAATTTGATTAATATAACGAAATACCGTTACTCAGCTGTTTATCTGAGGCTACCTGATATACGTGTACCCTGATTTATTTACCACAATTTAATTGTTGTCGAATCAGCACCAGCTGATGCATTATTTCACCTTAAAATCGACTGTTCTCTAAATCGATTGAGTTGCTGTGTTCAAACAGGTAAAATTTCACAAAAACTACGCAGATTTATTTACAAACAGAACAGGGCCAATTTGATGCCATTCATACCGTTTGTAATTTCTACAAAATTTGTTTGCAAACCCATTAAGTGTATATATATTTTGGATACTTATATACATACATATATAGAAAGTAGATTTAGCCGTGTCCGTCTGTTGAAATCAGTTTTCGGAGCCAAGTCTAATCCGACCAACGACGTTTTTTTTTGTAAAACTATCAGAAATACTCCAAGGCAGACACCATTAAAAGTTTTAAATTAGCGAGAACGGTTCACTACGGGCCGAGATATAAGCAAAAACCACAAAAAAATCTTTTTTTTTTGCTCAAAATCCATGCATATATCCCTGCATATAACTACGGCAACATCGTGACTGACAAATCCGCAAAATCGATAATTCAAAAGACGCTCCCTTCACACCCATTTATTACTTTTTGAAATAATCGTACATATTTAAAAATATAAATCTGCCACCATACACCCTGTATATCCGTAAATAAAACCACTGTTAACATCACGGATACTAAGAAAGTGGCTGCACCTCTTAAACTACACACATCTTGTAAAATTTTTTCTGCATACAATAACCCTGCCACGCAGGGTTTTAAATATGATGTGTTAATTTTGTATAAAATATGTGAGTTTGGTAGGTTCGGGCCCCCCATACAAATGGAATATTTTTATCAAATTTTTGACCCAATATATCTCGACAGCCGTTACAACTATCGATTTTAGATGTTTCACAACAGTGCCTATATTCTGGAAAAAAATTAGTTGGATTCGGCACAGCCGAATTTATTACTCTTAACTGCTTTTATATGCCATGAGATACGGTTTTGAAACCTACATCAACTAAAGATAAAACAAACTAATATCTTAAGATAATTATCAAGGAAATACATCTTTACATATTTGAAAAACTTTGTAAAAGTATTTGTTTTTAATCTCGTTTAATTATTTTCGTTTTTTTTTTTTCTTAATTTTTGAACTGAATTGTTTTGCAATTATCCCCAGAATAATAATATAGTGCTTGCTTGAGTCATATTGCCTACAAACTCATATGTACACATGTGAGTTTCTTTATTTATGTGCATTTTTATACTCGTTTGGACTCGTTTGTAAAAGTTAAAAAAAAAAACATTTTTACAAACTAACACGCACCTGGAAATAAACAAAACGGCGAAAACAAATGGTTCCCAGCCGAAACTGTCCAAAGTTCAAGTTTTAATAATAACCTTAATTTTGCGTTTATTTTTTTAATTAGATATGTGCATATGTATAAACATATATTTATTTACCTGTACTTTTACTGATACCGATACTTAAAAAAAAAATAAAAAAAAACACTTTAAAGATACTCACTTAAGCGAGTATTTACTTATTTACCTATAAATTCATTATCCATCAGTTTGGTTATAAAATTAGAAAATATATGTTTATGTATGTATGTGTACATAGGTATTCATAAATATGAAAAAAAACAATAACATATTTATTTACCTTTATTTACATTAAATTTATTATTTTATAAAGAAGAGTTTTATCTTATCATTTGGTCTTTAAGTTTCACAATTTTATAAACCATAAAAGAGATAAAAAACAAAAGCTTTTGCTCGTTCTTGTTAATAAAATTGTATTTTCGCTTTAATCAATTTATCTGTAAGAAAACAAGTAAGAAAGTTATAGTCGGTAGCACCCGACCATGGTATACCCTATTTCATACATACCCATGTATGCTAGAAAATTCTAGACAATTATTTTGTCTAGGTTAGGTAAGGTTAGGTAGAACAGGCAGCCGTTGAAGGAAAGATTACAGCTCACTTGGGTCCGCTTAATTCGGTTCCTTTGTGTTACCTGGAGAGGCAGATAGAAGAAGTGGAGATGGAAGGAAAGAAGAAATTTTGCGAATGATAGATAAGAAAGAAAGAACAGAAGAATGAAGCAGACTTACCAGGGTCTCTGGTGGGAATCGAACCCACAATTCCCAGACTGGTAGACTCGTGCACTTACCACTGACCTACCGGGGCGCCCATTATATATGGAGTTGGACAACAGGGTGGGAAAACAATTTGAACCAAATTGTCAAACTCCATATATAAAAAAGAAAAAAGTAGGGGAGTCAAAAATTCTCCGCCCGGAAGAGACCACCTGCTATTGATTTCACCATGCGTGCCACACTCCCCACTACAAAATGACTAAAAATTACAGATGGGTCTTTAACGATTATTTTTTTTTTGAGCGCTTTAAATATCTCCTCAAACGCATAACACTCCTCCCAGGGTACACGTATATCAGGTAGCCTCAGATAAACAGCTGAGTAACGGTATTTCGATATATTAATGTCAAATTTTGTTTATGTTTATGTATTTTTTCCTTTTTTACAAACAACAAGAATTTATGAGTTTTTGTTATTTGTCTTTGACATTATTATGACGGTTTAGTTGTTTTTGTAGAATCGCTCCCACCCGATATGAGTGTGCCTTGACTCCTCCCACAAATGTAGTGTGGACATAAAAAAGGGACTGTACCATGGTACAATTACCTTACAAGGTAGTGTCGATTCATCAGCTGACTATTTTTTGCTCGAATTCGCTCACGCCTTAAAACTGTCAAAGCAGTACGTTTTTTGACATAAACGAGGATGTTCTCACAACAACTTCATAAATTTTGTATCGAGTTTGTTGAAGTTGTTGTCGTAGCAATAGTAATAATAATTAATTCGTTAAAAAATTAAGTTGCCAACAATTCTTAAGCTTAACTCGATAAATTTTAAAATTAATTTTACATCTGTTTGGAGGTTATGTTTTAGTTAAGCAAAATTAATTTTCAAACAGTTCTGTTATTTATAATAATCTTTAAACTGTTTACGATTAAATGCAAATTAAAAATAAATTCTGAATTTTAATTTTTAAATAGAAATTATATACATTTAAATGTATTGTATGGGATACCGGCTTAGAGGTCAATAAAACCGCTTTAAATTTCCAGTTATCTCTTAAATACTTTTTATTTAGCTTTAGTAAGTATGTATTGATAAAAAAAATTAAAAAAAATAGCAACTAATGAAACAAAGTGCTGAATAAGTAAATATTCTAGCGATAACAATTTATTTAATATTGTTTTGGAGCAAAGTTTATAGGGTGTCATTTACATTAACACCCAAAGAAATTTTAGTATTATTAATTAATTAAAACAGATCATTGTATAGTTTTTATAACAAAAGGCAATTTTGAGTTGTTATAAAAAAAACTAATTAATGCATTTATGCTAATTAATGTACATACATATGTATGTTAATAGAACTTTATATGTATGTATGTAAACTTATTTTTAATAAATAAATAAAACAAACAGTTTAAAGTTTTTGTTATTGTAATGCATGTTTAAGCGTTCGATTTTTGTTGGGTTTTTATTATTAAACTTTTTATAAATATATGGGGGATTTCATGTCAAGTGACCCAACTTTTAAAACCGACGTCTTTCGATTGGAAAGAAATTTGGACCAAAGTAAGTTCTTGCAGAGAGTAGCATAGACACAATTTTTTAACACGATCGGTCAAGAACTTTCTGAGCTAGAGGGGTTCAAAATTTGACGTTTTCGGCAAATAGGTGTTTTTTCTCATACATGTAGTTTGTTACCTTTTGCTTTTAACAAAATTCGTCCCAAATACTTTCGATAGCTTTTTCTTCAATCTTTCAAAAAAAAATATTTTTAAAATTAAAAAAAATTTTTTTTTTATTTTTTTTATAAAATAATTAGAAAAAAAAAATTTTTTTCCAAATATTTAACCTTTCCGACGGTATGCAAGTACCAAATAAAGTCTCATACACTCGACACTGCATTACCAACAAAATGGTAGGCCTCTGGAATAAAATCACTTTTATATGGCAATGTCTGAACACATTTTGTTAATATTTTCAATGCATACCGTCGGAAAGGTTAAATTATTTTGTTTCTTATTATAAAATTTTTTTTTTTTTGCTTAAGAGAAAATTTTACATAAATAGCGAAAAAATCAAAACAGAATATACGCGAAAATTGGAAAACCTCTGCCTTGAGTTACAAAACATTTTTTTTATAGATATCCCACTCGCATCCCACTAAGCGACTTATAAGTTCTTCAATGAAAAGACCTAAGCTTTCTTTTGAGCAAAAAAAAAAAAAAAAAAATGGGCATATTTGGAAAAAAAAAAATTTTTTCTAATTATTTTATAAAAAAAAATAAAAAAAAAATTTTTTAATTTTAAAAATATTTTTTTCTGAAAGATTGAAGAAAAAGCTATCGAAAGTATTTGGGACGAATTTTGTTAAAAGCAAAAGGTAACAAACTACATGTATGAGAAAAAAAACACCTATTTGCCGAAAACGTCAAATTTTGAACCCCTCTAGCTCAGAGAGTTCTTGACCGATCGTGTTAAAAAACTGTGTCAATGCTACTCTCTGCAAGAACTTACTTTGGCCCAAATTTCTCTCCAATCGAAAAAAAAGTTGGGTCACTTGACATGAAATCCCCCATATATGTATGAGCATGTAAGTACATACATATATTTGTATGATTATCCGTATAATATCTAGGATATTTAGAAACACGGGCAGACGGATATTTTTATTTTCTATTTTAAAATTTTAAAAATAGTCAATGATGTTGCAAATGAATGTTTTAGAACAAAATGACATACTTGTTATGTACATTACATACATACATAAATATGTATGTATGTTTTATTGTATTTAAACATGAACACGGACATAAACATAAAAAAACATCTTTATCACTATATTGTCATAATAAAAGTTTACCAAATTTTAACCTACAGTATTTATACTCGTGCCAGTATATAGGTACATTGTTTGTGGTTAAAAAAAACAACATTTTTTATTACGGAAAAAATTGTTAAAAAAATTTGATTATACTAATGCCGCATAGAGCTTCCAGGCGAATATCTTTCATACAAATTTTTATTTGGTTTTTGTTAAATCGATTTCACGCATTTTTTTAAAATAAATATCAGGATAACAAATTTTCAAGAATCAAACGCGATTAAAATTTAATTTGAAAAGTCAAGGAAACTTGACTGGTGGCGCTTGATGTAAAAGTTGAAATAACAAAATTTTCTGTAATGAAAGATTTAACTTGCGATAATTTTGTTTAAGAACTGGTATGTATATTTTTTTAAAAAATTGAAAATTTTACTTAATTTAAAATTGAGTAAAAACTATACGTTATAACTTTACCAATGCGTCCATACATTTATTTGGATTAATGTACATATGTTAGTAAAGACCAGAATTCACAACACATTTAAAAGTCTTAGGCTATTTTAAAACAAAGTCTTATGAAATTCATCTGACTGTCAAAAAAGTCGTAAGAAAAATACAATATTTCAACCATCCAACACCAAAGAAGCAGTTTAGCTTGTATTCACGATTATATGACTTTTAGTTGTTACTCAAATTTTTGGCATGTCGAAAGAAAAAGTAATATCACAAGGCGAATTCATAGATCAGCTGACTATTTTTTGCTCGTGCAATTTTCTTCACAATATGTCAAAAGTTGTGCTTCTTCTTGATTTAAAAAAAAATTAAGCGTCGATAAGATTTTTAAACTAAAAATTTAAAAAAGTATTTTTAATTAACAAACAGTAAAACCAAATGATGCGTTCTTGCTTTATGCGAAAAAAACACTGTAAAATTAATTTTATTCACGTTTTTCTTCTGCAAATAATTTGTGTTTTTTTTTTATGATGCCATACTTGTGTTTGACATTATAGGTACGAATTTTTCGCCCTGCGTTCACCTTGTATGAATTCGCCTTGGTAATATCATGGAAAATTACTATCTTTGCACTATAATTTTTTTTTACTTTAACTTGTTTAAGGGAACTCAAAACAATTAAAAATTATGAAATTTGCTCTTCCTTCTTTAATAATTGCAACTGTAGTTTTTTTTTTACTTAAATCATCAAAAAAAAATTTTAATAATCAAAAATAATATTTAATGACAACTGAGGTTTTTAACCTTAATTGAATTTTTTTATTGTTTTACCCAATAAAATTCGATAAAAAAAAGTATTGTTTTTCCTCATTTTTGTTAAAGTGCTGAATACTACAATAATGAAACAAACAAAAAAGTCTTAAAGTAGGGCGTTAAAAAAATATACATAATAAGTATAAGTATGTACGTTTATTATTAAAAGAGGTTCTCCGCGCAGTGGCATATTTAAAAAAAAACACTAAAAATTTGTTTAGCGATTATAATTATTAAAAGTTTTTAAGTACATATGTACATATGTTTGCTTTTTAGGCTTTTTTTATTTTTTAAGTTAAGCAGTGCCACAAATTTTTAACATTGACGACTTTTTAAAATTAAGATTCATAAAATTAAGATAATTTATTAACAATTAAATTAAAATTTTTTTTTTTTGATTATAAAAATAAAAAATATTAAATAAAAATTTCAAAAATGTGATTTTAAATTGTGCTACCATCATAGCCAGCCAACGATATGATATGAACGTATCGACAATAACAAAAATAAAATTATTTTACCACAAAAGAAGATAGTAAGCGATACGATAATTTATAATATACACTCAGGTTTTTTGTTTAATTCAAAATAAACATGAAACTTAACATTACCAGAGACAATCTCTGAATGCCGGCACTCAGTATATCTTTCATTGGGTACAAAAAATACGTCATCATAAAGATCACTCGTTGAACGCGTGCTTCTAGACATGTAACATTTAACGTTTAATTATATGTGAGTATGTATTTACATACACATATTTTTGTATAAATCTTTAAATTGTTAAATTTATTTTTTACTTGAAAAAAAGAGAATCATAGGCACTTTTTCATGTACATATTTATCCTAAAAATTTTTAATAACTATGTACACATGTATGTATGTATGCAAAATTTAATTAACAGGTACATGCATAATACATACATACATCCATATGTATGTACATGCATACAAACAAACCACATGTATATAATGTACATACAAACTATATATGTACTTTGAACTATGTTTATAATACGTAAGTACATATGTATGTAATTAAGGACAATGAACCTGGAAATAAAACGTACATATGTACTTAAGATATGTGTACATACTTATATATGTATATGTACACATGTATGTATGTATATGGGCATTTCCAGAATACAGAACGCAAAATTTGTGCGTTTTTAAAAACGAAAAAAATCTACTTATAAAGAAATCCGAAAAGTTTATTTTCTTAATACTAATTGTAAATCATTTTAGTAGCAATATATAAAATGCAAAACATTTTTTGTAAAATTTTATACTTATGTACGAGCAAATAATGTGCGGACGCGCACGCTACTTTTGTCTGCATCAAGGCACATTCAACCAGGTAATATTAAGAGCCCAGCTGATTAAAATTAATTTGACATTTTCACGTTATAAAAATTTAATTTTATATGAAATTTTTCTGACATTATACCGTTCAAACACAAAAAGGAAATGCAGAGGGCGAATTTTTTGAATTCGCCTTGGGTTTACCTTGTCGAATGTGCCTTGGGCTGCATCTAGAAAAATGCAGTAATCTTCGAATTGAAAAAAATTTTTTTAAAGATTTTTTTTTAATTTCAAAGGTATAATTTCGCTTTCCAAAGGGAGATGTTAAATTTAATTTCTATCCCTTTTTTAATAGTTTTAGCATTTGTAACGCGACAAAATTAGCAACCTATTGAAATAGTTATTACTTAAACATTTCTTAAAATCAAAATTGCATATTGTAGGTATTTATTAATTAATATATTTTTTACATATTTATGTATATATGTATGTATATGTATTTTGGACATCAACCATAGTATGTATAAGGCGTAATTAGTAATGTTGTTATCTATGCTGTTTAATGTGCTTTTATAATCAAATGTTAATTATAAGAGAAAACACCATTAAAAGTAACGAAGATAGAATAAATATGTACATATGTACATATGTACATAGGTATACCTACATATATGGCATTACATGTATTACTATTATATAAAATTTATACAAACTTGCTCATTATACGATTATTATTTCTTTGTAAACATTTAAAACTTTGACTTCGGCAGATCTCCCGCTGGAAATGCCCATATACTTATGCATATTTTTATGTATGTGCCTATTAAGGTACATATGTATATGTATGTATGTATATATATAACGCAAACATTTATACATATGTATGTAAACTTATTACATTACTTAAAACACGCTGTACTGCATTTATCTACTTATTTATCCTCACATTAATCAACATACTTACATTCATAGGTGTGTGTGTACAAAAACACATAAGAAGTCATCATCAAGATCTTATTAAACATTGTATGGATGTGCGTGTGTATGTATATACATACATAAATACATCAATGAAAGCTAACATGACCAACGGTGTTCAAAGTCCAATTTTTGTTTGGGTCGCAGTCCAAAGTCCAATTTTAAAATATTATTTTTTATCTTGTTTTTCATACAAAAATACTCATATTTTGGGGTCTCTGCTGTTGCGGTAATTCCAACGTGATTCTCTTGTTTTTGTAGTTGTTGAGAGCCCAAAACAAAACACACAAAATAGATCTTTACGTTAGTGTTGCCGAATTTTTATTTAATATTTATGAGTAGGCGGTTAAACTTTATTTAAGAAAAATTAATAAAATGTTTTTACAGTTAAAACAATTCATGTGTACACACAAAAAATAAAGTAAATCAAGCCGTAGCGGTGTCAAAAGTGAGATGAGAACGGATTTTCTTAAGCCAAGTACGATTAATCTAGTATGAATTTCTTACTTTAAGCCATATTTAGGCCAAAAAAATAGTACTTGACGTTAACTTAAAAATATTGACTAAAGCGTGGAAAGGAATAATTCAAAAATGAAAAATACATATTTATATTACTAACGAAGCTTTATTTAAAAAGGCAAGTTTTATATTTAATTTTTATATAATATACATATATGTATATACATATATATTAAATATTTATGGCCTGATTCAGAAAAGTATTTTATAATTATAAAGGGGTTATTTGACAATTTTTCCAGAGAAATGTTTTAAATAAGACCGTTATTATTTTAAAAACATTTGTTTACTTGGCAGCGCACTACCATCTAGGCCACCGGGGCAATAACAATAAGTTTTTTCTGCTTGATTTTTTGAAGTAATCCCGGCTAGGCTTGGTTAAAAAAATTGTTAAACACTATCAAGTTGTTTAATAAATATCAAAAATGTAAAAAGCAGTTGATCAAAAAAAAATGAAATGATTTTTCTCTTTCTGACAAAAGATAAAAATTTTTGATTTTTTACAGAAATACTTGTAAAGTTGACGTAAAGTAAAAAAAAAATATTGTTGATTTTAATAAAAATTAAAAAAAAATATTATTTTCTGCAACAAAAAATTAAAATGGAATTATTTTGCATAACTATAAGAGCTTCTCCTGGATTTTCAACTTTTAAACATTTTTTTTTTTTGTTTCGGCAACACTACTTGTTCAAAGTTAAAACAGTAAAAAATGTTGGCTCTTTGCAAAAAAATATATTTTTACCTGAAGTTTTAACAATTTGTTCTCTCAATTGTTGATACCTACGATCATGTTTGTTTACTTGTTTTTTTTAGTAGTTGCCAGATGCGGTAGTTCGATGTAGGTTATAAATAAAAAAGTTTTTATTTGGACCAAAAAAATTCTCATTTTAAAATTAAGAGTTAATCATAAGCCTACACAAGTGCAAATGTAGCATTTCAGGAGTTGTTAAATAATCCCTTTGGAAGTCTTATACGACTCTGAATGTTTTTTTATAAAAGATTTGTAGGATAATCTGTAGATAAATTTCAAGGGATTCGGGAAAGGCTCTTCTACAACTGAAAATGTTAGTTGGGATTTAAGAGCCACTTTAAACAAGCAAATATATTATAATTTAATTTTAATAAAAATAAATATTTTAAAATTTTTTCAAAACATTTGCCCATGTGCATTTAAATGTGAATGTATGTACATTGTACATATCATTACTCATGCATCTATTTACAATTCACCCTAAAGGAAATCTGGAGACAAGTGTCTCAATGTTACCACTTTTGTCAGTTATTTTGCTGACATCAAGGCGAATTCATACAAGGTGGACGCAGGCGAAAAATTCGTACCTATAATGTCAAACACAAATATGGCATCATTAAAAAAAAACACAAATTATTTGCAGAAGAAAAGCGTGAATAAAATTAATTTTACAGTGTTTTTTTACACAAAGCGCAAGAACGCATCATTTGGGTTTATTATTTGTTAATTAAGAACACTTCTTCAAATTTTCAGTTTAATATTCTACCCGACGCGTAATTTTCTTTAAATCAAGAAGAAGCACATAGACAAACTTTTGACACATTGTGAGGAAAACTGCACGAGCAAAAAATAGTCAGCTGATCTGTCAAGACCACCTTCTCTATGAATTCGCCTTGGCTGACATTGATAACAAAGCGTGTACGATACATTTATTTGCTAGATCTAATGAATCAGTGGTTCCAATGTCTACAAATGCCCCCAAAATAACTACCTAGTCAATAGTGTCAATAGTAGCAGAGATAATTGCCTAGATTATAAGTACATATGGATTTAGCCAGAAGTACTGCTGACATCGCCAGTAATGATTCACTACAGTTTCATTATTTACATTTTCTGCAGTGCAAGTTAGTATGCACATACATAGTATGTACATATGTACATACAAACTTGCATTAAAAATATACCCTGAGAGTACATGACTAAAGTTGGATTTGCTTTATATATTTATATTTTTGTTTTAAGCGATGAATGTACATACAGTAGATGTGAATTTGTTTGTTTGCAAATTTTTGTATATCTCATAATGTGTATTTGGACTTTGTACTTTTTAATTTAGCGGCAAACGTTTGAATACTCTTATAAACATCTATACACACAAATACGCTACATGCTTTGTATTTTAGCTGTAAATGTTTAATTTATATTTTCAGTTTTAAACATTAATGCTATGCATACATACATTCACACATATGTATGTATGTATGTATGTATGTATGTATGTATGTATGTATGTATGTATGTATGTATGTATGTATGTATGTATGTATGTATGTATGTATGTATGTATAGTATGGACATATTGTTAATATAGAAAGGCCCTAACTTAATTTTTTTTAATCAATTATTTTGTTTATTTTAATAAAAAAGATATGATATCATTTATTGAAAAATGTAGGCAGCTTCGTTAAAAAGATATTTATTAAAAAATGTATATAAGTAAATGTACATAAATAAAAGTATAAACCTTTAAACAAATGGTCCATGCACATGCAGAATTAAGCTATACGTCCAAATGAGACAAATCCATGCCTTGAAAAACAATTACAACTAATTGTTTTAAGACAAATTTTTACTTTTCATTTTGGATTAAGTAAATATTTTAATTTCTTTGTATTAAAAGAAATTAATAGTTTCCGGTAATGATAAAAGAAACTTAATTGAAAAAAAAAGTTTTTCTATCGATACTAGCCGACTAGAATGCATTTTCAATACCAGCTACGTAAGTATTTACTCAAAAAATTATTACAGTAACTGACTGTAAGTTATTTAGGAAGTATTCCGTAAAATTGTTTTTAAATGAAAAAACTATTAAATTTGAATACAATATTTTTTTAACTGATTTGAAGGACTATTCAAAGCTTCAGCTAGACTAAAAAAACTGATTTTCCGTTTAAGTTATTTTTGTCAGTTATTTTTTTGGTAATATTTAACTTTGTTTTTATTTTTCTGATAGTTTGTGTTTTGCTGTAAATGACAGAAAATCTAGGTAATTTTTGATGTCTGAATTTGATTGAAATATTTTGTTAATTTTAATGAATATCTTGTTGGACGATTTTTAAATGAACATCCAGTTATTTTAAATAGATTTCCAGTTGATTTTATCTTAATAATTTTTTGAGTGTTTTATTATCAGTATTCTTTGAACGGTAGTTGTGTTTTTAGCTTAAACATCACCTTTTAACTTAACACCATTTTAACCATTTAACTTACAGGTTATCCAGAAAGGCAAACGGAAACGTCTATTTTGTAAGTTTCGACGAAGTTTAAATTTTTCTAAATACACTTTAATTTTTGTTTTAAAGTCTCTGTAGCAACACTTAATGCTCTAAACACAACTGGGACGAACGACGAATTTCGCACTACACGACGCATTCGTCCGTTAAAATTCGTTGCGTAAATTCGTTAAGTGAAACACATTTAAAACGAATTAAACAGCTGTGATAGAGAGACCATATTTCTTAAAAAAGAAGCACTATTTGAAAAAGAAAAATAATTAAATAAAACTATTTAAAAAATATATAAATACAACACTTAAAATACACTAATTGTATATAATGCAACAAATAAAAAGCGAAAATTATTCTTAAAGTATAAAATAACATTATTTAATAACAAAATAAAAGAAAAATGGTCACTCTGTGCTAATTATTCGTCGTTCGTCTGCGTAAGAAATAGAAATAAACCTATCGCAGAGTTTGTTACGCATGACGAATTTTAGTCGACGCACTGTTTGTGTGCATTTTCATATACACAAATGTGTTTTATTTTTTAAGACGAATATTCGCAACGAAAAATTCGGCGTTCGTTCCAGTTGTGTTTAGGGCATAACTAACGGTTAAAAGTAGATTAACAAAAATTAATAAAAAGAAATTTAAACATGAACTTACCCTAATATGAAAAGCAAACATTTGAGTAAAAAAAATTTTTCAAAAAACGAGGCGTTAACGAAAAAAAGGATTTTTTTTAAATGAAAATCGCATAACTTTGAAGGTCTTCTCGATTAATATATATGTATGTTTCTTAAAAGTCGATATAGAATTTAAAGAACGTTATATAACTGTTTTTTTTTTGTTGCATCTCGGAACAAAAAATTTTGTTTAGTTACATACATACATATGTAAATTTGTACATACATACATATCGTTACTTTAATATGGAAAGGCCCAAACTCGTATTTTTTAAGTCTAAATTTTTCCTTTTTGCTAATTGTGATATATATGTATAAGCAGACCATTTATCAAAATAAACGAAAATCTGGGATTTGAAAAAATACGAGTTAGGGCCTTTCTATATTAAGGTAACAATATGTACTTATATAATAATGTAACTCTTAAATATTTATTTTTTTTAATATTAACAACCTTTTTAATTCTCTTTTTTCAGGTCTGTAAAGCACTGGATATTATATGTGAAATGGAGTATTTTGGATTGGAACACTGGGTTCCCAATCAAAAAGAGTCGCGTACGCATCAGTGGATAAATTTGCGAAATCGGCTTTCTTGCGATGGCGGAAACGGCAGTGGCATACAGTTAATGTTGGCGTTGCGGGTAAAATTTTGGGTTCCAGTCCATTTTATATTACAAGAAAGTGTGCGAAATTTGTTTTACACGCAAGCTAAAGCTGACTTACTAGAAGGCCGTTTGTGCGCCAAAAGTTGGTCAAGTGCTGCCAAACTTGCTGCCCTCTTGTGTCAAGCCGATGGTTTGCGCTTTAATGAGGCTTCGCTAAGATCTGAGTGTCCTCTTAAAATCAAAAGAGAACAAGAACGGTTAAAGCATATATACCAGCAGCAACAACATGAGCAACAGCAGGAACAACAACATCAGCAAGGAGCCACAGCAAAAGAACGAAAAGAAAAAGAACATGTGCTGTCTTTTAAAAAACGTCGTTTATCAAAACAAAAGTCCGTAGAAACTCTAGATAGTTCTCAGTTCTCCTCTTCTGCCCCAACCTCAAATACTACTACGAATGCCTTAACAACGGTCATAACAACAACAAATAGCATACGCCTAGCGGATAACAACAACAACTCTACCTCTAGTACAAATTCAACTGATAATAATGTAAACAGCACCTGTGATAATAAAGAAGAACCACAACAACAACAAGAGCCAGATGTATCTTTAGAAAAATGCATGGCCGCATCATTGCTTCGTGTATATCAGGATTACATAATAAGGCCAAAAAATAACGAAGGAGACACTACGATGCCCGAAGATTTTTTTAAACAAATTGCTGTGGAACATGGTAAATTGGCCATGCTTAAGATGTCAGCAAAATCGGCAAAGTATTGGTTGCTTCAGGAAATTCAAGATTTGCCCGGATATGGTGAAGAAGTTTTCTGTGGTGCAACAACTTCGGAAAATTCTCAATGCTGTGAAATAGCAGTTGGTGCCAATGGTATTAAAGTTACCACTGGAGACAACGAAAGAAAGTATGTTTATAATAGTTACATATATAAGTAGTTTCTAGAGACGATTTATAACGTTTAATGATTTATTTTATTTTAGCATTCCCTTCAGTGCAATAGCGGCGGCTAAATCTTTTAGGCGTACTTTTAAGCTGGAATATGTTGATGATCATAACACCCGTAAAGAAGTAGAAATTAAGCTGCCAAAACATGCAATTGCAGCTGGACTATACAGGTCCATAACAGAACGTCATGCCTTTTACGTTTGCGATAAGGTACGAGGCGTTGTGACAAATCAGTTTACTCGTGATCTCAAAGGCACTATAGCATCAATGTTTAAGGAAGATACTGAACTGGGAAAACGATATGTTTTCGACATTCAGCATACCAGCAGGGAAGTGCATGATCAAGCGCGTCGTATATTGCATGAACGTGGCATTGGAACATCGATATTTAGTGGTTGTAACGATATTGCCTGTTACATACCAAATTTAGCAAGTAGCAGCGATACTGAAAAGTCAGATGTTTGTTTTGCAAAAGGCATTTCTTCGATGGTCAGCAAACTAGATATGGTAATACGAGAAAAAGAAGAAAGAGAAGCCGCCATTGAAAGATGTGTGGACTCTAGAATTTCGGAGGCTATGACTTGTAAAATTTGTATGGATAAGACAATAAACACAATGTTTAATCCTTGTTGTCATGTCATAGCATGTGACCAATGTGCAGCTAAATGTGACAAATGTCCAAATTGTCGGGTAAAAATCACAAGTGTTGTTAAAATATATTTGCCTCCGGAACTGCGAACAACTCAATGCAGTCCTTGCGGCAGTAAAGGTTTAGATGGCATCGTTTTAAGTAAAAAGAAAGATGGTCCTCAAACATATATTAGGAAATTATCAACAGTTACATAGAAATGATTTATAAGTTTTTTATAACTAATGTGGGGTTTTGCTTATTTTATAGCTTACCCTTTTTAAACAATTTTCACGGCAATTAAGATATAAAAAAAAAATACTTAAAATATAAATGTTGTTATATCATAACTTATAAATTCCTTTAATTAGCATTTAAGTATCATACGTTTGACTTTTATTGAAACTGATTATTGATTTTTAAAAAAAAACATGTTCTGCATTCCATTTTGATTTTGAAATCACTTCAGTTTAAAAAGTATACTTTGCAAAAGTATACATTTTTAACATATTTTTTGTATATAAATATATAGATATTCGAACCAAAAGGAAAATGGAACTTAAAAGGTAGATTTCAAAACACCAACAATTCAATTTGAAGTGAGTTTAACTTTAAAATGGAATGCAAAACACGCTTGATAATGTATTAATTGTATTAAATTAGTTACTGTTCTTTGAATAACCATTTTAAATACTTAGTAAAATCTAAAAAAAAATTTCGCTTGAAATAAAATGTTCGAAAATAAAAAAATAGAACAACTCGAAAAATAGTATGTCGAATTAAATAACACTGATTCGATGTCACAAATTATATTTTTTTGTAGATTACACACTGCATTACTTTATGTATACATATGTACATACATACATACTTACCATATGTATGTCAGTATCTATGTATATCTATCTATACGCAAATTTTATGTAAATACATAATAACGAAAATATGTTATATTTGTTTTTAGTTAAATTTTAAGTTCAGATGTAGACTACAAACAAATCACAAATTAAATATTGTTATATTTTAAATTTGGAACTACGGTCGCAATCAAACAATGCAAATAGATATGTATAGCCGTTTATACCTAGTTATTTAATTTAAAGTTCAGTTTTATTAAATAAAACGTGGAAACGTCATGCAAATAAAATAATAAAACATATTCCCCTTAAAAAGTCTAAACTTGTATTAAAGTATCTCAACCCACCTTAAGGGGTGCACCAAGTTTTTTTCTTGTCGTAGAGCTGACTTTTAGCGCAAAGCAAAAAAATTTAAACTCTTTTTATTTTTTAGTTTTCTGCAAAAATTTTAAGCAACCAAACTGTATTTGTATCTCTTTTATTTTGATTTGTTTTAGCAGTAAAATTGGCAAGTTCTCAAGAAGCATTCGACCGAATGAAGTTTCTATTGAACTTTATCTTGTTCAGAAAAATAAGAGGATATTGGTCTAATCTAGAAGGTACTAGATTGATGGGACTGCAATCTCTTTGTGTAGTGGTGTTTCAGAGCCTTGCTGCTGATGTTAGCCTAGACTCCAATCTTTTGCATATTTTTTGTTTTGCCCAAAAGTAATAGTATTAGACCCACCTTCAATTATACCGATCGATTTAGAATCTCTTATTTAGCCAATTAAGGCATGTCATATCTATCTTTCGGCTAGGTGTCCATTAATTTCGCAATCAAGGTACAGGAGGGTTATTTTGTAATTCAAATCGAAAAAAATGTATGATTTGAAGGTCAATTCTTACTATTTAATACGTTTGATTGATCCATTACTTTATTAAACAGTTTAGGGGAAATACCAAGTGATGTCAAATTTACAAGAGTTTTCTCTTTATGTCAATTTATATTTCCGAAGGTTCCTTAAAAAAATTTTCGAAATTTTACTACATAATTTAATTGTAAGGATTCGAAAAATTTTTGATTTATTTGGAAATACAAAATAACCTCCTATGTTGCATTTTTGAAGATATTTAGATTACATTTAGCGAACAACGGTTTTTTGTAATACTGACCTACTTAGCGGGCAAACGTTCAGTTTTTGCCTTTCAAGTTGCAATAAACTCACCATTTTTTACTAGCCCACTCAAACTTTTCGAACTTGAAAGCAACTTGATGATCAATTTTTCCATTCAAGTCGCCTTTCAACTTGATTGTCAAGTTAACAGCTAATTATAGTTATTTTTCATAAATTTTTGTTTTTCACATGTTTGCTTACACAAATATTCTATCGCAAATTATTTCAACTCAATTTTCGTGTATGTTTCATGTATTAACATTTATAAATAAATTAATGCAAATAGTTTGTGTGTCGTTGTACCAAAATTCAGTCGCAAAAAAGTAAAAAATGTAATAAAATAACAAATGTAATTTGGGGATTCACAAGGTGTTCTATTATGTCCTATTGTCATAATGTTATAAAATGTCACAATGGTTTGAAACCATATGTAAAATAATTTATTTAATTCTTTTATTTATTTAATTATTTAATTCTGCCGCAAAGTGAGCATTTCTCATTTATATCTTAACGATACCATTTTAAGAAATAAAATTGATTATCAAGTTGATTATCAAATTGCGTGCAGCCTAATTCACGACCATCATTTCGAATTTATTTGACAAACAGTATTTGTGATCAACTTGAAAGCCATGATACAAAGAATCAGGTAGTCTCGTCGGCCCAGCTGATTAGTGCCAATATGTCAAAAAAATGCTCTCCCTGTTAAAATAAAACAAAAAATATTATTACTCCTCGTTTTTTTTTCTATGAGCTTTTGCTTGACACGTTGGTACTAATTTATAGTTGTTGCAGGGACGAGATTACCTGATTAGTTGTATCATGCTTGAAAGCGAAAACTGGAACTTGTGACCGCAGCGTAATGGTAACGTAACCTTAAAAAATTAATGTTTGCTAGTGTAAACGGTACCCTTAACGCCCTGACCAGACACGCAATCTGATATGTTTTAATACAAGTAATAACGCTGGCAGAATTGCTGCGTCAAATTGCTAATGATTAAGAGGATTGGAAAACGTAAATGTATTTAAACATAAAATTAAAAAATTTGCAGGCAAATGTTGCACTCACATTTTCATTTTAATAAACGAATTTCATATGAAAATGTATTTAAATATCACCAAAACCACTAATATTAATATCATTTTATTTATTAATTTCTGCAATTTTTTTACTTTTTTTTTTTTTTTTGTTAGTGTCTTTAATTTATTTGTGTTGTTGCTTTTTTTTTCTTTTTGTACAAACACATGTATGAATTTGACAGCTTGTGTTAAAAGATTATTGCTCAATGTATTTTAATACTTATTGCTAAATATGTATTTTAATACATATTTATACGGTGCACACGTTAATATCTAGTGTTATGAATAGAATTTGACAGTTGCCACGGCAATAATTGCTTCGCTGATTGCTCGTGTAGTTGGGTAGTAATGAACAACGCCACTTAATTTAAAAGTATGGCAATATTGCAATGTTTATATTTTTGCAAGCTCTAAACAAGCGAATTTTTCATTTGTGAAATAAAATTAAATAAAATTTGATTTCAAAGTACATGCATACATATTAAAAATTATAAAAAAACAAGTGAAAGTAAATAAAATGTTCTCGTTGTGCAAACAATCGCACCCTGCAACGTCCGTAGAGTTTGCTATAACATGCCGGTTTTTCAACAACATAGAAGAAAATGTGGTTGTGGCCGGTGCAAATATTTTAAAAGTATTTAGAATTTATCCAAATATTGATGGCGCCCAACGACAACAAAAGCTTAACCCAAATGATTTGAGAGCGACAACAAAAATGCGTTTAGAGTGCCTAGCTTCATACACCCTATATGGAAATGTAATGTCATTACAAAGTGTAACACTGACTGGATCAATGAGAGATGCTTTGTTGATTAGTTTTAGGGATGCAAAATTATCCGTTGTTCAACATGATCCCGATACGTTTGCACTAAAAACACTTTCATTGCATTTTTTTGAAGAGGAAGATATCAGAGATGGCTGGACCGGCCGTTATTACATACCAATGGTACGAGTTGATCCTGACGCTCGATGTGCAGTCATGTTGGTATACAATAAGCGTTTAGTGATTTTGCCATTTCGCAAAGAAAATGGTATAGATGAGATTGAAATGACCGATGTTAAGCCAATTAAAAAGGCTCCCACAGCGATAGTGTCACGAACTCCTATTCTGGCTTCTTATTTAATTGCTCTGCGTGATCTTGATGAAAAAATTGATAATGTTCTAGATTTACAATTTTTACATGGCTACTATGAACCTACGCTACTTATATTGTACGAACCTGTTCGTACATTTCCTGGCCGAGTTGCCGTTAGAGCAGACACTTGCGTTTTGGTTGCGATATCATTGAATATACAACAACGTGTCCACCCCATTATTTGGACCGTTACGGGATTACCCTTTGATTGCTTGCAAGTATTTCCTATACAAAAGCCAATAGGCGGCTGCTTGGTAACGACCGTCAATGCATTTATTTATCTTAATCAGAGTGTTCCTCCCTACGGTGTATCACTAAACAGTTCGGCCGACCATAGCACCAGTTTTCCTTTAAAACCGCAAGACGGTGTTCGCATAAGTCTAGATGCAGCTAATGTTGCCTTTATTGATGTCGATAAGTTAGTTGTGTCCCTACGCACTGGCGAACTATATGTCGTCACACTGTGCGTTGATTCAATGCGAACAGTGCGTAACTTTCACTTTCACAAGGCCGCAGCAAGTGTACTCACCAGCTGTATGTGTGTATTTCAAAGTGAATACCTTTTTCTAGGTTCACGTTTGGGCAACTCGCTATTGCTACATTTTACAGAAGAAGATCAGAGCACTGTTATAACGCTGGATGAAAACGAAACGTCTGATAATGCAAACAACGATGATTCGCGCAGAGGTCGTCGTATTGAAGACGAGGAACTCGAGGTATATGGATCTGGAACTAAAACCTCTGTCCAGTTAAGAAAATATATATTTGAAGTATGTGATAGTTTGCTTAATGTTGGGCCCATTAATTTCATGTGTGCCGGCGAACGGGTTGAATTTGAAGAAGGAGGTACAACAATGCGGCCTCAATCCCATAATTTGTGTGATTTAAAAATAGATGTGGTTGCATCTAGTGGCCACAGTAAAAATGGTTCGCTTTGTGTATTTGTTAATTGTATTAATCCTCAAGTTATAACCTCGTTCGAGCTAGAAGGTTGCCTAGATGTTTGGACACTGTATGATGATGTAAGTAAGAAGACAACTCGTCACGACCATCATGATTATATGATATTGTCACAACGAACATCAACACTCGTCTTGCAAACGGGCGAAGAAATTAACGAAATTGAAAACACTGGTTTTTGTTGCACTCAACCAACTATTTTTGTTGGAAACTTGGGACAAAATCGATTTATAATTCAGGTAACTACGCGTTCGGTGCGGTTGTTGCAGGGCAAACGCTTGATACAAAATGTCCCCATCGAAGAAGGAGCACCCGTAGTACAAGTGTCAATAGCTGATCCGTATGTTTGCCTTAGAGTGCTGCACGGCAAAGTAATAACTCTGGCACTGCGTGAAACAAAAGGAATGCCACGATTGGCCATTAATAAGAATACAATTGGCAGTATACCAGCCGTGATATCTTTGGCTGCGTACAAAGACCTTTCGGGACTCTTTACCACAAAATCTGATGATGTCTTAAATCTTACTGGCAGTGGGACAAATCCATTATACAGTGGTTTGGGCTATATGAAAGCAGAACCTAACATGAAAATCGAAGATGAAGAGGATTTGTTGTACGGTGAATCGGGTAATGCATTTAAAATGAACAGTTTGGCTGATTTAGCAAAACAATCGAGACAAAAAAACTCCGAGTGGTGGAGACGCCTATTGGTGCAGGTAAAACCTTCGTATTGGCTGGTAGTTGCAAGAGAAAGTGGTACTTTGGAAATTTACTCAATGCCTGACATGAAGTTAATGTATTTGATAAATGACGTAGGTAATGGAGATACAGTGCTTACAGATTCAATGGAATTTGTTCCTGCAACTCTTAGTCAGCAGGATAATAAACAAGGTATTCTATTAAATTGTATGCCACAACATGCCAATTCGCCTATAACAAAGGAACTAGCAATGGTCGGTTTAGGAAATAATGGCAGTAGACCTTTACTTTTAATACGTACACGTCTAGAATTGATTATATACCAGGCTTATCGTTATGCCAAAGGTCACATGAAGATGCGCTTTCGAAAAATAAAAAGTATTAATATGCTAGACGAAGACTCAACAACAAAGTCCATGGATGTTGACGATGACGGTTCGGAATCGTTAGATTCGTATAACTTGAAAGACAGTTACATTAGTAGACTTCGGTATTTTTCAAATATTGCCGGTTTAAGTGGAGTAGTGGTATGTGGCTCCAATCCATGCTTTATATTTTTGACTGGCAAAGGCGAATTAAGGGTTCACAAACTATTTGGCAATGGATCTTTACGTAGTTTTGCGCCGTTTAACAATGTTAACTGTCCGCAAGGTTTTCTGTGTTTCGATACAACTTTTGATCTAAAAATTTGTATACTTCCCACATATCTCACCTATGACTCACCATGGCCTGTACGAAAAGTTCCACTTCGCTGTACACCGCGTCAAATTGTCTATCATAGAGAGAACCGTGTCTACTGTCTAGTTACTCAAACAGAGGAAGTCAGCAACAAATATTTTCGCTTTAATGGCGAAGACAAAGAACTAACCGAGGAGAATAAGGGAGAACGTTTTATTTACCCAAATGTTTCACAATTCAGTATTGTTTTGATGAGCCCTGAAACATGGGAAATTGTTCCTGACGCCTCTATTGAATTTGAAAGTTGGGAACATGTAACGGCATTTAAAATAGTAAAACTTGCATATGAGGGCACACGTTCGGGTCTTAAAGAATACCTTTGCATTGGCACAAATTTCAATTACAGTGAGGACATAACATCACGTGGCAACATACACATATACGATATAATCGAGGTAGTACCTGAACCAGGCAAACCCTTAACAAAATTTAAACTCAAAGAAGTATTAAAAAAGGAGCAAAAAGGGCCCGTATCGGCATTATCGGATGTGTTGGGCTTCCTAGTAACGGCTCTGGGTCAAAAGATTTATTTGTGGCAGTTAAATGACGATGACTTAATCGGAGTTGCATTTATTGATACCAATATATACGTTCATCAAATAATAACGATAAAATCACTTATTCTCATTGCGGATGTATACAAATCCGTTAGTTTATTGCGCTTTCAGGAAGAATTTCGCACATTATCATTGGCATCGAGAGATTTCAATCCATTAGAAGTCTACGGTGTGGAGTTTATGGTGGATAACACTAATCTTGGTTTTCTTGTTACGGACGCTGAAAAAAATCTCATCCTCTATATGTATCAACCCGAGGTTCGTGAGTCTATAGGTGGCCAAAAACTGCTGCGCAAAGGGGATTTTCATTTAGGCCAGACCATTAACACAATGTTTAGAGTACAGTGCCATCAAAGAGGTCTCAAATATCGTTATCCATTTATGTATGAAAACAAACATATGGTTGTATATGGTACACTAGATGGCGCCATTGGATTTTGTGTGCCTCTACCCGAGAAAGTTTATCGCCGCTTTCTAATGTTGCAGAATATTCTACTATCCTACCAAGATCATTTGTGCGGCCTTAATCCAAAGGAGTTTCGCACCATTAAAATGTCCAAAAAACTTTCACTTAACCCAAGCCGCTGCATTATTGACGGTGATTTAATATGGTCGTTTGCCAATATGACTGTAGCAGAACGTAATGAAGTATCGAAGAAAATAGGAACAAAAACTGAAGACATTTTAAGCGACCTACTGGAAATCGAAAGACTAACAGCAGTGTTTTAAAATTAACCAAACAACAAAATAATCATTAACATACATGTAATAAAGTTTTTGGCATAAGCCAATGCAAAAAAAAAAATGTGCAAAATTGTTTTATTTTGGAGCACACTGAATTGCTTTATTTAAGACTAAAACCGAGAATACAGGTTAAAAGGAAACATCGGCCTAAATATCCTGCGATCTTTATAATTATGACATTTTTAGTTTGCAATAACTTTCATTGACAAAAGACTAAAATTAAAAAAATTAAAAACTGCTTATCTTTTAGCACCACAAGTTTATTATTATATTTTTTGGTTTGCTAATTTGAAAACCCTAAATAAATATTAAATGCTGCCCGAGGGCGAATTTTAAGGCGCCAGAGCAAAAATTTCTTAAAATTCTGAATTATGTGCAAATAGTCGATAACTGCAACTTTACAGGTGCCAGAATAGTTATATACAAAAAGTTGATCTTTTTTTTTTAGATATTTTTGCCTTCTGTGATATCTTTAGCAGATATTACAAAATTTTGTTGCCCTGTTGGTTTAACCGCTGGTTAATTTTTACATGAGTTTGGCGTTTCTTTTCCTCCTTAAAAGCCTCAGCATTAGCTTTTCTTTCAATACGTCGTTCATTGCGGTACTGTTTAAGTAGCCGCTTACGTTCTTTCTTCTCCTCCAATGTTTCGTCCTTTGGTCGTATAGACAAAACGCTTAAAGTTGATAAAACAGACTTTGCACAAAGAGACTTAGGCCCAGATTTACCATTATCTGCGCTATCAAGCTTAGCTAAAGCTTTTGCTGTTAATTGATTTGTATCGCCATGAAGGACGTTCATGGGCATACCTGTTTTTGGATCTATATCGATTTTTTCCATTCCATGTGCAGAAAAATTAGAACATGAAGAATTGCGACTTCTGCGTTTTGGTTCGTCGATTAGTTGAGGATGATTGTATATATTTGAAGAAATCGATAAAATTGATTCACAATCCCATTTTTTCTCTTTAGGATCTTCTACCTCAAGTTCAATTAATTCCTCATTAGGATCTTGGTCGCCTTCAACCACATTTCTGTACTTTTCTAGGCGCTTTTGATCCCATTCTTTATTGTATTCAATAATATCATTTGACTTTTTAAACTGTTTAAAGCAATTCAATACATAAGGATGCTTTTGGTGCCAAGAGCCTTCAATTTCTTCTGTGGCTAGATCACCTAGTTCTGGATCATCATAGCTGGCGTAAAAACGTTCAAATCTATCATCTAAAAGTGTCAGCTGTTCATTGCGTCTTATAACACTAGATGACATGGAATATTCAGTGAAATGTGACTTTGTTTCTTCATTTGAAAATCTTTGGTCTCTTACTAGAGGACCCAAACGGTCTAACATTTCGTTTTCGTCTTCTTCAAGATCATCTGTATCTAACAAATCATCCGAATCAAAATCTTCACTATCATTTTCACTAGATTCACAAGATTCCCCATCTTCATCGTTATCATCGTCCATTGCTTTCAACACAAAATCGTCTTCCAATTGGTTGTCTTCATTTTCAAAGTCAAAATCATCATCTAAGGCAGCTACTACATCCGGATCCCAATCGGGACGGGGTCCAGGATGTGGGGCAGCTTTATTCAACATGCCCTCATCTTCTTCATATTCAGTAGCAAAAACCGAACTTGGCAAATTCAATTTTGGGGCAGTAGTAACTTTACCTTCCTCAATTCGTTTTTTAGCCTGATTGGGATTTTCAACGTATTCCCAAACAACTTCTTGTTCAGGTTTCTTTAAGTGCTGCAGGTAGTCGTAATCATCATCAAAATGTATACCGTACTTTTGCTGCTCTTCTTTTCGTTTAGCGGGATCAATGTCAGTGTTTTGCTTATGAGGCTGACGGGAAGCTGCCTCAACCAACACACGTTGTGGAGCCTCAGAATCTGTGACCAAGGGATCATGCTGACTTCTATGAACCAAATGGAATGTCACAGCATTCTTTCGATCAATAAATGATTTTTTGCCTTTACCCTGCTCAATAAGAGATATTTAAAAACAAGTTCAAACAAGCAGAAAATTAAAATATAAATTACCATTTGTATATAAAACTACTAATGAAAATGTTACAAAAACTTTAACAATAACAAACACATGTGTTGCGTTAAAAAGAATAGATACGAAAAACAAATGGGTACCAAGTACTCACTATTTTCTTTTTTGGTTTTTACTTTCTTTACAGAAAATTGGTAGTAGTAGAATGAAAGATGCTTATAATTTTTGTAATTTATGGATTAGATTCTTAATGCCATTCAATGCCTTTAATTAATTGTTAAAATCTGACGTTTTATTTTAAAAACAATTAAAAAATATATTTAGTAAAATTCTGTTGGTTTAAACAGAAAAGTACATCGGAGAGAAGCAAGCCAATAATATGGTGACGTAATTACAAAAATTGTTGAAAATGTAATAAATGACTTGTTTTTTTAATACTTTATAAAAAAAGTAATGTTATAAATATATTTTTCCACTTCTTCGAACAATTTTAACCTTTTTGAGTTAATACAATATGTACCAAAAGTTGACATTTTAATTTACAAACAAGGGGTCGGATTTCATAAACATTTGTGAATGTGAGGTCATCTTATAAATTTTCTTACTGCGAATTAATTGTTTAGCACAGAATTAAAAGCATAATTAAAAGATGTGTTAATAATAACTTAGTTTTTACAAAAATGGAAGCAGGTAATTTAAATACTGAAACACCATCTGCTTCGGATGTAGATGACCTCAATAAAATTAATGTGGATGGTAGAATTGGGAATGACTTTGATGAAAATGCAGATAAGCAAGGTAGTGTTTCATTGAATTTTACCAAATGTACCCACAACATATGTTGTATACACTTACATATGTTTTATTAGATTTACTTCAAAAACTACGTAAATTGGAAGAAGAAAATCGAAAAATGCAACATGGATTTAATAGCCAGAGAGCAAAGCTAAAAGAACTGTTTGTACAAAAAGAACATGAACTTGAGGAGCTTAAAAACAAAATGATCGTGGCCGAAGTAAGAGCTCAGGATGAGATATCTTCATTGCAGCAGTTGGTACAAGGTTCATAAAATATATATTTGTTGGTAAATGTATTAAATTATATAAAATAATTTTTGTATTAAGACACCATTGAAGAGTCTACTATATGCAAGTCAGAACTGGAGATCCTAAAGGAAGAAGCCTTACGTTATCGACAACTAAACGAAACTTTAATGCATCAAACAAATTCCAGCAGCTCCCAAGAGTTGAGCAGTTTGGCACCGCAAATGTTAAGTCAGGTAAAAAAGTCGTTAGTGCGGAAACTTGGAGTAGACACAACGAGTTCTGGATTGGGTGGTGCAAGTTTTGGTCAGGAAAACTCAACAGAGGAGAGCAAAAATAAGAATGATGAAAAATATGTAAGTCCTTGCTTGTCCGGGTTTAATTTCATTTAAAATTTTTTTTGTATTTAAGACTCATGAAGATTCTGAGGTGCTTGAAGCGATTGTAAGCCAACTCAATGAAGAAACTAAAGCTTTGAAAGAAAAACTTAGGGAAGCAGATGTTAAACTACGCGAATGTCAAAATGAATTAAAAAACTCAAATACGATTACAAATTGCAGCAACTGCTCAAAATCAGAAGAAACATTAGAAGAATTTAAAAGAAAATCTATCGAAAAACAACAAGAGCTCATTAACCTAAAAAAGCAATACGACGAATCTATTAAAAACTTGGAAAAAGAAGAAGCTCTCCGGGCGGACCTGGAAAATCAATGGCAAGAAAAAAGAGAGGCTCATAAAAACGAGGTCCATATCCTAAGGGAACAGGTAAATTGTCATAAACAATTTAAAGTTAGCTTTGTTGTATCTTTAATAAAAAAAATAAAGATCATTCATACATATGTACAAACCTATTAATTTGGAGGCCCATAGTGAACCCCTTCAGAAGAGTCGAGAGGAGAAAAAGAAAAAGTAAAGAATAGAATTCCATTTGGATAAATAAATAATAAAAAATCAGTGTGAAATGATTCAATTAGGTGCAAATTTCTGTCTAAAAAGTAAATGTACTATATGTTGCGTACTTTCAGGTTACTTCAAATGAACAACAACTTTTAGAGTTGCAGCAAAAATTTCTAGAAACCAAAGATGAGGTTACGCGTCAATTGCAACGAGTAAGCGACGACAGAGTAAAAATCAACAAACATTTGGAAACTTTACAGGCTGACAATGATTTCCTATCAGGCCAGTACTTGGCTACGGCAGAAGAAATTGAAAATCAATATATTAATCTGCCTAATACGGTTGAAGAATTACAGGAAGTAATTTTGCGACAGCAAAATGAAATAATTCAAGCTCGTTTGGGTTGTGACTTTGAGAAAAATCGTTGCGTAACATCTCTCGATGAAATCCAGATTTTGCGAGACCAACTAGAAGCAAGTAACAATGAAAGGATTCACAATAAAAGGAAATATCAAGCTGAAATAAAATCTTTACAGTAAGTCTAGACGTTCACAAGTTATTTGCTTAAAGTCATCACATATTTCTTTTCTTATTTTTAGAGATCGAATAACTCAACATTTGGTGACATTGCAGAACTTCGAAATGGCTAAAGCTGCTTTGGAGAGAAAAGAAAGTGAATTAAACCGACAGCTATCACAATCCCGGGTGGAAATAATAGAGCTTCAGGAGCAAAATGTAAGTATGCATAGATGTAAATGAATTTGAAGCAAGTTGTTGCTTTCTTTTTACCGAATTTGTTAAGGCTCTGTGCATGCGATTATATTTTTTGAACGTTTACTAATTTTTGTATTGATTTTATAGTAGTACTGTATAAAGAAGTTCTTAACCAGATAACTTTTCTAGGCATAAACAAAGACAGTGTAATTTTTTTGTTAAAAAATCTGAGAGTTTGCTCTAATTCAATTAACTTATATCGAATCATAGACCCAAATACATTTTTTGTGACTTGACCCTTTTGTGTATTAGATGACGAAATGTACAAAATATTTTTATTATTTTTAAATAGGAAAAACTTAGTAAAAATTTTGCGGATGCCAAGGCTCAAATAAAAATTTTGCAAGGCGAATTAACAACCAGTGAAGCAGTACAAAAGGATTTCGTTCAACTTTCACAAGGTTTGCAGGTATAAAAGAAAATAATAATAATAAAGAATAATTATGGGAAATAATATAGTTTTATCTTATTTAAGGTGACTTTGGAGCAGTTAAGGCATGCCGACTCTGAAGTGCGCTGGCAAGATGATGATGATGTTGTGAATTGTCCTGCGTGCAATAATCATTTTACGGTTACTGTACGTAAACTGCATTGTCGTCATTGCGGTCATATCTACTGTGACAAATGTTTAACAAAAACTGTACCATCTGGGCCTCGTCAGAGGCCAGCTCGTGTCTGTGATATCTGCCATACGTTGCTAACTCCGAATACTGCACCATATTTTAGCCAAAATTCTGCTCAGCAATCTTTACCATCTACTAACTCTTAGCTTAAGAGTAAATGATTAAATAAATAGAAATAGGACAAGTCCATTCAAAGCCTACATACATATGTTTGCATGTACTATGTAAAAATTTGTTAAATTTTTTTTGGGAATAAATTTTAATTTTAATATACCTAAAGTATGCACATACATGTTCTGTTATAAAAATCAACGTGCTTCGGGCTTTAGACATATTCATACATACATATTTACTTAGCTGTTGATCCACAATTTAAACATTTTTGTTGCTGATGTTTTGCACAATACTGTACATAGACCACAATGGGCAATACGCCATTGTTGTTAAAAGGTTTGTTTTTGTAATATTGCAAATTCTTATTTTTCTTTTTTATAAAACACAATCTACATATCACACAAATCAAAATTTATCAAATATAATTTCCTTTTAAATAAGTTTAAACTAGCGTTTTCACCACTGAGTTTCTTATTAAGCTGTGAAAGTACCGTTATTTACTTGTTTGTGTTACCCACAAGGCGAATTAATAATTAAATTCGCTTTGGCTATCCTTTAAGCACAAATCATGGTACAATTATAACAGGTAATTGCAGATCGGTGAGGAGCAGTGTTGAAAACTTCGATACGATCGTACTTTTTTTGATACTATTGGATGATGGAAAATACCGTGTTACTCCTCTGGCTAATATAAAACCCGCTTTTGCTTTTTCTAAATATTATTTTATATGGTTTAGTTTTGCATCTTGCCAACTATCGTTTTCTTTCCTTACTTTTCTGTAATACTTAAGAACGTAAATATATGGTTTAGTTTTGCATCTTGCCAACTATCGTTTTCTTTCCTTACTTTTCTGTAATACTTAAGTACGTAAATATGCTTCCTTTGACGAGAGGTTGTAAATAGTATTTTTTGCAAATATTATTTTACAGTCAAAGGTTTCGAATAATCAAAATCAACGTATAAGTTTTTCTAGTTGTTTTTGTTAATATTGTAGACAATAACCTAACCCAAGGCACATTGACCTAACCCATTTGCCGTTAGTACAATATACATATAAGCGGTTTATTTTAAAATTGCATTATTTATTTTATATTATTTACATAATTTTTATTAGGCATTTAAATAAATAGCTGCAGGTTTTGTTAACATTGTTATATAGCATTTGAGGTTTTAAATATACATAATACTATCGTCTTAAGTATAAGTGACCTAATTTTGCGTAAAAACACATCAAATGTGTAATATTTTTATAATATATTGTATAATAAATAATTTAAAACTAATTATTCGTTAGAAATATTGGAAAATGGGATTTAAAAAAAAAAAGACGGGCAATAAAATGTTTTATGTTTGTTACATTTGTACTGAATTGGAGAAGGACTTCAGGAAATAGCTGTAAAATAAATAAAAGTATTTTTTTTATTAAAAAAACACTTACAGGGCTACCTTCAAACAAAATCGCTCAATTACTTAAAAAAGTCATAACTCAAAATTCGCACATTAAAAAGCTGATTACTAATGTAAAAAGTTCATAAGGTTGAGCATACCTTTTTTAAATTCCTGATACTTTTAGAATTAAAGCTAATTTTTCTTATTAAAAAAGTTACATATATAAAAAATAAAAAGGACTGTTAAAACACTGGGGTGTTATCAATTTAAAATCCTTAAACATCTTCGTAATGCATATGAGTTAAATTTAATTGTATTTTTTTATAGGTGGCGCAAATAAAGGTACTTTAGTAGTATGTTTTTAGGTATGAATCAACTTCCTCCCATAAAATAAATTAAAATTAATTTTGTTTGAAATTAAAAACTGTTCAACATTTACTTTCTCAAACACAGGGTACACTCATACAGTGTACCCTGCTCAGGGTACACTAATTCAGGTGGTGTTAGGAACCCAGCTGAATTGATATGAATTCGTCTTGAAATTTTGTGAAAGTTATTGTCAGATTTCTTAAATTTGTTTAACATTTACTTTCTCTAACACAAAAAGGAATTGCAGAGGGCGATTTTTTTAATTCGCCTTGATACTACCTGTATAAGTGTACCCTGGCAGGCAGGACACACTCAACAAGGTAATATTAAGAGCCCAGCTGATCATAATAAATTTGACATTTTCACGTTGCAAATATTCAATTTTGTTTGAAATTTTTAATTTTTTTGACATTTCACCGTTCAGACACAAAAAGGAAATGCAGAGGGCGAATTTTTTGAATTCGCCTTGCTGTTACCCTGTTTGGTGTACCCTGAGCTCTTGATAATACCTGGCTGAGTGTGCACTGTACCCTGCCTTATACCTATCATCATTACCTACAGGACTTTTGTTTTTATTCCCCCTTGCTTTTTAAAGGATTGTATATACATATGTATATAAATACATATTGTAATTGTTAATGTTACTTACCTTACCAAACAATCCTTCCAAGTACTATTTCTACTAAAGTTATGCTGACCACACTTAAAATACTCCACATTTTTAGATATCCTAAGAGATTTTGATTTATTGTATTATTTTTTTTTTAGAAATAGATAAAATGCATGAATGCTCAACACTAATATAACGTGAATAGAAGTGCAAACATATTTAAAAATGAATTCGAATATTTTTACAAAAGAAAGTGGGATTAAATCACCTAATGATTACTTCTTTAACGTACGGCACAGCAAATTTTTTAGACAAAATTTTAAGAAATACTTAGATATATTTATACATATATTGTTAGGTCAAATGCAAAATGAAATAACTATAAAAATTCCAAATCAACTTTTAGATTAATTATTATAAATGCTATTAAACTTCAGCCTTGACAAATTTATTATATCAAGAAGAAGCACATAGACAAACTTTTGACACATTGTGAGGAAAATTGCACGAGCAAAAAATAGTCAGCTGATCTGTCGAGACCACCTTCTCTATGAATTCGCCTTGACACCAACTACATATTAAAAACGTTTCCTGTTTTTTAAAATATTAGACAAAAATTTACCCGACAACATTAATTACAACAATACTGTGTGATGAGATTTAATAAAAAAATATATTAAAAAGTGCAACGTACAACTCTGCACCTCAGAGACATTAGTGATAAATACATAAATAACATAACTAAATGTAGTTAAAACAAATTCAATCTCAAAATCATAATTAGTAATAAAAATAATGCTGCATATAAATATTTTTATCGCTGATTTATATCAATTAGTGCAAAATCAAATTATTTTATTATGATCATCGTTTTTGTGACGTTGAACCAATCATTTTTTTTTATATTTGAAGCTCACATATGCAAGTAGACTTAAAAAAACTGTTTACTTACATGTCAATGCGTGTGCAAAAATTTTATTAAAGTGCTTGCAGGTGTAAATATATAGTTAGGACACTAGCAATAAATCTGAGTAGTAGATTTCTTATTTGTGCTTAAGGAAGTTTAATTTTTGAATTTGTGCACGTGACAAAAAAAAAAAAGATTGTTGATGTGTGATATAGATGTTTCCGGTGCTCTAATAAATATTCAATAAAGAAATGATACTTTTATGTGCGTGTGTAACAATGTTTTTTATTTTCCTAAAACTATATGTAACAAAAAGGGATGGGGGTTTGAAATAAACCCTTTTTTTTAATTTTTGTTTGTAAATTAAAATTTTTAAAAGTTTTTACATAAAGACAGAAAATATTCTTGAGGTCTTTCAAGAATTTGGTTGAAGCTTTTAAGATTTGGTGTAAAAACCAAAAAAAAAAAAAAATGAATAAAATCCACCTTAAACCTGGAACAAACCCTATAAAAACAAAAATACTTAATAAAATTTGTTTGTGGTGTAAATTATAATGGCATCAGGTTTACCCGACTACTTCCTACTTCAATAAACCTCTAATGCATTGTAGATGATATAATTTTGCTTCGTATATTCAGTGATCATATCAGCTTTTTGAAAAGTTTTTTGGAGAAAATTTTCTTTTTATGTAAAAACATACTTATGTCTTTGTGTGTTTCGGCATAAGTTGTGTTCAATAACTTTCCAGTAATTACTAGCAACGAGAGAGTAAAAAGATATATTAGTTGTGTTCAATAACTTTCCAGTAATTACTAGCAACGAGAGAGTAAAAAGAAATATTTTCAAATTTGCTCACAAAAATATTTAAAAGTAAATGAACACTTTTACAGTCAAAACTTGCAAGCAAATGTATTTTGTTATTGTAAACTTATAAAAATTTAAAACTTAAATTTTTTTTCAAAGTATAATGACAGAAAGACTGTTTGAATAATTTCTGATAGTAAAATTTTTACTAGCAGAAATTATCAGAAACATTTTTGTTTATAAACATATTACGCTCTTTTTTGGCTTTCTAGCTGCTAATTTTTTGTGTACGTGAACACTTACTAGTAATAATTATCGAAAATAAGTGATAATTTTCTGTAAATGAACACACCTATATTATCAAAATTGCTCTCAAAAATATTTAAAAGTAAATGAACACTTTTACAGTCAAAACTTGCAAGCAAATGTATTTTGTTATTGTAAACTTATAAAAATTTAAAACTTAAATTTTTTTTCAAAGCATAAGGTGTGTTCATTTACAGAAAATTATCACTTATTTTCGATAATTATTACTAATAAGTGTTCACGTACACAAAAAATTAGCAGCTAGAGAGCCAAAAAAGAGCGTAAAAAGTTTAGAAACAAAAATGTTTCTGATAATTTCTGCTTGTAAAAATTTTACTATCAGAAATTATTCAAACAGTCTTTCTGTCATTATGCTTTGAAAAAAAATTTAAGTTTTAAATTTTTATAAGTTTACAATAACAAAATACATTTGCTTGCAAGTTTTGACTGTAAAAGTGTTCATTTACTTTTAAATATTTTTGAGAGCAATTTTGAAAATATTTCTTTTTACTCTCTCGTTGCTAGTAATTACTGGAAAGTTATTGAACACAACTATAATGACAGAAAGACTGTTTGAATAGTTTCTGATAGTAAAATTTTTACTAGCAGAAATTATCAGAAACTTTTTTGTTTCTAAACATATTACGCTCTTTTTTGGCTCTCTAGCTGCTAATTTTTTGTGTACGTGAACACTTACTAGTAATAAGTTGTGTTCAATAACTTTCCAGTAATTACTAGCAACGAGAGAGTAAAGAGAAATATTTTAAAAATTGCTCTCAAAAATATCTAAAAGTAAATGAACACTTTTACAGTCAAAACTTGCAAGCAAATGTATTTTGTTATTGTAAACTTATAAAAATTTCAAACTTAAATTTTTTTTCAAAGCATAATGACAGAAAGACTGTTTGAATAATTTCTGATAGTAAAATTTTTACTAGCAGAAATTATCAGAAACATTTTTGTTTATAAACATATTACGCTCTTTTTTGGCTCTCTAGCTGCTAATTTTTTGTGTACGTGAAAACTTTCTAGTAATAATTATCGAAAATAAGTGATAATTTTCTGTAAATGAACACACCTATAATTATCGAAAATAAGTGATAATTTTCTGTAAATGAACACACCTTTTATTAAAGTGCTTGCAGCGGTAAATATATAGTTAGGACAGTAGCAATAAATCTGAGTAGTAGATTTCTTATTTGTGCTTAAGGAAGTTTTATTTTTGAATTTGTGCACGTGACAAAAAAAAAAAAAAAAAGATTGTTGATGTGTGATATACATATGTAGATGTTCCCGGTGCTCTAATAAATATTCAATAAAGAAATGATACTTTTATCTGCAATGTTTTTTATTTTCCTAAAACTACCTATATGATGAACACAAGTTTAAAGTATCTACAAATATAATTAATTAAGATAAATGTAATAACATTAATATACAAAACAAATATATTTAATAACAATATAAACAATAATAATATAGTAAATATTTACTTAACACTTAACTGTATGCAATTGTGTAGTGGACGCTTGAAAATGTAAGTAATGCAAGTAAGTTTTAATGAAATTTTATTCATGTTGATAAACTTCCAGTCGTCCTATAACTTTCTATAGGAAGCTGGAAATCACCGAAAACTTTAAATTTTGTAACATTATAAAAATAAAAACAATAAACTTTGTAATGAATTCATAATGATACCTAATTGCAAAGTAAACAAATTCAAAAGAAAGAAGAAAAAGTATAAAAATTTATAGAAATTAAGATAGACAAGTAAAGAGAGTAGAGTAGTAGAGAGCACATTTATAACAACAACAATGATGAGTTTATCTCGTGTTCTTATTGATGCAATCGATTTAAGAATTACCTCCGCCGTTATTTTCATTGCCTGTTGTAATTGAGATATCAGAACCATATTTTTTAAGGAACTCAATTATAACACCATTTGACCATCCAAACCCTTTTTGCACACCGTATTCTCCGCCGCCACCATGTCCACCAAATTCTTCAGCGTTATACTAGGAAAATAGGAAAAGCATTTGAAAACAATTTTTATATTAATGTTTTAAGCTTACCTTTTCATACATGGCTCTGGTCTCACTATAAGCTTTAAAGTTTGATTTTACCCATAGATGACCCCATTGTTTGGATTTGTTTTTGGCAGCAACTGTACCCAAATTGTCCAGACCTTCGACAAGTATGTATTGCATAGGCGGCCAAACATTGGGATAATCCCATTGCTCTCCGGTGCTTTGCAGAGTATTGGGAACGCCTCCTGGATAACCGTCTAATTTTAAATCCTCAATATACCTTAAAACGGACTCTGAAATTTTGTCAGATAAACTCAAGTTGTAAGCCTTTGTCCACAAAGGAAACAAGTTGGTTGGTACAAAATAGTTTCTAGGCTTGTTATTAATAAGATCATAATCTAACCATACACCGACATCTTCATTCCAATGAACGGCTTCAATTGCCTGCAAAAGGTTAAATATTAATTTCACAAAAAGCTTCTTTTTTTTGTAATGAATACCTCTAATATATATGCAGCCTTGTTTTCATACTCCTTAAATTTAGCCTCGTTGCCAGATAATTTATAGTATTTTGCAATAATTTTGGCGTTCCAGTAAAGGATGGCATTTAATTCTACAGGAACTATAGAGCGAGTTTTTAAGTTTGTCAGATTGCCTTCATTGCCGCCTTTTTCGTTAATAAACCAACGCGAACTAAAGTCCATGCCGGACTCAGCCGCTGCTTTCAATTCATTAAAATGTGCTTCTTTTTCCTCATCGGTGGGAAAATCTTTAGATGTTTCGATATCTTCTCTATAGGACTCTGGACGGGGACCAGGCGCAGAGTTGCTATAGGCACACACATTATAGCCCTTAGCTTGCACTGTATGATTATTCATCCAGTACTCGAACTCATGTTCTAAAACATCTAAAGCATCTATGCCGAATTGATTGTCATTGGTAAATTCTACATAAGAATCAATCATGGCAGCCAAAAGTGGAGGCTGTGAACGTCTAGCGTAGTAAATTCGTCCACCGTTCGGTATAAATCCAAATCTCTGTGCAATAGACATGAAATTTTCCAACATACCTTTTGCGGTGTCTTTCATTTCACAGTACAAAAGACCGCGAATTATCCAGTATGAATCCCAATAATAAAATTCGGTAAATCGTCCACCTGGTACGATCACTGGATTATCGACCGGTATAATGGAATAGAAATGTGGATTTTCGTGTACGTCATCAATCATTTTACGGCCTAGTTCCTTCCATATGCCATTTAAGTCTACACCCCATTGCCTTAAATCAGGATCATTGATTTGGTCAATAAAGGCAGGATGATCTGTCCAGTCGTCTGGAAGCCATGGAACAAATTCTTTTCCCAGATCATCAAAGTGTTCCTAAAGGAAAATATTAAAAAAAAATTTAATACTTATGCAAATGATTTTATTGTGATTATTTTTATAACCAAAACAATGATACATTTCCCACAAAAAAAGGTGATTTTCGTTAGGAGCAAGGCGTATTCATACAAGGTGAACGCAGCAAAATCAGGGCGAAAAATTCATACAGGTAATGTCAAAATATATGGCATCATTAAAAAACACAAATTATTAGCGGAAGAAAAACGTGAATAAAACAATTTTTACACTTTGTTTTGCACAAAGCACAAGAACAAATCATTTGGCTTTACTATTAAGAACACTTTTTTAAATTTTTAGTTTCAAAATCTAACCGACGCGTAATTTTTTTAAATTAAGAAGAAGCACAAAGACAAACTTTGACATATTGTGAGCAAAATTGCACTAACCAAAAACAGTCAGCTGATTTGTCGATTCCACTTTCTCTATTAATTCGCCTTGGTTAGGAGCTATTGTCTTATCGAAAAAAATGCGATAAATTTTTTCTCAAAATTTTATTTTTGTTTTTGCCAAATGATGATTGTTTTCACAAAGCTTTTGGCAACACTGCTTGTGTGTTTGTTTTTTGAAATAAGTATTCAAGGTACACTAAAACAGGTAGTGTTAAGAACCAAGCTAAGGTACACTTACACAAATATTATCAAGGCGAATTCAAAAAACTCGCCCTCTGCATTTCCTTTTTTGAAAAAGTGAATGTCAAAAAATTGTTCAACTTTGAATAAAATTAATAAATTTGGCAATCGCTTTCACAAAATTTCAATACGAATTCATAATCAGCTGGATTCTTAACACTACCTGTATTAGTGTACCCTGGTGTAACCTGTAAGTGTTCTTCAGGGTACACTAATACAGGTAGTATCAAGACAAATTCAAAAAATTCGGCCTCTGCATTTCCTTTTTGTGTTTGAACGGTAGAATGTCAGAAAAATTAAAAATTTCATATAAAATTAAATTTTTATAACGTGAAAATGTCAAATTGATTTTAATTAGCTGGACTCTTAATATTACCTGGTTGAGTGTGCCCTGAATCCGACAATCACTTTCATAAAATTTCAAGGCGAATTCATAATCAGCTGGGTTCTTAACAGTACCTGTATTAGTGTTCCCTGCGATTAGCCAAGGAACCGAATATTAATGATAAAGCGAGGGATAAATGAGTTTGCACAAATTCGGTTCGACTTTTGGGCAACGGAGTAAAATTTATGTAAAATTAATGACCATTACATATGCAGTTTACAAGGTAAAAAACTTACATTAACAAATTGCTGAACATCATCTTGGGACGGTTCGTTGTTTTTTAATTTCATAAACACATCAAAATCCGATAATGTTTGCTCCGGTGAAAACTTTAATTTCATGTCAACGAATGTTTTTGAATCTTCAAATAGATGGGCCATTTGTACGGTATGCAATAGTTTGCCATAACAGTAGATTTGGCTAATGAAAATAAACAATAAGAAAAATATATTTTAAAGTAAATAAATAAAATTTGTTTATGTTTTATAAAATATATACGCTACAATTTAAACAAAGCATGTTTGCTTTCGCTGAGTGTAAGGTGATTGTTAGGGTGGCTGACTCAAGGCCTAACTATATTGTGCTTAAACAAACTTATGCTAATGTCAAATATCAACGAAAAGCCTGTCAAATGCTTAAGCAATTTATTGGAGACTTTTGAGTGGCTATATTGTACTTTTTGAACTTAAATTCTTATAGAGCTCAGTTGCAAATATCTGTACTCTTGCAAAAACTGTTTTACTTTTATATTCCATATATATGGATTTTTTTCCCCAAAATGTTATTTAAGTAATATCTACAATTTAAAAATATTAAAACATTAGCAAATAAATAATAAAATTATATTATAAAAGTTAAAAAATAAAAATTTTTATTTCATAAATAAAAGTGTACTTAAAAGTGCAACTGTGCGCCCAGCTCACGTATACACAGCTGATCCATTAATCAAAGTACGACCAGGTTCGCTATTTGCTTAAACATATGTAACTTGACGAAACTTAACGAAAAGTCGCTTAAGAACATTATAGTTATACACATATAAACATGTGTATTCGCACTTTTGCTTAAGTAAGCAAAAGCACATTATAGTTAGCCCTTCACTGCATAAGTTTGAAATGTTTGTTTAGTTCAGGGGTTGTCAAAATTCTCATTTAATGAAATGCGTCTGTATTGGATAAGAGAAAATTGCCCAGCAAACAAAAAACTAAGCATTGCAAATGTGATGAATTTTACTTTTTAAAGCAAAATGGAAATGAACTTAAAAAAAGTTATTAAAATTAAATAAAAAATATGCCTCAGTTATTACAGAATTAGACAATTTTTTTTCACACATATTCCATTGGGCGAGTTCAATTTACAGTTAAAACTTAAAAAATTAAGTGTATTTAGGTATTATAAATTAAGTTTTCCAAATTCAAGATTTTGTAACAATTTCTTATTAACAAAATATGTTTTAAATTTAAAGAAGTTAATTTATTTCTCTGCTTGGAACAAATAAATTTTAAGTCGGAAAAAATTTGTTCGTAGCAATATGTAGAGGGAAAAAGGGATAACAACTTCAAAGCATTTCTTTTTAACTCTGGAAAATCGAAATCATTTAGATTTTTCCAAAATTCTATTCCCATTTTTTTTGGAGCTTGGACTTCGGTTCGAAGAAATATAAGAAATATAATGTTTTCTTTGTTTTAAATGTTTGGTAACATAAAATGCATTGCATGTTACCAAAAGCATTTTTAATGACAAAACAAAAATTTTTGTCTTCCATTATACTATTTTGTTTGCTGGTTTATTTTGAAATTAAATCAAAGCTGAAAAAACAACAAAGCTGAAAAAAAAACAGTAAGCATCCGCCCATGTGCACTCGTTAACACTCAATTAACGACTGAAATCAAACTGAAATAAAAGAGAACAAGCGTCGGTGTGAGTTTGTTTTTATTGTTTTTGTAGCACAATTGTGCACTAAAAATGAATTTTTGACAACCTCTGGTTTAGTTTGTGTCCTTGATAGTTATAAAACTAGTTACGGTTTAAGTAATGGTTTTGTAAATTTTGTTTCTATTTTAAACGTAGTTTAAACGATAGGCTTAAATCTAACTAAGCGCCTATTATTCGCTAATACTTAAGGAAAACTTGAAAGGTCTAGACTTGACTCTTCAGACAAAAATTATTCTCTATGGCGAACAGCCAAAGGTCTTTAAAGACCTTAGTAAAATATGTAACTCGTTTGTTTTATTTGTTTTACTATAGCTTATGTGTAATCACCAGAGAAGATAGAACCTGTTTTATTGATTTATTAGTGTTTTTGCTATTTTTTTGCCATTTGGCTGCCGCAAGCTTAGCATTAAGGATTTGTGGGACGAAACACAAAGCTTCCCGCTACTAATTAGGTTTGCATGTAAATGATCGTAGCTGCTAGCATAAAAACGCTATAGTACAAAGTGGGCCAAAAGAAGTCATCCGATGTTGTTTGCCATGCGTTTGGCGGTTGACAGGCAGCAGCTAATGCACGGACTGGACTTTGTTTGGAAACTTGCGCAGGTCTTTGACCGGAATTCGCCATAGGGACGACCGGCTGATGGCTAATTGCGAGGCACGGCGTCTGATCAAGGTTTCTGGCGACAGCTCGACATTCTCGCCAACAGCGGCGATATTCTCGGCAGAACTGGCGCTCCGGGGCCGGCCACTCTTGGCAGCGTCTTGTGTGGTCCCATACTCTTCAAGGTTGGTGGCCAAAGAACGCAGTGTTTGCGCAGTCAGTGCCGGACAACCGGGGAATCGGCGACAGAATTCGCGATGCGCCAACACCATAGACAAATTGTTACGCAAAAAAATAGACTTGCCTACTCCGCGTATTTAGGGAGTGTATCGCTTGTTTACTTATATTCTACACCTGTCTAGTTCACAAATGACAAAACAGATTTGAAATTTTCCGTCATTTGCAAAAATAAGAGCATCTTCCAATAGGGTGGGTGATTTCTTTTTGCCCACCTGTTATAGCACAAATAAATGTTTTTTACCTATACAATGGTTATAGTGTAGGGTTCATTGAATTAAGGCTAAACCGACTAGAATCATGTTGGTTACTTGTTAAAAAAAAAATATGAATTTTTTTGTTGACCGAGCGGTTTTTTGTTGGTTTAAAACATTATTATTTTTGCTTGTTTCTTTTTCTAAATTTTTTTCGTTTGCTATTTTAATACCTTGAGTTAATATAAGTTTTATACAAAAGTATTTGGCTTTAAAATAAAATTTAATACACAATATTCTCTTCCACTCATTGTGTGTTTCACAGAGTCACACTTACCAAGCTACAGTTTCATCTTGAAGAACACTTTTTGGTTGTTGTATTACATTATCAACAATAATATTTCGGGCACTTATTATTCGAACATACCCACCAGCATTTAGTAATATTACAATTATTAGAAGCCTTATTGGCAATATCCATGTTATAATCATTTTACTTTTTTGTGCTGTTTTAATAACAGATTAACTTGCGATTAACTTGAAATGTTTTAAATTGAATTGTTTTATTTATTTAAACGGTGGTTATGAGACAAATCTCTAAATATACAAATACGATACATGAATTGTTGCAAAATTTCCTTTGGAATTTATTATAATTTGTGTAATTTTTTGTCATTTTTTTATTTGCTGAAAAAATTTACTTTAAAATATTTAATCAGTTCCTTACTGTTACGACTGACAGCGGCGGTCAGCCGTGTAATGATTTTAATTATATTAAATTTTTATTTTATATAAATACATACGCAAAGTACATTTGTATAGAAAAATCTGATAAAGTTTTAACTTAATTTTATTTATTTTTTTTTGAATGTTTACTCGTGTTAATTCATACTCAGCTGCATTGTTATTAAATTTATTGTACAATTTTCCTCTCTATTTTAAGTATACAACCGTAGCCATAAATTTAGTTATGCTGTTTAGCAAAAAAACAATTATAAAATTTGAAAATTATACACTAAATGGCACTTACTATAATTTTAGAGAAAAAAATTTATGTAGTTATACATAACACTTCTTGTAATTTCTTACATACAATTTTATAACGAACTTTTTGTTATGAAGTTTTTGTAAAAAAAGTGTAAATTTTTAATATAAACACGTTAACTGTCAATAATTTGATCTTGGACCTTTATTAACAACAAACCATTCGATTAAATCAAAAATTCTCGAAAAGGAAAATTTTAAAATCACAAAATCAAAAATATTTTAAAGCTTTTTTGAAAAAAAAACCAATTAAAATTCAAAATCATAAACATTGAAGCACTTTAGAAAAAGCAGAGGATAAAGTAACCAACAAACGTTCAAAAAAATATAAATATAGTTTTGGAAACCTTTTTAACATAAAATTCTATCAATCAAAAGACTGGCAATTTTAATTTTTTTTTAAACTAGCTAAGCCCTGGTGTGCTTCGCTACACCAACCATAGTAAAATTACCAAAATATGTAAACAAAAGCATTTATATATTTTTTAATTTACTGGTTGCATAAGTTGCAAAAATATATAAGTCAGCCCTACTCTTTAATTAACATATAAAAATTGGGAATTTATAAGGTTTATAGTTAGTTATAGATATCCATAGTTATTAAAAATTCTTTTGTAAACTTCTATATATAATTCTAGCCCTTTATTAACAGATAACATATTTTGGTAACCTAACGAATGCAATTTAAATAATTTTTCTATCTTAATTGGTTTTAAAGTTACAAAAAGTACTTAAACATAATTTTAACCCTTTTTTCCCTTTAGGGTCCAATAATTAAAAAAGGACCCAAAAACGTACTCATATATTTCAGGCCTGTCGCACCCAATTTGAATTATGTTTCTATCTTTATTGGTTTAAAAGTTACAAAAAACGCCTAACAAAATCAAAATATATTTTTAACCCTTTTTTCCCCTTTGGGTCCAAAATTAAAAAAAAAAGGTATGAAAAACGTAATCATATTTTTGTAAGACCTATCGAACGCAATTTGAATAATGTTTCTATCTTTATTGGTTTAAGAGTAACAAAAATTATCAAAAAGTACCAAAATATAATTTTAACCCCTTTTTTCGCCCTTTCGGACCAAAATTTAAAAAAAATTCCAGTTAACTGTCTGTTTATTTCTTAAGGAAAACGCAAAACTTTTTAAATTATGTTTCTATCTTATTTAAATGAAAAGATAGTAGGTTACAGATTTTTCCCTTTTTGCCCCCTTTTTATTCCTTTACGGGCCCAATTTTTAAAGTCATGTGTATTTAAACACACATGGAAAGCTTAACATGTGTTAGTAATTTCATATATTTAGCTCTACGCGTTTGATCAATATGGCTTTGGGAAATTTTGTTAGGCAATTCATAACCTAACCTTCCCACACAAATGGGCGTATTGTGGGTGTGGCAGCAATAATTTCTAAAAAAAAGTAGCCTATTGTTCCTTTCAGACTTGAAGTAACTCCCTGTAAAAATTTCCAAAAAATCGATTTACTGGTGTGGCCAGCTATAAAATACAAACATACATACAACCCTTCTTTATATAATAGATTTCTTGATTTTGCTATTTTTTTCCTCTTAGCTGTAAATATTTTTTGGCGCTCCGTTATGTTTGAATAACTTTGTATGAATAGGTACTAACTGATATTAGCACCTTGACGTTTCATTGTTTTGTTACCAATTTTAATTAAGTATTTTTTTTATTTTTTAAACTTAAATCAAGTACCTTAGCAGTACCTGTAAATATATTTATTTGATAAATTTATTTACTCAGTGACTGTTGGTTAAGGAAAGTAAATTAAATTTGTTTTTGAAAAAAAAAAATAATTAGAACAATTGATAACTGCTTGTTTGATAAGTGAATTTAACCTGTTAAATAATTTAAACTAAAAGTATTTTACTTATTTACTTACAATTGAGGCTTTTCCGATATTATGCTAAAATAATAAAAAAAAAGAAAAATTAATAACAAGAAAGTAATTTTTATGATCAAAGTCTTATCGCAGCTTTAAGCTGCTAAAAGCAATAATTATTTAAAAATTAAAAAATTTTGTTACAAATTCTCATTGTCAATGTCAATTTTAGATAGAGATTTTATTGTTAACTTTTTGCCGTTAATATTTTAAAAGTCAAATAAATACATTTTAAACACTTTTGAACTTAACAAGGCCATTTTTATTGAGTTTGTGTTGAAAAAACGTATAAAGAAAGTTAATAAGTTTTGATTAAACAAAGGCATGCATTAAACGTTAACAGTAATATTCATCATTAAACTGTTGAAATCATCTTTAAAAAATACCCCGGCAACAATACGAATATCATATGTATGTAAGTAATAGCCTTAGCATTTCATTATTTAAAACAAATTTTACAAAATTTTGTATGTTTAAATAAAAATAAAACAGTACAATGACCCAATATGGTAATATCAATTGTTATTTTTTTTTCTTGATTTACTGTTTCCCATATGGCAGCATTATTTATTTACAAAATAAATAAGTCAAGATTAGTAATCACGGCTGCCAGATTTAACGATATTTGGTCCTAAAAATTGAAAAGTACCGATTTGACGATTTTTCTTTAAAAAAGGGACGATTTAATCGATCTCCATAATTATACTTGCAGGTGCAAAAATTTTTTTGGCAGCCCTGTTAATAATGCTTAGTACAGCAAGACCCAAAATTTGTTGGATAACGGTACAAAAATACCATTTGTTTTCATTGCATTGCGTTGTGTTGGTATCAGGAAAATATGTTATGGGAAGAAAAATAGAGGGAGAAATGTTTGTGAACATTTGATTAAAATTTTTTGATAATTGGGTCTTACGGGCCTTAAAATTGAACCTATTTGCATGGCCCCCAGGGTATATGCTACTGTTATCTGGATAGGAATGGAAGTCTAAGATAAAAGGTCATTAAGAAAGATTAGGAATAGGGATAGAGGAGGCAATCAAAAGGTGCACACTTGTTATAATCATGTACTTAAAAAAATACTAAAACAAAATTATTTTTAATATATATGTATATATATATATGTATAATATATATGGGGGATTTCATGTCAAGTGACCCAACTTTTAAAACTGATGTCTTTCGATTGGAAAGAAATTTGGACCAAAGTTAGTTCTTGCAGAGAGTAGTTTAGGCACAATTTTTTAACACGATCGGTCAAGAACTCTCTGAGCTAGAGGGGTTCAAAATTTGACATTTTCGGCAAATAGGTGTCTTTTCTCATACATGTAGTTTGTTACCTTTTGCTTTTAACAAAATTCGTCCCAAACACTTTCGATAGCTTTTTCTTCAATCTTCCAGGAAAAAATATTTTTAAAATTAAAAAAAAAAAATTTTTTATTTTTTTTTTATAAAATAATTAGAAAAAATTTTTTTTTCCAAATATGCCATTTTTTTTTTTTTTTTTTTTTTTTTGCTCAAAAGAAAGCTTAGGTCTTTTCTTTGAAGATCTTGGAGGTCGCTTAGTGGGATGCGAGTGGGATATTTATAAAAAATAATGTTTTGTAACTCAAGGAAGAGGTTTTCAATTTTCGCGTATATTCTGTTTTGATTTTTTTGCTATTTATGTAAAATTATCTCTTAAGCAAAAAAAAAAAAAATATTTTTTTGCTAAGAAACAAAATAATTTAACCTTTCCGATGGTATGCATTGAAAATATTAACAAAATGTGTTCAGACATTGCCATATAAAAGTGATTTTATTCCAGAGGCCTACCATTTTGCCGAGTGTATGAGACTTTATTTGGTACTTGCATACCGTCGGAAAGGTTAAATTATTTTGTTTCTTAGCAAAAAAATATTTTTTTTTTTTTTGCTTAAGAGATAATTTCACATAAATAGCAAAAAAATCAAAATAGAATATACGCGAAAATTTGAAAAGCTCTACCTTGAGTTAAAAAACATTAATTTTTATAGATATCCCACTCGCATCCCACTAAGCGACTTCCAAGCTCTTCAAAGGAAAGACCTAAGCTTTCTTTTGAGCAAAAAAAAAAAATCGGCACATTTGGAAAAAAATTTTTTTTTCTAATTATGTATTTTATAAAAAAAAAATAAAAAAAAAATTTTTTTTAATTTTAAAAATATTTTTTCTGGAAGATTGAAAAAAAAGCTACCGAAAGTATTTGGGACGAATTTTGTTAAAAGCAAAAGGTAATAAACTACATGTATGAGAAAAGACACCTATTTGCCGAAAACGTCAAATTTTGAACCCCTCTAGCTCAGAGAGTTCTTGACCGATCGTGTTAAAAAATTGTGTCTAAACTACTCTCTGCAAGAACTAACTTTGGTCCAAATTTCTTTCGAATCGAAAAAAAAGTTGGGTCACTTGACATGAAATCCCCCATATGTATATGTATATGTTATGTAATTTTTTATTTTCTTTAGAAAATAAGCGCAAATTTTAAAATATCCCAAGGTTAAAAAAAATTATACTCTGGAATATCTTCACAGGGTTTTTGCGAGACAAATAAAACAGTATTTTCTAATTGTTTAAAGTTTATTCTCTTTTTAATGCATAAACACATTGTACAGCATCTTCCTGAATTAATTAAAACGAATGATCTTTATGAGGTGTAACAAAAACTTGTTCATACTGTCAAATGTTATTATTAAAGTTTTCAAAGTTACCATATAATAGCTTTAGCAGAAGGATAGATTATCTGAAAAATAGTTAGAGCTTCAACTATTGTTTTTAAGAACTTATATGTAAAATTTTTTTTTTTAAGGAAACTTAAGTGTTTAAAAAAATTAATTTTTTTAACCGACTACAAGGTAATTTAACTAAAAAATGTCATTTTTTTTACTTACATACAAATATACATAAATAGATAGACTCCCATGTGCATCTATACATACAAATGTGCAATTTCCTATTTTTAATTCAGGCTGTGATTCAATTGAAAACATTATTAAGCTATTTTTAGCTGGATCATATCCAAATGCATACATCTGTGCATACTTATGCTTACACGTTCTAACTTAAATACAATGGTTTAATATTTGTATGTACATTGTTCATAAATGTGTTTGCACATACATACATCAAAAATTTATCTAAAGTTTGAATATGTTTTACGACATACAATAATTTAATTCATTAAAATCAATGTGTAAAAACCAACCGTAATGTAATATTTGGACGGACATAAATACTAAATAAATTTATTCGTATAATTGTTCCTTTGGTATTTGGTTGCTTAAAGGTTTTGAATTGAGAAATTTTTTTTCTTTAATTTCTTACACTAATCAAAATCTTTTTTCATTATAATCCGTTATTTTCAAATAAAAAAAGGGTTTGGATGACTTCGATATAAGAAAATTTAATATCGTTCGTGACATACCGTACGTGACAGATTTTTCTTTAATAGTATTTTTCAATAATCTTTAAATATAAAAGAGGAACGTTAATGACAGACTGGCGGACGGATTCATCATCCCACAGCTCAAACGTGTAGAGCTACAGGTTTGAAATGTATCCACTAGGGCGGGGTTTTGGAAATTCAAACCGGAAGGGTGTAATTATGGGCCAAATATGGAAAAATCCGAAAGTTAATAAAGTTTGATAGTGCCTAGGTCAAGGTAAATAATAGCGAACGAAATACTTTTTCCAAAGAGCTACTTTTTTAATAAGAGTCAGGGACAAAGTCACCCATACTTTTATATATTATTCTTCTCCGCTTTTGCTGACGAACGCAATCTTCTGTTATATTTTCTTGATGAATCTTTCTTTGATAAGCACGTTGTCTTTCAGCCACATTTTTGCGGTCCTTCATTATTTTTAGTTTTATAGCTTCTTTTACCTGTATTTATAATTTATTTTTTATATCGACTAAACTCTGGTACATTAAATTGCATTTGTAGTATGTACTTACAATTTCGTACGTGACAAACTTATAAACATTATAAAATTGTCTTTAAACCCGATTTAAAAAAAGTTTCGACCAATATTTGTTTGCGACAAATTTCTTGCTTTAAATTTTATTTTGAAATACTTGTGGCCGGTCAAATTCAAATTGCATAACTAATAAGGTTTTTAAACCACGTACGTGACATTAAAATAGCATCCAAAGCTAACCATAAAAAAATAAATGCAGCTTTACACTATCTCTTTCCTAATGGATATTGTTCATTTTTGTTGTAACATTAATTTTGAAGTATAATTGCAATGTTACAAATGCCTGGATTTAGCTGATAGCAAAGAGAAAATATTTAATTTCAATTTATTCAAACAACCGGAGATAAAATCAGTTTCATGATACAACTAATCAAATAATCTCGTCCCTGCGACAACTACAAATTAGAGCCAAAGTGTCAAAGAACGGCTCATAGAGAAAAAAACAATGCGTAATAATTTTTGTTGTTTCATTTTCATTATGTTCTCCCTAATTTTGACATATTGGCTTTAATCAGCTGGGCCTACGAGACTACCTGGTTATTTGTATCATGAGCTATTTAAACTATAATTTTTGCTCTTTTAAAATTTTAAAACCTTTAAATACCTCTACATAGTAAAACTTGAGTATTCTGAGTGTTCTTTTTTTCTTTAGAATATTTTCGAGGGCTTAAATTTTTTCAGTCGTTGTTAAAATATTTATGGAAATGCCCATATACATCTGTACGTAAAAACGTATCCGTCAATTTTGGCCGATGATCTTTTACAATGATTCAAGTGACTTTTCAGAATAATTTTTATTATTTAACATTTAATTCTGCCAATAATATCGATTTTAGGCAATATGACATTTAATCTTTAGTGTTCTAGCTTGCATTGTTAATTTAATTATATCTTTAGGTAATAAATATTGTTTAAGTATTAACACATCAATTAAATTATAAAAGTTTTTTTTATTAAATTTATTAGAGAACAAAACTCCAGTTCAATGCTTAAGTATTGCAATAAAAGAATTAATGTTATTTTTAATCATTTTTGACGATATGTACACATGTACATGTGCATATTGATTTGCAGTTAATATTTTTCAAAAAGAAAAGGAACAACTTGTGCGATTAAGATCCCAATATGAGTTTATACATTTACAATTAAATTTATTACTGTAGTCAAGAGTACCTGATTGCTTATCAATTTGAAAAGCTGTCGAACACCTTTCCTTACTTCAGCAATTACTTGCATGTATGTATGTATGTATGTCTTAATATTACTTAGATTAAAGTTACAAAATTCAAAATAAATTAATAAAGAAGTTTTTGAATTAAAAAAAAACACACGTAAATGTACATGATACAAAGAACCAGGTAGTCTCGTCGGCCCAGCTGATTAGTGCCAAAATGTCAAAATTATGTTCTCCCTGTGAAAATAAAACAACAAAAATTATTACTCATCGTTTTTTTTCTAGGAGCTGTTGTTTGACACTTTAATACCAATTTGTAGTTGTTGCAGGGACGAGATTACCTGATTAGTTGTATCACGTCATGTACCTTCATAAATACATGTAAACATATGTATATGCTTATATGTATGTATGCATACGTACATATAAACAAATATTTAAAAGTACAAAGAAATCACATTTTTCGAAAATCCTTAAGCGCAAAAAACCAAACTTTTAAGGTAAAGGTTTAAGTATTACTGTCAAATAGAATGTGAAGGCACTTTTATTTTTTAATTACATTTAAAGTTTCTTCAAATATTTTTTTTCAATTAGTGCATCTTTTTTAGGAAATATGGTCACTCTATCAGCTGCTACATGTAAATGGCGACCAAAGCTGTTTTATTCGTTCTAAATGTGTTTTAGTTGAAGAATTTCAAATGACGAATTCGTCTTGCAGTGCGAAATTCGTCGTCCATTACTCAGAAATAAGTGAAAATAATTTTTTTTCATGCAACCAATTCGGCTAAACACAAGAAACCATTGTTTCTTATTTTGTAATTTCACATGTAATATTTTTATTACTTTTTGTAACTGATTTCAGCCACATATGTATGTGACTTGCTCAATTTTTTTCAGATTCGGAAGATACTAACCCTGTAGATTCCCAAAAGCACATTATTGTGAATAAGTTTTTTCGCTTAAAGGACAAGACCATTTTTGGTTGAAAACTGGAAAAAAGTTTTACGACACAAAAAAATAATTGGGTATTCAAACGGTATACTATCAAGTCATATTGTCTTAAGGTTGGAATATTTTACAATAGTTTAAAAAAAATGTTGTTGTGCTTAATAATAATAAGACTTTTTAAACTGTGTTTATTGTTTTGTCATAAACAGAAGAAACCTTAGCGGGGCGGCCAAAACTCTTTAGTGAAGCCGTTAATATAATTAACAAGTCGCAGTCATTAATTTTAAAATATTTTTGAAACTTCTTATTTTTCCGTTTTCTCCAGCAGCTGATTCAAATTTAAAATAGCACACTTAATTATGAGCGGATGCTCACAACAGTAGTATTTTTTCGTTTTATTTTTTTTACCCTAAATGTCAACTTTGTCAAAAATTATACAAAAAAATTTAATAATCCAACCAGAACTTGTTGCATCAACTTAATTCTTTACAGATAATGGTAAAGAACGAAATATTTTGCGGTTTTGCAAGTAATACTTATAAGTTTGTTGAATTGAATTAAAGCTGGAGGTCCATACCACACGTTCTATGCGCTATACGTTCTCTGCATCTGTCGAAAAAGTACACTCAGGGTAGTTGTATGTGACAAGAAATATAGTAAATTACATATAACGAATCTGTGCAAAGAACGCATAAAGGAGGTTTACTTTCTACTTTTGTATACGTCGCATGCGCAATGAAAAAATACAGATATATGTGTGTGTGGTAGATACTAATTTTGTAATATTTTGTGTTAAAACAGTATTTCAAAAATAAAAAATATGTTTATTATAAATTTTGCAAATAATTTCAGTAATAAAATACTTTAAAATTAATTTTTAACACAACTCTTATGTACCAAAAATTTACATTGTTGTTATCGACTACTTTTATATATTAAGTGTCAACTCTGTAGTGTTACAAAACAGCTGATCAAAACAAATAACTTGTCGCACAAAACGTCTTGCATGTAACTTGACAAAAACCAACGTATAAAACGTATAGAAATATGATACGCATAAAGCGCAACCGCGCATGGAACGTGTGGTATGGACCTTCAGCTTAAGGCGTAAGGGCCAGTTCGTGGTAACAAAGTATGTAAACAAATGCGTCTTAATTGTTTTTGCTTTAAAAACATAAAGATACGTCACACATCTTTTATATTAAATGCAAACTTTTGATTTTTATAAAAAAACGAATTATAAAAATCATCGCGCTTACGGCTATTCGGTTTCTATAAGCGGTTGCGTATAAGCAATTTTCTTTGTTGGTCATTACTCATACGTTCACAGTTTCATGAAATTTAAACAAAGTACCATCGTTAAGCTGTATAATCAATGATAGAAATTAAAATTGTTGTCAAAAATGCAAAGTTAGCATATGAATGTATATTATCTTATGCTTTTGACCATTTTTAATTCTTCTTTCAATAACTTAGGAACAAAGTTAATTAACAGGTGTTTTGTTTTTAATGCGGCTTTCAACAATAGTGGTAATAAATAAAATTAGACAATTATTATTATTATAAAACAATGTAAAGAAAAACATAAAATAATTGCTAAAATCGTGATAACTTTTTAATTACAGTTAATCAAGGTTAACAAAGCTGCAAGTTTTTTTTATAAAGAAATACATATGAATATGTTGTATAAATGTTTATAAGAAATAACTTTAATTAAATTAACTCTAAAAAAGTAATAAATCTGTAATCAATTAAGTAACTTAGCTTAGTTCACATACTTTTAATAATGTTTCAATAAACAGACGTTGTTATTAAAATGTTGCGAATTTTTTATGTTTTAAAATAATCAATAGTTTAAGAAAAAAATTTTAATTAAAAAATGGCTAAATGTGGACCAATATATCCGATATTTTGACTATGTTCGGCCTTACGCTATTGTGGAAGATTATAAAAATTTATTTCCAGTCAAATATTTTTAGAATAAGTGAACCCAATTAGGTTAAGCATTTAGCTTACAGGTTTTAAATAAAGGAAAAATATTAAAAGAAAATCAAAAAATTTCTCAAGTTAAACCACTAAAAAAATAAATCTAAAACCAAACTCCTTTAGCACCCTAACTTATAGTTTGTTTAAAATTTTTAAAAAAATTTAGCAGTAGTTAAGACAGTTACTTTTACACTCGCCCTAATAGTGATAGGGCTAATTGTTTCTAACGCCTAACATAATAGCCTAAGACCCATCTTAAACTATATCAGTGAAAGCAAAATCACTTCGATTAGAGCATGTCCTTTCATCCATCCGTCCGTCTATCAAAACACTACCCAGGTTTCGATCCTGCAATAGGGTGAGGAATAAGAATTTCAATATTGCTTTCCATGACGGGATTAAATTGGCGATTGACTTTTGACAACTTTATAAATCGCTCTGGCCGGACGAGAACTTTTTTACACATCTGCAACACAGAAAACGCTGAATTATTCCGTACATTGTTTTGATATCTTGTTTTAAGGCTATCAAGGTTTGTGTTTCCACCGAAATCAGGTAAAATGGATCATTTATACCAGAAAGATTATAGACGACCTTGGAAATAGTAGTTGACTTCCGCATAAAGGATAGAATAATTTCTAGTCTGCCCTGTGGCAACCAGAATGCTTTTAAGAAGGGAAAGACAACGGAGATGGCACCGCACTCACTCATTTTACAGGTTGAGGAGGTCCTTTGCCAAGGTAAATACGTAATGAGAAAGAGGTTTTCTTGCCATTGCAGGTGCTTCAACTATATTTCCATTAACGCAATCATTGAAAGCGTGATATAAACGGAAGCTGCTTGGCCGGTTCTAAATTAAATACCTGTCCTCCCAACATGCAGGATACCAAGTTCGGACTAGGGGAATGCAGAAACAAAAGTGGTTCTTAAAGCAACTCCCACTTCTTTGAAGCACTTTTTTTTAACAAATTTTTTACCGGACCAGGCACAAACCCACTAAAATTACCGTGTATGTGGATGATGTAGCGGTTATTGCCACTGGAGAGCTCTTAAATACAACAGCTCTTTGGTGAAAGCTATACTGTCGAGGACAAGCCTGTTGGCAGAAAAGGCGGGGCTTAAAGCAAATCTGAAGAAAACGGACTTCCCCAGAAGGGCAAAGACTCTCCCATAGGCAACACATTGAGATAAAGTAACACCGATCTGGTACTGGTACACAGTACTGAGGGGTAGTAATGAAAAGTTAACTGTCATAGAGGGCCAATGGGAAGGAAAGGGTCAAATGACGACCAATACGCTTAACTTTACACAATGGATCTACATTGCAGTGGCTATGCCCATCTTACTTTATGGGATACTTGTATGGTAGATTGATTCGAAAAACCAGACTTAATTTTAGGCGCCTGAAAAACGCACAGAAACTTGCGGGCGGTGTATATGTAGCTGGCACTCAGCGTAGCACCTTTACAGTGTCGCTGGATATTAAATTAGACTTAAACCCGTTAACCGTTGCAGAGGGTGTTGCAAATAGGCTTGCAACTCGACTGGCAGAGACTACAATGTCCCGAAACTGAGCTTCATAGTTAACCTGGTTGGCGAGTTTTTAGTCAGGCCACGGAACCTGAAACTTCTTAATGGATGGCTTTAAAACAGAGAAATCAGTAGGTCAGTGAGTCCTAAAAACTTCCTAAAAATTGCATTTTTTTAAGGAAGAAATTTTAGGAGCTAAGATAGTCGCTGATCCCTGTCTCTCCAGGTATAAAGTTCTCAGATGAATGTTTTTATTAATAGCCAGATTGTAACGAAGGTTCTCCTCAAACCTTACACATTCTTGATCGTCAAAGCGTGTAAAAAATGTATCTGTTAACCGTGTGCCTTAAGATAGATGTATATTGTTTGGGCTCGGATACACAGGGTCATTGAGGGAAATGGAATGGCTGACGAATTGGAGAGGAATGGGATCCATTTGTCCACATAAAAGGGCGATAGACGTTCGGGCTCCACTTCAGCTCTTCAATAGAACCATAAAATCTGCTGTGGGGTCCAGAGTCACAGTCAATATCACTTCGGGTAGAGCCTTAAGGATTATGTGGAAGTCTCTTGCTTTCCTTACGTGGAGGCTCTTGCATGTTTCTAGCAGAGACTGGCTTACTCAGAATAAAATTTGCTCATGATTTAATCATGATACGAAAACCTATTCAGTTTGGCTATTTTGTTCAAACGTATCACATGACACAAACCAATGCATGATTTAAAATCATTTCATTCAATCTGTTGTTGTTGGATTTTTGATTTTATTCAACGTTCAAAAAAATCAACATAAATTCAATCGTATCAGCATCAGTGAATGAAACTGAACAAAAAATTCTAGCATTTAAGGGATGTTGCTTTTAATGAGAATAACAGACAAAAAAATGGCGCCATGCTCATGGTTTAACGTTAGGTCACGTAGTCGTTTCTCTTTAACATTGCCAGCAGTGTATAACGACGGCTTGCCATAGTTCTTGTCATATTTCTTGTTTGGCACTAAAGGTTTCAAAAACAGTGCTAAGTGTTAGTAAAAACTTCTCTTTTGGCTAGAAATGATTGAATAATTGTGTTAAAATTATCAAAAATTAAATGTTTATACTTTTTAATATTAAATTGATTCACCATTATGCATAATTAACGTCAAGTTAATAGTATTTTAAACGTTTATGCATATAAAAACACTTATTTTTATGTGTAAAATTTTAATTAGCTGATGTAATGTGATTTGTTTTCCAAATATGTTTTTAAACAATTAAACATTTTGTAATATCAACTTAGAGCAACACTGATAAAGCTTTGACAAAAGTACAAAAAACACCAGCGGGCAAATTACGGCATTCAACTCGATTCGAAATTCTACTCGATCGATCGAGTTGTCACTGCTTGTATTAACAAACTTTTTAAAAGGTTAATTTTTATTTTATATGCATAGCTTTGGTTTGTTTTTAAAATAAACAGAAAGCGTTCACGTCGACGACTTTAAAAATTTTAAAAAATCATAAAATACGTAGAAACTTTAAAAGAGAATTAATAATAATTAAATAAAAAAATCCATTATGTAATTCTGGAAATAGTTAAAAAAAAGTTTATAATTTCTCCTTTCTAAACTTACAGTTTTCAATTCAAAATGAGTAAAAAAATTATAACTACTTATTTTAGCTGTTATTTGTATAAAAAAGTATCCTTAAAAATTTGCTAAATATATGTGTCGTTCAAAACTTATACAACGGCAACTCTGCTTCTTTCACAGTTTTGTTTACTCTGATTTATTCACTAGCAACCGTTTATTTGTTAAATTCAATCATGTGAGTAAAACTCACACAATGAATAAATTCACAATGAATAAATTCATGCTTTGACCAAATGAAGCTGATTTTATTCAAGGCAGATTTTTATTCAACTCATTCTAATCACTTAAAATTTTAGCATCAGATTAAATCAAGAGAAAATGTGATTTTGCTATTCTCTGGTTTCTAGATAAGATGGTAACAGGTAATTTGCCCGGCTATATCTTTCTCACTTGTCCTAATGCATAGTTTTTTTTTCGAAAAAATTGCGTGACGTTCAATACATTTAAAAACGTACAAAAAATTGCAAAAAAAAAGACTTAAAACAATATTTAAGTTTGTCGTATTCTTTGTAATTTAAACTTTGTTTTGGTTTTTTAAAATAATTATTACTAAAGCTCTTCTTAAGTGTTAAGTTAATTCTTTTTTAAAAATAATTTTATAAAAGTTTTATTTGTTTCTTAGTTTAGTTTTGTCACTTCTAGCTTATTATATAATAAATTCCAAAGATTTTTTTTTTAAATTCATTATAATGTATTTAATTTAAGAAAATATATACAAAACACATTAAAATTTAACGATTGTTAAATTTAAAAATTTTTGTATGCAAATCAAGTAAATAAACACACGGACACACACACAACAAAGACAATAGATTTTTTTAAATCAGCGTTTTTTTTTCTTGTAGTTATGTTTAAACAAATAAAAAAAAACGTTATTTTTTTAAAAATTAGTTTTTAGTATAAATATTGCAGATATTTTTAGTTTTAGTTGCTCACGGTCTGAATTCAAATGTCCAACTGATTTTAATAGAATTGCTTTTATGAAAATGAAAACTTTTTGTTTTGTTTAAATCAGTTGCTTATTGTCAAACAAAATAATAAAACAACGTTTATGCATTTAATCTCTTGTTTAAATTTTTTTATTTATTTATTTAATTGTGCTGTAATAAATTGTGGCGGTAATAAAGATTTTTTTTCTGCAAAAATTTTTAATATTATTTAAGATACTATTTTAAAACGCTTTATGTTTTTATAGAGCCACGTCTTGTGCTGTAAACAAATAAACTTAAATTAACTAAAAAAAATGTGTTTTTTTTTACCTGTTGACCCAAGAAAAATTATATTTTCTTCCTCTCGTTTTCCATGGAACGGACTTGATATGCGCTCTTAAGAACACGAATTGTTTTAAACACTTGGCAGGTTGAAGAAACATTTTAGTTTTGTTTTTTTTTCTCTTGTTTCTCCTTTGTATGTTTTTTTTTGTTGTTCTTTAGTGCAATTTAAGTGCAATTTATTTTTAATGTAAAATAAATAATTATGTGTCACTAAATGCAGTAATTATGATTCGCTTTTGTACATAGTTTGATGAATTCTAAATGCAATGAAAACTAAATAGTTATAATCGTTTTTTCGATATGTATGCATGTATATCGTTACGTTAATATAGAAAGGCCTTAAGTATTATTTTAAAAGTTAAAATTTTTGTTTATTTTGATAAATGGTCTGCTCATTTATCACAATTAGCAAAAAAAAAAAAACTCGACTGAAAAAATACGAGTTAGGGCCTTTCTATATTAAGGTAACGAAATGTACAAGGTGAGCCAAAAAAAGCCATTTTTTCTAAGTGAAAAACTTCGTTTCGGTTTTTTATTATGTTTATTTTAACCTTTAGAGTTTTATTGGTCAAATCGAGAAGATTATATCGGCCAAATAGGCGCCGTCACAGTTGATTGATATACGGGCTCGTTTTATGGCATTTTCCATCACTTTGGCGATAACTTCGGGCGATAGATTCTAGCACTCGTGTTGAATCTTGCCCTTGAAGGATTCCAGGGTCTAGTGCTTGTTAACGTAAACACGGGACTTCAAAAAATCCCACAAACAAATTCTGGAACGGTTTAATCGGGCCAATGTAAATCGCAAAAACAAGAGATGGGGCGACCCGGTAATACCGCCTTTAAAATATCGGTTGTGGCTAGCGCAGTGTGTGCCGTTGCTCCTTCCTGCTAGAACCACATGTCTTCAAGTCCTAATTAGTTCAATTACGGCAGAAAAAGCTCGGCTAACCCGGCTCTATGTCACGCACCGTCCACTGTTGCCTTTTGACCCTAATCGCTTATTATGATTTTCGTCGAAAAATCGTCCACTTCCGTCCACTGTTATTGTTTGACCAGAGGAGTCTTCGAAAAAAATGGCCCAATGACTCCTACAGCGTGAACAGTGCACCATACAGTCACTTTAAAGGGGGTGTAATGGCTCCTCGTGCATCACTCGTGGATTTTCGGTGCCCCAGCAGCGATAGTTTTGCTTGTTCCCGTACCCACTCAGGTGGAAATGAATCGTCCACTTCGGCCTCGAGTTTGAGAGTGGCTTGGGCGTAGGTTGCATGCGTTTGGCGGTCGACGGGCAGCAGCTGGTGCACGGACTGGACTTTTTACGGGAACCTGCGGAGGTGTTTGACCGAAATTCGCCTTTGGGGCGACCGGCTGATGGCTAATTGCGAGGCACGGCGTCTGGTAGATGTTTCTGGTGACAGCTCGATATCCGCGTTAACAGTGGCGATATCCTCGGCAGAACGGGGGCTCCGGGCTGGCCACTCTTGGCAGTGTCTCGTGTGTGCGGCCAAACGGTTTGTGCAGTCGGTTCCGGACAAGCTGAAAATCGGCGACGAAATTCGCGCTGCAAAAAAAATACGATTGTTCCGCGTTCTCGGGGAGTGTATCGCTCTATGGCTTGTTTACTTGTTTTCTACATCTGTCTAGTTCACAAAAGTCAAAAAAGATTTGACATTGGCCGCCATTTGCAAATATTAAAACATCTTCCAATAGGGTGATTTCTTTAGGCCCACCTTGTAGTATACTTTTTTAAAGAGATAAACATTGTTTTTAAAAACTAAAACTAAGTTTTTGTTTCCCAAAAACTCGTCAGCGACTCGTCAATGACAAATCAAAATTAACAGGTCAGCGCAACTTGCCATAAAGGGGGCCTTACAATCGATTTTTTTTTTGTAAAATCAGTTTGGTAACCACTATATTTCCGGAAGTGACCCTGTTAACTGATCCTCTAGATTATTTTTATAGGGCTATTTTATGGTTATCGGTATATGTCGACAAACCAGCAACTCTTGAAGCAATATTTAAGCAACTATTGATGCTAAACTGCCAGATTTATTGAAAAAGAAATCAAATATTGGACTGACCGTCAACTCGGCAGACATATGCTTGAAATCATTTAAAAATTACATGCCATCAAACCACTTTTTAGTTTATTTATTTTTTTAAGTTTATTTCTTTAATTTTTTTAAGCTTACAAGCAAAATTTGTTTTTGTGTGATTTTAGACACACGCGTTTTTAAACTATAGCTTTGCAATAAAAGATTTTTAAGATGTTAAATAGTGTGTTTCAAGGCCGGGTCACTACCTTTTGCAATAAAATAATTATGTCAAATAAAAATTAGAGAGGATTCTGACCGATTAAAAAAATAAAAACTAATTGTCTTGACGGTGCTACATTATCACACAAAAAATACAACTCTGATCGCATGGAATATATTATTTAAAAAACTTTGTTAAATGTTTTGCAAGTCGGACAGATCACCTTTCAACTACATAATTATTCCTTTTGAGCACACATAAGTTACTTGACAAATCTAACCTCAAAATATAATATTAAATCGTGGCCTTAAGTTAAGATTATGTATGGGAAGATCACGTGCGTACTTTAGAATGTGCATCACTGCAAAATACCTGATTTCCTTCCGGCTGTACAAATCGAGTTCGTATTATTTATTATTTTGCAAGTTCCAGTATCTACTTAATAAACGTAAGTTACAAATAAAAAACTAAAAATGCATATTTACCTATACAAACCATAATACTTTATTGTTTGTTTTACTCACACACTTGTACATATTTATGTACATATGGATGTGATAAAATAAATAAGAGCAAAAGTATCTGTACAGTGAAATGTGTAAAATCGACACAATTATAAAGTAGTTTCCCTTAACCTCTCATCTGTGAAAACAAACCCACAAACTAACGACACACCGCCAAAACTCAGCCAATCATAGATCGTTTAACTAGTCATGCATACAAGTCTCGTTTTTTTTTAATTTTTTTTTTAATTTTTTTTAATGCTTAAGTCAGATGCAGTCTGTATGACGTTGCTATAAAAAAAAAAAATATAAAACCTGCATTTGAATTTTTAGTCTTATTTATCAACAGATGTATGTACATATGTATTTCGTTATTCATTCACAATTATTTTTTAAATTCAATTTCTATGGTTTAATATCAGATATTAATATCACTAATTAGTTTCAGTTAAATTTGAAATTAGACACTGTTGAACAAAACACCAACCTTTTCGCGAGTTTAATGCAAGTATATTTCAATACTTCAATTAGAAACGAATTTCTGATTTTTTATTTAAATGTGAGAAAAATAAAGTAACCTTGAGTATTAGTATGAGAGATTAGTATAGGTAGTTAAGATACAGGCATGGAAAATTAAGAATTTTTTTAGTATTAAATTTTATTGTAAAAGTTACTTTTAACACTTATGAAGATATTGCTAAACAAAGAACAATTTAATTTTCCGTTAAATTAATACATTTGTTACTAAATATAAAAAAAAACTTGAATTTACAAATTAAAGAATAGTAAGTCCCGATTCGCACGATGCAAGTATTTAAGCTGAGCTGATTAGGTAGTAGGCAACGGGATGAGGCAAAATTAAATGAGTACAGACTTGCTTGTATGTACTTGCAATTCGGTGTGCTTGAATTTGATGGACAAAAGAAAGTGTAAAAAAACACAGTAGTGTGTGTGTACATTCATAAAAAAATCAGAACATTTTAAGCAATAAGACTTGTACTGTGCGAACGCCAATGAAAGTTCAAAGAAGAAAATGAAAAAAGGCAGCCTTATACTCTTGCATCGTGCGAATTGGGACTAAGAAACAGTTTTTTCCATGGACTGTTAATAAAAATTATTTTCGAATTTTTAATAAAAAAGCAGGTATAAGGATATAGCGGAAAGTCAATTGAAATACATGGTATAGTAGTCAACTAGATTTTTTAAAAATTAAGAGCTTTTTAAATGTTTTCAACTTCTTATGCAAATACATACAAATGTGCATATATCTGTTATAATTTTCATGTATAAAATTAAATAAGTCTGAAAATTTTAATACGCACACATAACAAATATAAATATTTAATTTTCAGTGACACTAATTTGTTTCTGCAATTTTTTTATTTTTCTATTTTAAAAAATTATTTCAAAATCTGGCAAGAATGCAATATAAATAATTTTTGCCGCCCAATATTAAAAATTTTTGACTACAGTCGAAGTCGATTTAACAATCCCTAGGGTCAATTGTATTTTCAATAATTTTTTTCTCTGAAAATTGTAACCTATGAAAATTGTAATCTATGTTGCAAAATAAAAACGGCAAAAAAGTAATATAATATTTATATTTTTAATTGTCAAATACTAAATTAAAATTAAACTGCAATATTAAACGTATCGAAAAAAATAGTGCTGATTTTTCCATCCCTGGCAATAAACTTAAGGCAATGTGTTGGTGTAAATCGGTCTAGGAGCGTCATACAATAACACTTTCGCCTAAGATAGTTTTTAAGAATTGAATTAAAACTTTTGAGAACTGCATAAATATTTTTTTTAAACAACTTATTGGCTTGGTAATGATATTTTAATAAAAATTAATGTTTTCCTAATTTTTTGTTTAAATATAAGAAGTTGTTTTGAACTAGAAAAAAGGTAAACGATAATTATTTTTAATTTTTTTTTATTTAACCTTATATTTTACAAACTAATCATTAGCATTTAAATATACATCTTTACAACAGTTGATGTAAAATAGTGATAAGAAAACCAAGTTGCTTAAGTTGTGTTCTTTTATTATAATTCGTTTGCTAATTGACATAAAAAAGATGTTGTATAGTAGGAATAGTGTTGTTTTAATTGTTACGCTTTAGATCCTCTATGATTGCATGATTTATAAAGCAAAAAATATATATGTATGTCAAAAAAAAAATGCAAACATACACACATGCATTATTAAATAAACAAACTTTTTTATAAATGCATCATTTAACTAGGCCAAGCTGTGACTATTTGTTCTTTAAAAGTCATAGCATATCTTAAGGATGTTTTTTTAATAGAAGCGGATGTTGATTTAAATGTGCATTTTCGTCAAGGGTGTCAAACGTGCCATTTTGACGATTTTTTTTTTTGCGAATTAGAAATACCTAAAAAATATACATACAGAATTTTATAGTAATCGGTCAAGGCATTTCTAAAGAGTTTAATAGCAAAAACCGAGAATTTTATATTTACAACAGATAAATTTATTTTAATGACTTTAACACTTCCTCCAAAAAAAATGGTAAACGTTTTTACAACCTGTGCCTAGCATTTTACATTAAAAGAAAATTTTATATCCCAAAGTAAATGACACTTTGTCGTTCTCTTAATGTCATGCCATTTTCAAAGTTTTAATTTTTATAAGTCTTAACAATAAAAAATGCTCATTAAGTAAAATGTTTGTTTCAATTTTACGTTAATACTTGTCACGTTTTGATCTTCTCCTATTTAACCTTAAAACTATTATAGAGCACAGTCATTGAAATTGTATTTTTATTTTAATGTCTAATGTTCTGTTAAACAATACTTTTCAACTGGAGAATAATAGTATGTACTATATTCCACAAAATACAGTGCCCCACAAAAGTTTTAGCATTTAAATTTTATCAGATCATATTAAGGAGCTAATGGTACTAAAAAAATACATACATACATATAATTAACTATATTTGTTTTTCAGCCTATTTTAATCAGTATTACCTACAAATGTATTATCTTAAATTTATAAGTAAGAAATTTTTATTACAAAAAATGATCTTATCAGGGTGATTTTTTTTATTATTTATTATGTTGTTTTGCTTATAATACTAATAACCTATTAAATAAATACACGTGGATGTATGATTTATGGACTTAGAATTGTCATTCTTTGATATTCTTAAATAGCGCTAAATTTTAAAATTGCTTATGAATTTTAGGGTTAGTTTTTTATTTCAACTTTATCAGCAATTAGCACGACAAGCTTGCTTGTATAGTAAACATAGATTGCCCTAAGCAATTTGTTTGCGCTTATTCCCAAAACTTAATTTTATTAAATAGAGTCATATACAAGTGCTTCATAAATGCCCGTAGGACATTTAAACTATTTAAAAGCTTACTTTTAGCTGATGCAACTCTGCTTATAGGCATTTTAAATATAATTATTGACTAAAGAAACGAAACAAAAACACATTAAAAGTGCTTATTTAGTTGCTAAAACTTGTTTCTAGTATGTACTGCAGCAACCTGTAACTGTAACTTTTAAAATGCGAATTCGTATACAAGAAAAAGTATATGCTGCTTACAAAATATCAAATATTTTTGCTGGAGTATCATGTATAATTATGCTCGAAGCTTTTATTTAAGATTTTAAAAAGAGCGAGCACAAAAAGACATTAGATCGTTAGACATTAACAAATTTAATTTGTTTTTTAATTAAAATTTAACATGCAACAATACAGAACGGTTTAAAAACTAGTTTGCATTTATAAACTCAAAATTAAGTAATAAAATGAAGTAATTATTTTTCATAGATAAAAGTTGCACACTTTTACACGTTACTGTATGTACAGTTAACTTAGGATAATTAATGAGTACAACAGGCACCAGAACACCAACAATTATAATAAATTATTAATAAAATATTGGTAGCACTGGTTTCAATACACTGTTGCACTTTTATATTTTTTGCAAACAAACAGAAGACAAAATTTGCCTAATACACTTTGTTTACCAAATTTTCTTTAAAAATTATGCAATTTGAAATATAAAAAAAGTTTTTTTTTATACCAACACAATTAATATGAATATTTTCGAAACACACTTACTTTAAACTCATTTTTAAAAATCCTTAATATGGTTGCAATTTGTTTTTATTCTTCACAACTCTTTCTTGTTCTTTTTAACAACAATTAAATATACATAAATACTCAAATAAATATTTTCTTGTTTAATTTAATGCAACACGTTTTGAAAATTTGTAAAAGCGACCGCAATATATTTTATAGTTCAATGTCTGACAATTGCTTGTATTGTAATGATGGTCAAAAGCGTCTGGTTTATTGTAAATAAATGAAAAAGTAAATACTAGTTGTATTAAAAACTCAGTATATATAGTGCGAGTATGATATTTATTTAAACAGGTCTCTTTATAATTATTTATTATATCGTTGCCAGCCACCAAATTGATGACGTTTGTGATGTTTAAATTGAAAGTGAAAAAAAAACAAACAAATTTGATATTGTTTGTATACCTACTTATATGTATGTTTCTATATAAGTACTTACATACGCACATCTGAAAAAATTTTTAAGAATGTATAAAACAAAAAAAATATTAAAAATAAATAAAAGCAAACTTGCACAAATTGCAACTTCATGCTTATTTTATCGTATTTGTGAGACTTTTATAAAAGTTCAGCTAATGTAATATACTCTTGCAATTACTACTTGACTGCAACCAGCTATTCTAAAGAAAGTATTCTTTAATTGAATAATTTTGTCAACTTTCCTCTTTATTCATATGTTTAATAATAAACATCAAATAATTTTTATAAATACAAGGTGGGCCAAAAGAAGTCATCCGTTGTTGTTTGGCGCTCATTTTTTTCTAAATGAAAAACTTCGATTCTGTTTTTTGATTATGTTTATTTGAACCTTAAGAATTTTATTGGTCGAGTCGAAAAGATGATATTGATCAAATGGGCGCCGCCACAATTGATTGATATACGGGCTCGTTTTATGGCATTTTTCATCACTTCGAGCGACAGATTCTCGCACTCGTGTCGAAAGTTGTCCTTAAGGGCTTCCGGGTCTTGGGCTTGCTCATGTAAACACGGGACTTAAAAACCTCCCACAAAAAAAATCTAGAACGTTTAAATCGGGCGATCTTGGGGGCCAATGTAAATTGCCAAAACAAGAGATAAGGCGACCAGGGAACGGCGCCTTCAGAATATCGGTTGTGACTCCTGCAGTGTATGCCGTTGCTCCTTCCCGCTAGAACCACATGTCCTCTAGTCCTAATTCGTTCAATTGAGGTAGGAAAAACTCGGCTAATATGGCCCTATAGCGCACACTGTCCACTGTTGTCGTTTGACCAGCGGATTCCTCAAAAAAAAAAATGGCCTGATGACTACTCCAGCGTGAACAGCGCATCATGCAGTCACTTTGAGCGGGTGTAATAGCTCCTCGTGCATCACTCGTAAATTTTCGGTGCCCCAGAAGCGATAGTTTTGCTTGTTTACGTACGGACGACCAGGGAATCGGCGATGGAATTCGCACTGCGCCAACACCACAGATGAGTTGTTACGCAGAAAAATAGACACGGGGTTAATAAATCTAAATAATTATTATATAATAATTATGCTTTACTAAGAAAACTCACATTTTGAGATTTGTTTAAATGCGCCTTATGTACAGTGCGCGAAGCCAAACGGCTGACAGCCGCCGCCGACACATGCTGGCATTTTTTTGGCTAAATTTTCAAGCCTGCTACTTCAGCTAAGCCGGTTTAACTTTTTTTTATCTCGTAAATGTTTCTTCAATATTATTTTGTGACCCGATTAAGCATATATGTATGTATATAAATATATATTTAGGGCAATTGTTTTATAGAAATTTGTCAAAAAAACCCTCAATAAACCCACGAAATATTTAATTTATGTATATTGGTCTTATTGTATATATTTATATGACGAAAATAGTAAACATTTTAAGAAAAACATTACCCCTATCTGAATGGAGCTCCATCCGTGGGCCATATAGAGAAAAATCGGTAGGTTTCTACCTTCTAAGCAATACACGTAAGCAACAAAATTTTTAAGGTGTCAATTGATAAAGATAACATAATTTAAAGTGAATTCGACAGGCCTCAAAAAGTTTGAATATCTTTTTAAAATTTTTGTTTTAAATAAAAAAATGGGAAAACTATAAATTTGGCCCTTTTAGCTACTTATTGTAATATTGCTTTCGATTTAACTCGATAAAATATTAATAGCCTTTTCATACTTCTTTATATTTTTTGAAAACGAGTCTACCAACATGAAATTAATTGCTGTTCATCCAGAATGAGGTCTAAAGTCAGTTAGACGGCCAAATATCTTGAAATTATGAATCTTTTAATATGAAAGTAAACACTTTGATCCAGACTGAGTTCAAAGTTAATTAGTTAATTAAAGTTTGATAACTTCTTTGCAAGTTGTGAGATTTTGAGGTCCCAAATGAAAAGTAAAGGTCGGGTGACTCCGATTGAAGTCGCAAGTCAACAAAGAGGACTTTACTGTTCGTTGGTAGTAAGGAAAATAAAAATATCAAAAATTAAAAAATACCTTTTTATCTCTGATTAAAATAAAGAAAAATTGCATTACAACAAAAAGAGCGGCAAAAAATTAAAAGAGGGGCACTACTTAATTTTAAACATGTGTATGTAAAGTACCGTGCAATTTAAAAGGAGTAATTTAAAGTACCCGTTAACATACATAAGTATAACGTGTACATTATCTTATTAATTAAAAAAAAGCAAAATTTGATTTTCGTTTAAACAAATTAATATGTAATACACGTTTGAAGTTTAAAGTAGTGTTTTAATATTGTCGTGCGAAGATTTTTTTGTCGTAACTTTATTACAAAACCAAAACAATAGGTAAAATCCCTTTCTCACATAATTTACAAGAATCGCTTGATCTGAAGAATCTCCAGGTATCTGTCCTTTATGGTTACAGATACCAGAGTTTTGCTTACATCTCACTTGTGTGCGCGCCAAATAGTCTTTGAAAAGTTGATTAAGGAGACTGATGGCCAAAAATTGCTAAATCGTTTTAGATAGAAGAGAAACTAAAATATATGTATATTTTGTGGCATCGCCAATGACAAACTATTGTTTAATCTAATTAATAACTTTTAAGGTTCAAAAACATAAGCGGTGTTCATGGTTTTATTTTATTGTATTTGCCAAATTTCCCCATAACGATATGCAAAATTTGCTTTGAAGATTAAAAGAGATATTAGATACCTAAAAGATTTTCTAAGTGATATGCAAGAATGTACATACATATGTTTACACTAGTCGAGGAAGAATTTCAAGCATTACATCTGACAAAAATATTGGAGCAATTTTTTCAAACCACTTTTTAAAAATTAAAATCTTTTATTTTAAATTTTTCAAAAATTGTTAATATATTTTCATGAATATATTAAAAAAGCAAAATAAATACATACGTACGTATAAAAATATTAAGAATTTATAACATTTATTTTTTTAACTATAAAATTTTTCCCGTAAGCATTTAAATATGATTTTAAAAATATTTGGTTCTATTAAATTGTTCGGTACTGTAGATGTTTTAGTTGCGTGATTATACTCAAGTGCATTTAACACAGCGCTAGTGCTACCATAGCAATGTGAATTTTTGTATATTAACATTAATTGCAATTATCATTCTGATGACAATAAATAAAGTTTCAATTCTCGCATCAAAACAACAAACAGCATTAAAAAACGTTTTTAATGCAAAACGAAGTTAACTCAAATTGAATTAAAGCAAATATAAATGATAGTAAAGCTAATTTAAAGGAAAATTATACTTCAAATAAACATATTTATAGATATTTGTAAAAAAAAACACGCTACACTTAAATTTTACAATTTAATTGTTATTTATGCATTCGTGCCAAGGCGAATTCATGAGAAGGTGGTCTTGACAGATCAGCTGACTATTTTTTGCTCGTGCTATTTTCCTCGTAATGTGTCAAAAGTTTGTATATGTGCTTCTTCTTGATTTCAAAAAAATTACGCGTCGGTTAGATTTTTGCACTAAAAATTTAAAAAAGTGTTTTTAATTAACAAACAGTAAAACCAAATGATGCGTTCTTGTGCTTTGTGCAAAAAAAAACAGTGTAAAATTAATTTTATTCACGTTTTTCTTCTGCAAATAATTTGTGTTTTTTTTTTAATGATGCCATATACAAATAATTTTTGTTTTTTTTTTAAATGATGCCATATTTGTGTTTGACATTTTAGGTACGAATTTTTCGCCTGCGTCCACCTTGTGTGAATTCGCCTTGATTCGTGCGAAAATTTTAACGCCTGAAAAACAAAAAAAAAAATACCAAATTTATTTTAAAGCAAATAGTTAATGGAAAGTTAATGAATAGAGGCAACCCTTAAAAACATTAATTACTGAAATAAATAAAAGCACCAATACACTCGTAGATACATACAACGTTATAAAAATTATGGAGGCTCGCCTGGTATTTAATTATTTATAATAATTTTTTCAAACCCGTTTTCTATTTGAAATTATTTATGTATTAGTTTATATGTACATAAACATGCACATGTTCGATTGAGTACAAAATCTTGGATATTTAGAAAAATATAAGGGGGTAAAATATAAGGGGGGTTCTATTTATAGACCAACAAGAAAAGCTATCAACCTAAAGGTACTTTAAAAAATTGCTCCATAGAAGTTAAAAAGTTATTGACACATACATAAATCATAATTTACTGAAAAAAATCATATTAAAGTTTGTGTTTTAAAATAAATTTTTTAAAATTTAATCAATATGTAATATTTCCAAGAGAAACAAATTTACATTGCAGCCTCTTTAAAAATATTTTCATAATTATTGTAAATGTTTGAACATTGAAATTAATTTTTAAAAAAGATAATTTATAATGATTTACAAATTGATTGAGATTGGTAGAGTAAATCAATATGTGTGTTAATTGAAATCAATAAGCAATAATGCAATTTGAATTTGTTTATAAATCATAATTTGTGCCATAGAGTAGAAAATACTTTAGGTGCAAAAGTAATTTGTCATTGGATGATAAATCTTGTCATAATACAGTGCTTTGTTTTACTAGGGGCTTACACATGCAAGTAACAGTGCAAAAAAGCCAAATACATTAAAATCTTTGCACAAATTGTATGCAACAACTTGCATATGTAAATGTATAGTTAAGAAAAATGTATCCTTTGAGGGCTGTGCCGAATCATTTATGCCCTATATAGGGTTCTCTTTGTACCCCTGTTGTTTTCCAAACGTAAATACCAAAACAGAATTACTTACTTATTGTCAAGTAGCGTAGCAAAAACTTCATTCAATTGGTTTTTTTCATACAGGGGATACAATTCCCCTGTCTGATAGGCTTAAGTACAGATGTTATAGTACAGATTAGAGGCCAGCTCAAGACGACACAAAATAACATCTCGAATTTTCAATTCATTTCATATACCTTACGTGTGCACACACAACAATAAGTGCTGCGTTGTGTTGTTCGCCATCTCTTTTGTTTACTTAACTTAACTTAAATGAAAAATATATTCACACTTAAGCACACTTAAGTAAACAACAACGGCCCATCAATTCATCATTATCACACACTTCGATTTCAATTCATCTCGAAACTTTACTGTTGACGGGATGTTCCTGGTGTGTTAGTGGCAGCTACACTACATTACAGCACTCAAATAGCTTAACCTCACAATAACACAAGAATTAGAAAATTATGTGGTTCTTGAATTAGCTTGAATAGGACTTGACGCAGGTCTTTAGTACAGATAAATACATTTTCATTATTACAAGTATGCTTTAAGCTAAATTGCCCTACAAGCTAAAGAAAAGCTCGTCTTTCCCTTAAAAATTGTAGGTAAGATTTATTTATTCATTTCCTTGTTGCTGGTGTAAGCAAGTCGTTGCTGCTACATACCCTAATATTTCTCCACTGGTATTACCATTTAAGATGTACCAGTAATTTTATTCCTGTGACTTGAAAATCATTGTAACGACAGTGACTTAAACTGTGAAGTAACTGTTACTGCGATGTAGTTACTTTAATATGTTTTGAAAATAAATATTTTTGGGATTTCCTGTGAAGTAAATATTTACTGCGATGTTGTTACCAGACTTGGTTAATTTTTGGCAACAACCTCGTTCATTCAACCTGTAAAACCCATATACATAAATTACATTGTGCATTCGTGGAAAAAATAAGAAATGCTCCTGAGCAGCAACTGTTAACTGCAGTGTTGATACTTAAAATTTGGTATGTTATTTAAAGTAACATTTTTGGGTCTTTCTGTGAAGTAACTAATATTTTTTTGTGAAAAATAATAAACAGTGATCGCCGTCACTGTCTTAAATAAATTATTTAAAAATCACGTTCACTGTTTACAGTATACTTCAAAAATCACGGGATCGCTCATCTCTAATTGCCATACTTTAAACAAATTTTTTGTTTGACCTAAAGGAAGGTTGCAATAACCACTATATTGTTTACCTAAATTAAAGTTAACTTTACTACTGTTCACTTTATAAACAACATATAATAATGGCCCTTAGTTTTTTATGTAGAGTGTAGACATATTACTAAGACTACGGGCCTGTTCAGAAATGCATCTCTGCGCTGCATCATGACTTTTAAGGTAGCAAAAAGCATATTTAAGTGCGCTGGTTTACTTTAAAAATGTATTTAAAAAAAAATTAAATACCGAGTGAGCATTATTAACCTTTTTTTAAATTGTTTTCCGTTTTCGTAAAAGTTTGCGTTCGTGATGCAGGGTTGCAGACGATAGCGGTTACATTTTGTAAGATATGGCATATCCTTAAATTTAAAAAAAATTATGCAATTGTAGCCCCTAAAAAAATTTACACTAATTTAGCTTTTTGTCTTTAAAGTGTTCGTACCAAGTTTTGTGGCTACAGTGGGCATGGTTATTGTGATATAAGTACATAAGGGGGTGGCAGATAAAGTCCGTCGTACGTCCTCCGTCGCCGTTTTTAAGAGGTAGGAGGTTGGCGTAGAGAATACATTGTTAATATTAAGTCAGCCACACAAACAAAATTAACATACAAAACAGCTGGTAGCTGTCAAACTACTCAACGTACGTTAAAAGTTGCTCAACTTTCATACGTTGCGTGGACGAAGACGGTAGTGCTTATGTCTCGGTCCCTAGTTAGCCAACTTGCTGGTTTTAAATAGCGATCTGCCGGGGAATATTTTTAATGGTTTGACATCAAAGCTGGCTCGCTAGAAATGAAATCGGCTCCGAAAACTTGATTTCAACAGACAGACGGACACGGCTAACTGTTATCACTATATAAAGGGATAATAAATATGTAATAAATAAATAAAAAATTAGGGAAAACATAAAATGGCATACACAATTACTACCTATTAGATTATTAGTAGCAATAATTCGTATATTACACCAGGAATATGGTCAGATCTGCTTAATTTTTACCACAAAAAGCGTGACCACTAAAAACTAAAATTTTAAACTCACTTATTTACATTTTAAACACTGTAAAAATATTGTTAAATATTTGTTGTCTCTTTTATCGCGTTTTCTTTAAAATAAACTTATTTAAGGGCAAGACGCATCAAACAATTATTTGCTTAAAATGGTGATATATTTTTTTGGTGAATAATTAAAGTAGGTTTATTAAGGGCTTATTTAACGACAATTCCTAAACATCTATAAAAAACCCCCTAATAAAACTACTTTAATTATTATGAATATGGGTGTTAACAAATATCTATTACCTATCATAGTAATAAGCAAACAAAATGCAAATGTATATAAACATTGTTTATATACACATTTTGGAGCTTTTTTTATATGAAATACAATTGCTAATCAATATAAATATTCAAATGTATTACTCACCAAGCATACAAACATATCTACAAACGTATGCATATTAAGGATATTCGCGTTATTATATTTAATATTACAAATAGGCAAAAGTTTTTTTTATGATTATTATGATTACTAGTTTGCAGCATGACGCAAGAAAGTGTTGTTAAAACCAGCGTTGTTATGGCGATACTATGACTTCATAACTGCCCGCAAGTTTTGGCCGTTTTCAGCCAACGCTTTTAGTACAGATTTTTTGTAAAGGTCTTGCCAGATTTTAGCAGCTTCTAAGTCCCAACAAACGCAAAGTGTTCATCTTTGGCATAGATTCAGCTGGTTGTCCAGACTTCACATGCGATCACGTACGGCTTGGGTTATCATCATCGATTCACTCGTATTGCAATCATGATTCAGAGAAAAAAATTATGCTTTTCTTCGTATGTTTTCCAATTTTCCTGCTTAGTTTTAACAGTCAGACATACTTACATGGCTAATTAGGCCACCTTATCAAAATCAGTTAAAAACATTGGACTTATGATCACTGAACACGCGTTTTTATAATTATTCTTAACGAGAGAAAGCGAAAGGTTTAAAAATAGTAAAAACAAGCAGAATTTGAAACAAAATTAATTTTAATCAACTAGTCGATTAATCGTTGTACATTTTTTGAGTTATTCTTAAATCGAAATTTGTAATTTTTTTAGGGTGCGATCAGATGTGTCAAATACTTGCCCTTAAAACGTGACCACTAAAAACTTTAGTTTTTAAACTTCTTTATTAATTGAGATGTATATCTTTAACATTTTAAAAATAATAATCGATTTGTTTTCTTTTCGTTTATTTTCCGCGTCACCTAAAAAACTTATTTAAGGGCGAAAAACATGAAACAATTTTTTGCTTAAAATAGTGGTGACGCTTTTTTGGGCAAATAATTGACATTTCTGACCGTGGCCTAACTCAAGCGAACAATCGAATGGAAATTGCTCGATTAATCGAAAGATTATTCTTAGAGTGGATACTCTTATATTTCTCATAGTGCACTGATGATGTCAGACATGTGAACAACAAAATTCCATTGAAAAGTATTACAAACCACTCTTTGAAAAACATTGTTTTATAGTTTCTTTTTATATCATACTTAAAAAGTAGATTTCACTCAAATGATGTCAACCATAGACTATAGGACGGCAACGCAACTAAATATTAAGAAATAACAACAATCGTCTACTAAAATACTTATGTATGTATGTACATACACACATATTAATGCAATAAATATTAGGGTGTGCACGAAAAAGTTGTAACTTTTTAATAAATTATTTGTACACCTAAATGTTGACGTACTTATGTCTAAAACCAGTTTTAGTAGTTCATAAAATTAATTAAATTGTTTTAAGCTTTAATATCTTAATCTCTTATTTCGTTTTGTTTGGTTTATGTTTTAAGAATTTAACAAAATCTTTGGTAGTAATATTCCCTTTTCCATTAGTATATGCTAAAATAGTTTTTTTAATAATTAAAAAAAAATATTATTATGTGAAACAGTTAAAGTTTATTCAGTATTTTTATCTTGCTTTTATTTTTACCTGCAATAAATTTTCAAAATTATTTATGAATAAGGCCGTTAAAGTTATTTTTATACCCTTCACATAAGTGACAAGAGTATATATAAGTTTGTCATTTTATTTGTAATTTCTTTAATATCCATAAAGAATATATTTTCTTGGTCCTTATAGATAGGAAAGTCGATTTAGCGATGTTCAAGTTTATTCAGTATTTTTATCTTGCTTTTATTTTTACCTGCAATAAATTTTCAAAATTATTTATGAATAAGGCCGTTAAAGTTATTTTTATACCCTTCACATAAGTGACAAGAGTATATATAAGTTTGTCATTTTATTTGTAATTTCTTTAATATCCATAAAGAATATATTTTCTTGGTCCTTATAGATAGGAAAGTCGATTTAGCGATGTTCAACTCTCCGTCTGCCCGTGTTATGGTTGAAATCAACTTTTTGAAACCCCCCGATGTCGCATAGACCCGTAAGTAAGACTATCAGAAATATATGCGAGAAAATCGCTGTTAAAATCCAGCAAATTCGCCCGGTAAATGACCGAAGATATATGTAAGCCAAAAGCCAAGACTACCTCTGTTTATTTTTCAAAAGCTTGTACATAAGACCTCTTCAACTGCCCCGGGGTTACCTCTACATGGGTGCAATGTAAGACCCATTCATTTTTCGTCACGAACATTTTTGTGGAACATATTTATACCCTATCACCGCCCTCTGATAGGGTTGCAATACAAAGCTAATTTTTTTAAAAATTAGTTTTAAATCGCTCCCACAGCTTTGCAGATGTTCCTTCGAAGGTCAAATATAAGACCGACCCCAATTAATTTTTCCTTCCAAACAGAGCTGCCATACAAAATTTGAAAAAATTGTTGTAAAAACCCCTACACGCTGTGAGGGGTATATAAAATTCGGCATAGCTGAATATAGTGGCTGTATTCCAAAACGCAGTTTGCTTTGCATTACAAATTTTCAACTTCTTCCCTTATACACTCCTTACAGTTTTGACAACGTTTTTTGCTTCCAGGATATTAATATAATTGTAAACACTCATTTGGAAGTAGAAGATATTATCAAAAACCTCATCTTTGCTTTCGGGAAATACTTGAAATTTTGTAATGCAAAGCAAACTGCGTTTTGGAACACAGCCAGTCTCTTATTTGTTTTTTACTTGAACAAATTTGTTCATAACACAGTTTTGCTAAAGTGAGTGAGTGAGTACTTTTATTTTGCCGGTATGCCGGTGCATATGTATGCATGTATGTATGGATGTATTAAATCGTTTAACCCATATCAAAGAAAGACTACAGCCGATTTCACCAAATGTCCAAATGGATTAGTTAACAACAAACAATCTACACAAAAAAAAATATTATTGTTGTTTTGAGCGTTTTTATTCGTTTGAGCTTTTTTTCAAGTTTCTTTTCTATGCGAACGAACATTTTTAATGACCTAGAGAATAATATATTTATGTACCCCAGACTGAGAGTTTTTTTTAAACTTGTTTGTTTTTAATCAGTCGTCAGACGAAAATCGTTGTGTAAAGTTAAGAATCAATTTATTTGTGTGAAAATACAAAAGTTCTACCACTAAATAACAATATAAAGTTTTGTTTTATAGTTAAATTTTATTATACAGACAAATAAAAAAATGCCAATTGGTAAGTTTTTTATTCAACATTTATGTGAAAATCAATGAAAATTGTGTAAAATTATAAAAAGAAGTAATTTCGAAAGTATGTCACGAATAGAAACGGAAATGTACTACGTAATTTTGGGCAAATATATTTAGGTGTTTGCCTATGTATGCATGTATGTATGTAAATATTTATGTACATGTTTTTTAATATGCCTAAATTAAAAGTTTGATCACTCTAATTTATGGATCGAAATTTGGCTAAATTTCAAACTCTGCGAAATTTTATATGAATTCTGAACATTTTTATAAAAAATATGTATAATAAGACGAAAAAATAAAATACGATTTTAAACAAATGCAACAATGTATGTAGGTAAACCTATCCATTGGCATCCACATTTATATGCTTGTGTAGGTATGTGTCATCATTCATTATCACTGCAATTTCACAAGACGATAATTTGCATTTCACAATTACTAAGCTTATATTCCAGGGTTTCATGACGCGAAAAGTGCAATATTTTTTAAGAAGTTAAAAAATTTATTATTACATAGAAAAACTTAAATTTAGGTAAAACTTTAGAAAACTTTTTTTTTCTTTAGTTAAACATTAAAACATTTTAAACTTACATATAATTTTTTTACGCCCAGCATAAAATTACATTATAGTTAAATTTTAAATAATTATTAAATAGTTTGTTGACATGCATAAATACTTGAGCATTACTTTTAAAAAGTGAACAAAAAAAGTCAAAATTTGTTACAAAAAATAAAAACTAAAATATTTTACCCAAAATTACCCTTGTATTCAAAATCAATTTTTGAACTGAAACGAAATATGCATACAAAAGTCGTTTGAAAACCGTAAATAAAAAAATTTTAATATTGGGATTAATTTGTAACCCTGCTTTAAACTAACGGGTTGAAAGCTCAAACGCAATTTAATAAAAAAAGCGCGGCCGTAGTGAGAAAAAAACTACCGGCGCACTATGAACCGGCGGCCGGCTTGCATTGTTGTCATAAGATAAAAGCATAAAAGTGTCAGTTATTTGAAAAAAACGTGTTTTACAAATAAAAATGCCGCTATTTTTACAAAGAAAATTTATCATTACCACAACAGTTAACATTTTTGGCGATATTTAATTTTGTATTCAATGCATAAATGTTTTACAATAAAATTTATTTTATTGTAATTTTACATCATTAATTCAGCATTTAATATAAAAAACACCAAAAGAAAAAAGCGCTATTTAGAACTTAACACCTTTTAAAGACATTAAGTGCTAAATAGAAAAAAGTGCTAGATCTAGCACTAAAAGTGCCTTGATCATTGCTTTCCACTCAGAGCCATATTTCGAAAACACATAAAAAAATTATTATTTAGTTAAAGAGTACAAACAACAAATGTATGTATTAATTAACTTCATCTGATAAAACACCACAAAGTATTGTAGTTTTGAATTAAACAATACAAAATAGCTCTCCATATTTTTACATACTATGTACATATGTATTTACAAATTAAAAACATTAATAAGTTATCTACAAAATCAGCCCTTAATTTTAGCCAGAGAATGAGTAATTTTGTATGTTTTAAAATGGCTTGTAAAGATGTCAAAAATTTAAATTCTCACAATAAAATCCTCACTTTATAATTACATGTCTTACAATACTTTTTTCATGCATAAATCGAGGCTGGGTAGTCAAAGTTGTTTACTTTTATATATCTTTTTTTGACAACAGAGCCAACGAAAACTACAACAAAAACGAAAATTATATTCACCAAATTTTGTTGTTGTAGAATCGACACCACCTGATACTCATAATTGCGCCATGGAATCAGCCCTAAATGTGCTGTTTCTAAAATTTGGTTGAGTGATCGATCGCCTTGTAAGAACAGCACATTAAAACACTTTTATTTGTTTGTTAAAGTCGGTAGTCAAAATATGTTTTGCGAAATGTTGGTAAATATTTTGTTTACGCATTTACATATGTATGTAAGTACTTTAATACGTACATACTTATATATGCATGTGCGTAAATATATTTAAATAAGTAGATAAAACAACAACGTATCGTAAGCTTACTAAAAAATCCACACAGCAAAAAACATATGTATGTACCTACACATCGTCAGCTGAAATGCAAAACTATGTAACTACATATTTCAAAATTTTACAGGAGAAGCAAAACCATTTTATAAATTATAAAGACAGTAGTGGCGCATATTCAGAAACGATATCTAAGTGTAAACTTTTTTAAATACCTATTTAAGTTATTCTTAGTTGATTACTATCAGCACGACAAGTTTTAACTTAATTATGGGTAAAGCTGTAACTAAGTGTCAACTAACAAATAAATTTAAAGAACAGCTGATTGATTTCATTTCATTATTTACATATTTGAAAAGTACAACAATTTTTCATCTGGCGACCAATTTGAGTTTCTCTAAAATGCCCGAAGCAATAAATACATATTTTTTTCTAGCAATAATATTAAACTTACCTTATTTTCTTTACTAATTAGGGGCATTTCGCCAAGAAAAAATCACACAAAAAAGAAAACAAACTAGAGATGTGCTTTTAGTCAACAAAAATCTATTGAATACAGTGTTGCATTGCTTTAAACAGCTGTTGCGATAGTTATGATTTGTAAATAGGATCTTTTACTATCTATGAACAATTTTTTGGTTTCTGTTTTATAAGTTTCGACTTTAGTTACGATTTCTGAATATGCGCCAGTGTTTGTAAATTGTTCCATTCGTTCCAGCATTCTGTTTTAAATTTTGTTTGTAACATTAAAGAAAATGTGTTCCCATGTGCATTTTAATAAAATATGTTAAAAAATCGATTTGCGATTTTTTGTCATTTAGGTGGTCTTGCATTTTAGCTAACCATATGTATTTTAAAATTTTAAAGTAAAAAAAAAAATATTTTTTTTATTGCAAAAGCAATTAATCGTCAGGTTATTACTGGGTTGCCGCAGGACAAATTAAAAACAAAAACAAGTAAGAGCGCTATATTCGGCTGTGCCGAATCTTATATACCCTCTAAATATACCCAGCCGAGTAATTTTGTACTGCAAATAATATAATAAAAAACCTTGTGCGAGTTTTAAAGTCCATAGAAAAATATACAAAATTTTAACGTTTGTATGAATAATAGAAATAGATGAAGAAGGTTTGAGGTCGAAAGTTTTAAAAGTTTTTGACATTATCCATATTTCAAGGTTCATAAAACTTATTAAATGTTCTAGTCCCGCTGCTTTTCTCCAACTTTTTTTTCCAAAATGTATGAATTATTTGATTATTTATTACGTTTTGTAGAAAGTTCGAAGTCGATAGCAGTTATAGTTTTCCGGATGTAACGTGTCGAAAATTTCATAAAAATGGTTAGTTTTTATGGGTGCTAACTCTTCCCCTGTTGGCATTTTTGTCCAATTAGTTTTTGTTGAACTTTTGAAGTCGAAATCTTTTATAGTTTTCGAGATTAAGCGTATCGAAAACTTAATAAAAATTGTTAATTAGTGTGGGGGCTACCCCTTCCGCTGCCCCCACCAAAAAAATTTTTTCTCCAAAATGCAGGCCTAATTTTTCGTATACCAAGTGCCAAGTTTTGTAGCAAGAATGACTATATTTACTGAGATATATAGGGATATATGTATGCACGGGTTTTGTCCTAAAAAAGTTAGTTATTTTGGGTTTTCGCTAATATATCGGTCAATAGGGAACCGATTTTGCTGATTTTAAGTAGCGATTGTCTCCAGGATATTTCTAATAGTTTAACACCAATAACTGATCCGTATCACTTTATTTTTTGGCTCCGTAAATTTGATTTCAACAGACGGACATGGTTATATCAACTTCCCTATCTATAAGGATCCAGAATATATATACTTTATGGGATCGCAAATGGATAATAAAGAAATTACAAACGGCATGACAAACTGATATACATACATACATACATATACCCTTATCACTATGTGAAGGGTGTAAAAACAAAACAACTAAAAACAAATTTGCGACGTAAATTTTGGAATTACAAAAACAGGATTTTTAGGATGAGCTTATCTACTGATGATTAACTTGTACCTAAATAAATACCTGTAAGCTTTAAACATAGAATATAATCATAGATATAAACAAATCTGTTTTTTTTTTTTGTTTATTTATTTTAAAATTTCATATCTTTCGAGAAGATATTAAATCTTCTAATGTGGAAAAAATTATACATATACAAAAGTTTAATAAAAAACTAAAAAAAAAAAAACATTTAAAAAATTTAAAAAAACAATGAATCAGGTGTCTTGTTTAATGTATTCAAATATTTTTAACGTTAATACAAAATACATAATAAATATTTTTGTGTGTATGTGTGAGTGTCTAGTTAACGGTCATCAGTCGGATGGATTTTAAAAAACTCACTCACAAATTTTGCAATTCTCTTTAGAGGGAGATACTTGTTTTATTGTTTGTTTGTTTAATTCTTTTTGTTTGTCATATTCAAATTATAACGGTGATGTCATGTATTTTGTTTTTGATTTGTGCTCAAAATAAATCCCAAATATTCTTTTCAATTTGTTAATTTGAATAATTTATGTATGTATAAGTTAATAGGCACGTACGTATGTATATGTTTGTGTATGTAATTGAGTTTAAGCATTCACGAATAACAAATATTTGTTAATCAAAAGTTAACACCAAATTGCTAGAAATCATTAGAAACTTAAATGGAACATTTCGAATCGGTATTGCAAACATTTTTATTTATTTTTGTTACTTTTAATGGAAATAATTAAAAATAAATTAGAAATGTTTTCATATATGTACATATGTACATACATATTAGCGTAGAAAAAAAAATATTTCACAATTAAAGCAACCACTGGCAACAACATTCACACTTCAGTTGCAAAAAGGGGTTTTTCCTAGAAGAAAAGCCCTCAACAGGAAAACTTTTTAGATTTTTTTTAAATGTATTAGAGGATATTTGGGTAGTTTGCAAGGTTTTTTTTCGTCTTTTTTAAAAAAATAGATACATTGAATGTTAAAAATAAGACAATACGAAAGATAATGCTCTAAACACAACTGAGACGAACGACGAATTTCGCACTACACGACGAATTCGTCTGTTAAAATTCGTTGCGTAAATTCGTTAAGTGAAACACATTTAGAACGAATAAAAAAGTTGTGATAGAGTGACCATATTTCTTAAAAAAGAAGCACTATTTGAAAAAAATAATAATTAAAAAAAACTATTTAAAAAATATATAAATGCAACACTAAAAATACACTTATTGCATTTAATGCAACAAATAAAAAGTGAAAATGATTCTTAAAGTATAAAATAACATTATTTAAGAACAAAATAAAAGAAAAATGGTCACTCTGTGCCAAAATATTCGTCGTTCGTCTGCGTAAGAAATAGAAATAAACCTATCGCAGAGTTTGTTACGCATGACGAATTTTAGTCGACGCACTGTTTGTGTGCATTTTCATATACACAAATGTGTTTTATTTTTTAAGACGAATATTCGCAACGAAAAATTCGACGTTCGTTCCAGTTGTGTTTAGGGCATAACATAACTTGTGAATAACCCAAATGAAAATCAAATAATAAGTGCGATTTCTTGTTAAAAACATTTTTTAACAGTTAAGAGTGGTGATAATGCCGAACACTCTGCTTTTCTTTTTATATGTTTGAATAAAAAATGTCACACCCGTTACTTTTTTAAAAAATTTTTTATTTATGGAAACGTTGTTTTGTAAAAATTAAGTATAAAATACAATTAAAAGTATGAACTACGATAACTATTATCTCTAATGTTTGTAGCATATAACCATAGTCCAAAAACTTTTAAATTTCAGAGGTCACATCCGTCACAGTCTTTAGTGTCCATTATGATCAGAAACCATGTTCTTTCGGTGTCTACTTTTTACAAGACTTTTAAAGTTTTACCAACCTTGGGAATTAAAGACTTCTTTTCAATTACAAAATTAAAACTTGTATTTTAAACTAAAAAATTTAGTATCATCGTCTTACCCGTCACAATTGAACTTTTTAATATTAACTTGCAACAACAGCTTTGTAGTTGCCAACATAATCACAGCTGTTGGTTGTTTTAAGTTTTGGTTGCCTTTTTGGTAATGAGTTTCGATATTTTATTAAAAATATTTCACAGTTAATGAATGCGTATTTATTACGTACAGTACTGTGCAAAAAATAAGTACCAAAAGTGAATTATTGATTGATAATAGGCAAATAAAGCTTAAAATTTTTCTTTAAATAGATAAATTAAAGCTTGAAATTTTTCTTATAACAGTTCCCTTTTGAATCTTTTTCATAAGTTAAACTTCGTTAAACAAAATACTCCTGTTTTTATATATTTAAGGCGAAATACGGCATGTGATAGCAATCGAATTGAAAACTTCATTAACATGATAAAATTTCAAATAAAATTACTACCATGAAACTTTTGTTTGTAAACAAAAAAGATAATAAAAAAAAGTCTTGTTTTCTGCACCTCTACACAAAATTTCACGGAAGCAGTAAATGTTATAATAAAAAGCATAACCAACTCAGTCGATCGAGTAAAGCTTGGACTGCTATCAGCTACCGTAATTTATCCCCTGAAATTTGACATGGGGTAATCCAACAAATTAAAATGGATGCTAAGCCTTTTAAATTAAGCCATTAAAAATGCTAGTCTGTTTAAAAAAATGATAACAGCAAAAAAGGCTTAGAAATACGACTTTATGTCAGACTTGAACCCTCTGTTTAATGTGGCTGATGTTCACTTCGGGTTTTCGTGCTTTTATTTTAGAAAAATGTTAATCCATTTAAGTTGTAAAGAATCGTTCGAATAAACACTACTTTTGTATCTAATGTTATGCTCAGTACTGTATGTGAATATTGCTGACCGCTAAGAATAATAGGTTTGTTCATGTTACTAAATAATTACCAGAAATTTTCATTCATTTCACTTTAATCTTCAAAGCATCATTATTTTGCACTTTAAATGACGTTTTATAAATTATACAGATCCTTATACTTGTTTTGTTTTTTTTTAGTTATAAACCAACTAATGTAAATTTTTTTATTAATTACAGAATTAGAGACCCCCGATAAATTGGAATACCAATTTTTCCCAGTTTCCGGCAATGTCTTTACTTTTAAGGTACGTTGCGGCCACGATGCCCACTTGGCAATTACTTCACAACCGGCAGAGGCAGAACCCATGTATGAAATATTTTTGGGTGGTTGGAACAATAGCAAATCGGTAATTCGTAAGGATCGCCAAAAGCCCGATGTCGTTGAAGTTCCCACTGAAAACATAGTGAATGGAGGAGAATTCCGTGGTTTTTGGATACGCTGGTACGACAATGTGATAACCGTTGGTCGTGAAGGTGAAGCTGCCGCTTTTATGTCTTATGAAGATCCTGGCTTGTTCCCTATTAACTTTGTAGGCGTGTGTACTGGTTGGGGCGCCAATGGTAGCTGGATTATTGATGGTAACATTAAGAAAAATCAAAGAATTTATTTATGTTAAATTTTAACGAGACAACTATTTGGTTTCCTTTTTCAGATTCCGCTCCGTCTGCCCCTGTTATGGGTTTCTCGGCACCTACAGGTGCTGGTCCCGGCTGCTGGGTACCAGCCGCTAATGGTGAAGTTCCACCCAGCTCTATGGAGGGAGGATTCGATGGTAGTGAACAATTGTATATAGCCCGTGCCAGACATGAGGGTGATTTAATTCCCGGTAAACTGCATCCCTCACATGGTGTTTGCTATATTGCCTGGGGCGGCGGTGAACATGGTCACAGTGAATACGAAGTATTGTGCTCTGGTGGTGGCACCTGGGTACCAGTTATTGATGGCAACATTCCACCAAATGCTGTTCCCGGAGGGGAGACAGCTGAAGGCGAACCACTTTTTGTTGGTCGCGCCACACACGACGGCACCATTACTGTCGGAAAAGTTCAACCATCTCATGGTTGTTGTTACATTCCCTATGGCGGTGAAGAGTTGGCCTACAAAGAATTCGAAATCTATACATCAAACTAATAAAATCTTTATCATTTAACGATTGTTGTCACAGCACAAGTTAAAATAAACAAATTGTAGTAGCAAGAAGGCCTTATAAGTAGTAAAGCACAATAATTAAAATGCATAATTGTTAAAGATGTTGTCATTCGTAATAAGAAAAAAATGTTGCCCCTTTTACCAATATTTTCTTACAATTAAGTTGGAATTGTTCAAGATAAGATTCTAATTGGAATTTATTTTGCTATTGAACATTAATTACTTGATTAAAAACATTTTATTATTAAATATGTATGTTTTTTCAAAATTATGCTAAATAAGGTTTACAATAACAAAATATATATAAATGGTCTAAAACAATCAGTCAATTGGCTTTGAAAAACAGCACATTAAAGTTAAACCTAGTAACGGAAAAAAGGGTGCAAGATTTTTTTGCAGGATAGGCAACAGCTTTTTATATACATAATCAGAACAAATATTTTACAATTAATTTTTAAGCAAAAATATTTTTTATATGTAGTTTTTTGTGTAATTTATTGTTTACTTTAGCAAACAAAAAGAATCTCGAAAACAGGAATTATTGATTCAAATAAAAAGAAACACTAAAACAAAAGTGCTATTTTATTTCAAAATATTAAAAAGGCGATAAACCCCATGGTACACTGAAAACTCCCCTTAAAACAGCTGTAAAAGCCAAACAAACAATGGAAAGCGAGAAAAACACATGTTTCTTTGTTTAAAACACATACTTTTACTACCAAAATCATATGGTTATAACATAATACTTGATTAACTAAAAAGGCATGACCAAAATTAAAAAAAAAAAAAACAACAACACATATTTGGTCAAATATTTGCCTAATGTGATTTTGGCTTAAAAAAAGTGACATTGCGTCTTTAAATAAAAATACACTTTTTTAAATAACTGTCATTTGCTATGTTTATTATTTTTCTTTTCTTATGCATGTAAGTATGTTAGATGTATGTTTATATATTAACAAAGTATTTGTTTTCTGAACTTAATGATTTTCAATATTTTTAGATATGAGTTATACATTTTTGTTTGTTAAAACTTTATTTTTTTAATGATTAAGTACGCGAAATGTATTTATTTTTAAATTTATGTATTTATGCAAAAGTGTATGTATGTAGGTATGTTACATGGTACAATGGTACAAAAGGTGACCTCGCTAGCACAGATTGTTCAATATGCCATGAAAAACAATTTTTACAACTGATATTGTGACAGCTTTTACATGTGACGTTTTTATATTGCATTGTTGAATTGGTATCTCTAAGGCAGTAGGTCGTGATCTTGTTTATTAATTCACCTTGGTATGTAACGCAACTAAAGTTCGACTGCCATCGACAAATTCAATTTTCATATGCATATGTATGGCGTATTGTTTTTCTAATAAAGATTTTATCCTTTGCCCTATGGCCTTCTTTTTAAACTGAAAAGTCCTGGTTGAACCTTTAAATTATGTTCATATCAATGCATGTAAACAATAAACAAATATGCAAAACTAACGGACAAAGAAGTAAATACATACATACAATAAAAATCAATGAATTGCCACTTTTAATAAAAAATTTACAATTCGGCATGCAATCTCTAAACAAATGATTTTTTTCTTTTTGTAGAAGCAGCAGTGACTAAAATGTACTTACATACATATACAAATGCATAAATGATTTTTTTCATTTTGTTTTTTAGCTTTTTGACCCCTGTTTTTTTAATAAAAAAATCCTTTTTTAGGTTATGTAAAACTATATAAATGTAATAATTTTTAAAAAATTTTTTTTTACTTAGTATGATTTGATTTTGTCAAAATTTGATTGTTGATTATTAATTTAATATGATCAAGCAGAAAATGTTTATAATAAAAAAGGAAATCATTTTAATTTATAAACAATTTACTTCTTGTTTTTCTTTTATTGAGTAACAAACAATTTTTATATTTTTGTATATAATAATATCTATCGTATATTAAAATCCTATGCTTTTTATTGATTTATTAAACTATTTTTGTTTTTTATTAATTAAAAAATATTAAAAATATGTTTCTATTTTTTTATTACCTTTAATTATATATTTAAGTATTTAGTATGTATGCTAGTGTAAGTACTTATGTGGTAAAGGGCCAAATTTTGGGTAAAGACCATTACCCCAATCTAAGATTGAGCGTGGCATAAACTTACATTTTTTTAAATGTACAGTGTGCGACAAAACATAGGCACGAACTTCTGTTAAGTAGAATATGTCTCAAAAACAAAAGCAAACACATTTGGATTTGGACTTATTTATTTTTTTTATAAAGTTAATAACTTAAATTCAATAAAATATATAAAAAAAATAAAAATTCTTATAAAACTTAAAAAATTCATATTATACAATGAAAAACAGCTTTTTGTATGCGACAAAACATATGCACGGCTTTAGGAAACTCAAAAAAATATTAATATTTAGTTGAGTAGTCATTATTTTTTAAAACTTCTTCACATCTTCGTGGCACGGACTCAATTACGTTTTATAAAATTTCTCCAGAAATTTCATTCCAAGCAACTTCCACCTGGCGGAAAAGTTTATCCCTATTTCTGCAATTATCACGGTTAATTTTACGATCTACAATATCCCATAGATTTTCTATGGGTTTGAGATCTGGCGATAGCGCTGGCCATTTTAAAACATTTATTTTATTAACTGCAAACCACTCTTTGATGCATTCAGCCGTTTGTTTAGGATCGTTGTCCTGTTGATACCTCCACTTAGGCGGCATTTCCTCCTCTGCATGTGGTAGCATTATGTTTTGTAGGATATCCTTTTAAACGAATCGATCCATTACACTACTTATTTTATGAATTGGTCCGATTCTATGTCCATAAAAGCATCCCCAGACCAATACATTTCCTCCCCCATGTTTTACCGTACCTTTGGTATATCGAGGGTTAAGGCGTTGTCCTTTTGGTCTACGTACCAGCCTAAATCCATCAGAAATTTTGAGATTGAACTTAGACTCATTAGAGAAGAGTACGGGTTTCCTTTGGGCTGTGGTCCAGTTGATGTGCTCCTTTACAAACTCGATTCTGGCTAATTTGTTTTTGGCAGAAATAAATGTTTTTTTTGCACTTCTATATGATTTTAATACACCTTCAACAGATCGTCTTTGGATGGATATAATCGAGGCATTAAAGTTTAACTGACTTACAATAAATCTTGCTGAGATAAATGGATCCTTTTTTATTAAGCGCAGTATTGCTTGGTCGTTCCGCTTGCTTGTTTTCCGGGGTCTACCACCTCTGTGTACGGTTGCCAACGATCCTGATGAACGGAAACAGCTTACAACGCGAGAAATGACACTGTGGTGAATTCCAAATTTATTTGCAATCGACGTTACTGATTCCCCTTTATTATAATCATTTATAATTTTTTCTTTTAAATGATCGGAATATTTGTTGTAAGCCATTCTTTTATTAAAATATTGCAAACTATGACCGATGACTTTGAAAGAATATAAATAATAATAAACCCATGCAAAATTTTTCAAATTATTCCGTTAAAATTTAAAAAATTGTACATCTCATTTAACAGTTCTTTTTGTTGGTAATTTGTTAGAAAAAATGAAAAACAAAAATACCAACTACTTCGTGCATTTGTTTTGTCGCATGTAAAATAGCGGCTTTGTAAATTTATCATTAATTTTTTTTGTTAAAAATTTTTTTTTCTTTGTTTTTGTCTTGTGTTAGTAAGAGGACTCTATTATCATTACAAAAAAATAACACAAGTTAAAATACGAATGAAATTTTCTATATTACACTGGTTTACAGCCAAAAAATACCAAGAACGCCACATGCCTAGATAAACTAATTGGGACCTCCTGAACACGAAAAACGCTGTAATTTTTTTTTTCTAAGTACCGTTTTTTAGATAACGGTACTTTTGTGTTTTTCGGTGTATGGTCCCACTCAAACCCTTGTGGAGCCCAACCAAAAAGTCCGATCGAGATAAATGGCGTATCGTTGGAAAGGTAATTAAATGTCTTTTCCGTCGATATGCTGCAAATTTCTATCTGATAAGAAATGGCTGAGTTATGGCACCTCAAAGTTCAAAAATTGCCTATTTTTTACGTTTTTTTCAAAATTTTTCATTTTTACTTCGTTTGTTTTCTACGTTATAGTAAAGATCTGGAATGTTTTATTTTTTTACCAAATAGCTTATTTAATTACCAACATTTTAAGCGTAATTTGAAAAGAATCGGATGAAAAATAAAGTTTTTATTAAGGATTTTGTGGAACGACAATATTTTCATCTTCATTGCTCACACACTATATTCGGCGTAAATTAAAAAAATTAAATTAAAATGACGAGCGACTTGAACTGTTGCGTTTTTTTTCGGATGGATCTTCGCGAATGAGGAACCAACAATAGTCCGCCATCATTTGTTCATCCCACCAGCCTTTGTAACGTCTCTCGATTTCTTCCATTTCCTGGTGAAATCTTTCACCTTGTTCATCACTTTCGGAGCCCAAGTTCGTGGGGAAAATATCCAAATGACTGAATAAGAAGTGTAATTTAGGTGTCATATTTGAACCTGAAGGTTAAAAAGAATAAATTTTAAAATGATAACGGCCTTTTTGATATACATGTTTTCACTCAACGCTTACCAATGGCATTGAATTTTTGCAGTAATGTATCGATCTTCTCTGCGTAATCAGGACTTCTGTAGTTTCCCAGAAAGTTGTGAACGATGTCCTGGAATGCTTCCCATGCCTCCAAATGAGCTGGACCTAAACGCTCATTAAATGCTTGGTCACCGTACAGAGCCCGAATTTGAGGTCCATCAAATATACCAGCTTCAATTTTGCTCGCTGTGGCTCTAGGAAATTTTTGTTTAAGGTAATTCATGGCAAGACTGTCTTTTGGCAACTTTTTCACAATATTTGTAAATAACCCAAGCTTAATATGTAATGGAGGAAGTATTATCTTCTCCTGAGGAATGAGTGGGTCATTTTTGATATTGTACACTCCTTGCGTACGTCCACTTCGCTTGGGCCAAACTTTTCGGGTGTAGTGATTCTGACGGTCACGGCTGTCCCATAGACATAGAAAACAGGGAAACTTCGTATTGCCCCCTTGCAATCCAGATAGTATAGCAACTAATTTAAAATCAGAGCAAACTTTCCATTGATGTTGGTCATAATGTATGAGATCGAGAAGTTCTTTCATTGCTTCATATGTTTCCTTTATGTATTTTCCATATCCGATTGGAATTGATGGTTTCGTATTCCCTTTATGAAGTAAGACTGCCTTCAAACTATCCTTGCCTCCATCCAGAAAAAGACGCCATTCCTCTGGGTCATAATTTTGTTGGAGAGCATAGAAAAGACCACATATGTTGGCACAAAAACAAAAGTTTGTCGTTTTTGCGAAGAAAAGTGCAAGTTGTTTGCTGCGATCACGGTAATATGTAACACGTGTCTCAGGAGCACAATATCCCCACTGTTGCAATCGTGATGCAAGTAATTCAGATTTCTGTTTCGGCAAATACAAATCTCGGCACAAATCATTGAGCTCGGCCTGAGTAAGTAAATGGGGTTTCTTATTTGATTGCATTTCTGATTCACTGCACTCATCTGATGAATCATTTTTTATCGTTCTTTTTCGTATTTCTGTGGGGCCCGCTACAATCAGCTGTGGTTTGGGGCACGATACTGAGTGCGGCACTGGTAACGTCACCGAGCTAACAACTGGATAAACTGGTTCAATTCTACGTCCGATAGCCTTTTCCGTTAAACAGAAATAACAATCTGTTGTATGGTTGATCTGGTTTCTCCATTGCATTGGCTTTCCAAATGTGAAGAAACACTCTTGACCCTTACCAATTTTATTTAATATTGTTCGGCAGTTGTTACATGCACTATTCGGTGTCCACGGTTTGTCGAGAGACGCAGGTCGAAAGCCGAAATACTTCTTATACGCTTCAGATAAATTTTTCGTATTCATTTTTCGCATCAAATGTTGTGATTTCTTTTTCACAAGAACACCACAAACATAACAAAATTCGTTGGGATCGATTGAACACATCTTGTTTTTTGCACGTACAAAGCCAAACTGACATGTTTTTACAAAATGTGTTTTTTTTATATGCCTGAAAGAATTATTTAAAAAATTTATTTTCATGGAAAACTGTTAAAAAAAAAACACATCTTTATGATGGTGTTTCGCGCGTTTTGTTACCTGTAAAAAACACGCACGCTTATTAAACAGTAAAGGACCATAAAATTTTGGAAAAACCTTAATTGCTTAAAAATCCGATGCAATATAATAGACCTGCCTGTTTTTTAAAATTAAAATGTAAATCCGGGAACTTGTATTGAAAACAAAAACAAATTTTATTTTTTTATGGTCGTTTCAATGTAAATTCCCAAACGTAAATTCCCAAATTCCAAAACTGATGGACGCCGAATATAGTGTGTGAGCAATGAAGATGAAAATATTGTCGTTCCACAAAATCCTTAATAAAAACTTTATTTTTCATCCGATTCTTTTCAAATTACGCTTAAAATGTTGGTAATTAAATAAGCTATTGGTAAAAAAATAAAACATTCCAGATCTTTACTATAACGTAGAAAACAAACGAAGTAAAAATGAAAAATTTTGAAAAAAACGTAAAAAATAGGCAATTTTTGAACTTTGAGGTGCCATAACTCAGCCATTTCTTATCAGATAGAAATTTGCAGCATATCGACGGAAAAGACATTTAATTACCTTTCCAACGATACGCCATTTATCTCGATCGGACTTTTTGGTTGGGCTCCACAAGGGTTTGAGTGGGACCATACACCGAAAAACACAAAAGTACCGTTATCTAAAAAACGGTACTTAGAAAAAAAAAATTACAGCGTTTTTCGTGTTCAGGAGGTCCCAATTAACTTATCTAGGCATGTAGCTTTCTTGGTATTTTTCCAAATTAAAAATTTGTAAAGCAGTGTTATAAAGATATCTGATTGTAAGTACAATTTCGTGCATATGTTTTGTCGCATACTGTATATCATACCTCTTGGCCAATAAAAATTATGTTAGTGCTGCAGAAAATTAAAAACTATTCACATATAAAGGCGAATAATATTTTTCTTATAACTTTAAGAAATTTTAAAATGATTCATTATTATTTTGGAGGGCTAATAAAGGGCTAAGGCGATTGTAAAACAACATTGTAATAGATAAACCACCATTTCCTTACGCCAACCTTAGCACTTTGACAGCCTAGACTCTGAGTTTTGTCATGCCAAGAAGGTTCTAGCGGCTAAATACCTGCAGTTCCTCAGTATGCCTAAAATCAAAATTAGGTGCCCTAACATAGAATCGGACGTTCTGGCCTAATAGAAAATTTGTAGTGAAAGAAAAAAGGAACTGAATATATGTATGTGTAATGATTTATTTTATTTAAAACTTATATCAAGGTTTTCTAAAGCAGTTAACTTCAAGGCGAATTTAATAAATTCGTCTTTCGTATTTTTTCTTTTGTGTTTAAGAAATTGACAGTGAAACAAATATAAAAATTTAAACAAAATGTTTTAAACTGGCATTAACTTTATTAAAATATATAAAGTCGAATTCATACAGCTGGGTTCTCAATTCAACCTGAATAAATTGTATCATGGACCTTGTTTTTAAGTCTGAAATTAGTTTGTACAAATATGTAAAAACATTTAAATGCATTAACATCGTTTTATATTTAAGTTAAGTTTAACATAAACACTTTCAGTTTTTTAGTTGTTAATTGTTCATAACGTTGTGGCAACATTACGAAATATTACGGTAAAAAATGTCTTTTTAACATAAACAAACTGTTTAAATCATATGGTTGCCATATCTAATTACAAACTTAATGCCCAAAATAGGATTGTTTATTGAAAAAAAAAACTTAATTAAAATTGAATTCATAGATAATTATTGTGTTTCACCCAAAATCTAGCCATAATTTATATGTTATTAAGTTTAACATTATTTAAACTTAAAAGAAAGATAAACTTGCGCTAATAATCTTTGAATTAAAATAAAATAAAAAAAAAAGAATTTTCGTTTAAAGCTTTTTTAAATTTGTTTTGGGCTTAACTTAACAAAACATTTAACATAGTTTATTTGAAAAGCAAAAACTAGCCACATGTATACTTTTTTATGAATAAGTACATTATTATGTATCTTTATAATAGGTTTGTATATAAATATGTTTTTATATAAGGATCATATAGCTAATTGTTAATACATATTATAAATTATCATAAATATCATCATCATAAATTATGTATTTAAGTATGCCTTTGAACTTAGTTACAAATCATTCATATTATATATTATTTTAACGTTTCAGCGTGAAATTAGTTATTTGGAGTATGTAAAGACCACTGGGCGAATTGATCCTGCCACTGGCTGCTGGTTGAATTATTCTAAAAAAAAATAAAATACAAAATAACATTAAATATCTACAAGTTTAGAAACAAATATATAAACATATACATTTACGGACAAATAAATAAAAAAAAACAATTAATTTTTGTTAACGGACGAAAGAGTTAAAGTGTTCTGAACATTTTAAAACTACCCATTAAGCCAAACTTTTCCACTTTTCATGAAGTCAGACCTCTCGTTACGAGTTCGTATAAAAGTCGTTACTATTTCGAAAATATTTCGGTTCCGAATTCGAAAAACTATTTCGACTAGTCGTAATGAGTTCCTAACAAAACCGAAACTTTTGGTTTGATGTTTTACCCATCATTTATTATCATCATCATTTATGACATGCATAAATAGAAATTATTTTGATTTTTATAATTAAAAATTTTGATTTTTTAAAGCGTTGTGTTGAGAACGTATTTTGAAAATTTTTTTTATATGTTCTTCTTGTTTCCTTCAAGCTTTAGATCTTTTATTTGATTTTTTTCTTTTATGATGTTTAAAACTCCATCTTTAACTGCCAACTGTTATACCCAACGGCTTTGATACACCCTGTTATTTTAAACTAATTTACATAATTTTAAAGCATGTTCATATAACAAAATGCTTAACAAATAAAATTTTATTCCATTCGAAATAAATTTAATTTTAATATTGATTTTTATCACATATCTTTTATTTTATTTTAATTCTGCAAATATCATAGAACGATACAATAAAGTTATAAGTAAACAAAATGCACCATTTGTTGGATGCGCAGTCTTTATGCTGCCACATTTAAGATAAAATTTTCCTTTTTAAACATTATTTCTAATTTTTTTTAATTCTACACATTTTTTTTTATTGCGAAAATTTAGATTTGTTTGTCCATACAAGCATGTTTAAGCATAACAAAAACTTTTTTTTACCTTATCCGTCCAATCGATAGATTGTGGGTCATCAAAATCTGTAAGATGCATTAAAAAATTTTATGTAGAACAATACATATCTTAACAATACAGTTTTTATTATATAAGGGGAGGAAGGGTGGAGTAATTTCAATACGAAAATAGTTATGAAAATAACGTTAACAAATATTTACACATGTAATTTATCTTTGTACCTGGATGTATTTATGAAGGATTGTATGTTATATGATATTTAACGAGCCATTAAATCTACATTAGTACATATGAACGTTCTCATTTTTGTTTTAGATATCAAATTAAAATAAAATGTAGTTTTTAAATAGCTTTTAAATAATAATAAAAGCACTTAAATAAATTTGAATTTAATAGAAAAATAACTTTTAGCAAAAAATAATTTAACCCCCTTAATTCCTAAAACGCAACGCCCTAAAAAAAACAAAATGTATGGAAAAGTTTTTTATACATACATATTTGTTTTTGTTATTATGCGTTACGTTTTACGTAATTAGGCCCTAAAAGTACCAAATTCGGCTTTGACAAATGCATGTTGGTATGGCATCTCTTTTGCAAATATATAATTCAATTGGCGAATTCACAGGGTACGATACGATAGCATATTGTTTTATTGTCATATAATTTCACAATAGCATAAAAATTTTGTTGTTGCTTTTCATACGAAACTTGTTGTGAAACAATACAACTTTGTTTGATATGTTTTTTGTGATGTCATATTATATACAAAGTCATGCGCCAAGCGCCTAAAACGAAACGGCGAGTTTTTTAATTTAATTTTAAGAGCCGCTAGCACTCGCATCCGTTGAAAATGTCTATACTAAAAATTTAGGCAAAACCGCCAAAGAAGATTCCTTAAGCCGCCTCCGCCGGAAAAAATAGCCGGCACTGCTCTCTGACACATCAGCTGTTTTTTGTTTACGTAAAAAATAACAAAATTTTTGTGATTTTTTAATTAAAAGTTTGTGCCAAAAATAGTTGCTTATTTTAATGGATTTTAGAGATTCTAACCAGGTTAGATATAAGCCATTTTGTGTTTTCATGGGTCTAATTTCTACAAATTATTAAGTTAAGCCAAGAGCAGCACCAGATTTATGTACATACATATGTGTTTATTTTTTTTATCGTTTGGTCGTTTCAGCTGATTTAGATTTTTAATACGACACCTACATAAATACGAAGAGTTGTTCACAACGGTCATATTTTTCGGTTCTATTATTTTACAATATATGATTTCACAAGACCTTGTGAATTCACCAAATGTTTACAAAGCAGTTTACCAAGAAATGTGGCCAGATGAAAAAAAAACACTTTGTTCAAACTGCAAAACACAGTTTTTTTTAAAAAATAATTGTTATTAATTCTTGCTTAATATTTTCATATGCGCTATTGATTTGTGATATTGAGAACCCAGTAGATTCTGTGTTTTTATTGATATTTTGATACATAAAGTGTTAGATTTATATATTTTGTTTAATATTTTTTGGATTTTCTCTTTCTTAAACACAGAAAACGGAGGGCGAAATTATGGGCATACCTTGCCACAGAGGTAAATTGAACTCGACCGTAAAATTTAATATGGCATCTAATTCTTAAATGCAAAACTATTTTTTTTATTATAGTAAAATTTGCTTATTTATAAGTTTTTTAGCTTATCTATGACATCGCATATATGTTCCGCCCCTAATTATATATAGACTTTGAATACTTTAAACATTTAACTGTACCTTCAGAACGAATATTAACGCTGTGGCGTAACTTAGTAAATCATTTATTTTGCGCTTTAAAATCGAGTTCTAAGAACATTTTTTATTTCCTGACAACTAGGTAAATTCGCAAATATATATTTTCCATAAACATGTCTCTGGTTAATTAATGCTTTTACGTAATAAGACTTCGCTAAATATAGCATATTTATCACCTTCAGCTTTAAAATCTTGATAAGGATTGCCTTAGCCTATTATAGGCAAAAGTTGGGCGCCTTGCCTATATGTTTTCTCTTAACTTGCGTACGTGTGCATACACATTTTGGAGAAATAAAAAAAACATAAATCAGTCTTATTTGATCCTTCAAAATGCTGGTTGTGTTATCGTTTGTGGCTTTAACTACACTAACAACAATGTGGAATGAACAATAAGAGTACGTTTCTGCCGCTGAAGTTGAAAAACAAAAATAAATAAATGAAATAAAGCATTGAAACTACTACTCGTAAATGTTTGTATAATACTAAAGGATTTCAATAATTAAAAGACAGCTAAGAAATGCTTTCCTTCAAAAAGTATTGAATATTATAGACAAAAGGCAACAAAAAGAAGAAAATTATACAAGTTAAAAGAATGAATCATTAAAGAAGCTTATAAATATATTATTGACTGGCTTTCTAGTGATCTGAGCAGTAGAGATATTAATGAAAACACAAAATTCCAAATTGAAATTTCGATAAAAAGTAGAAACAAAGTTATCGATAATTCGAAACTTTCAATTTGGATATGGTGTTTTTGGAAAATAGAAATTATAAAAATAACAAAAATAAATGTACCTTGAATTTTGTTTTTTTATAAAATGTTATTTTAAGATAAACAGTTAAACAACGACAATATTAAGTAACATTGAATATTTTTTTTATAAACTCAAACTATATTTCAATATATGGGCGTGCATAATTAACTGCAATTCATCGATTGTCTCACCGATTTCATGCAGTAGAGGGAAACCAGCATCCGGATCATCAATAAGGATTTCTGGATAATTTTTATATCCCATTATACGATTTATATTAGCCTGTTCTTCGGCAATATCAAGATCGGAATCTAAATCTATGTCGCTGTCGTTTTCAAGATGAAACTCAATAACATCTCCGTGGTCGAGATGTTGATCATGCTGATTACTTAAAAGTGTTTCATATTGTTGCTGTTGTTTAAGGCTGAAAATGCCACTATCACCAAGATTTAAACGACCAAAGCTGTAATCCATATCGAAATTATCATACTGTTCATCATCGTCCTCTGACTCACCACCTTCTATATGACGTATGTCTATATAGTGCATTAAATATGAATTATAAATCGGTACATAATACAAATACTGAGATTAATACAAAAGATTAATTGGAAATTGTAACTTTAAACATTTGAAATTTATTATTACTGAAAAGCCATGAGACAAAAATTTAGCAATTACATTTTTTATGCTCCGAACACCTATTCGGAAAGTAATCTAAAAGAAAGGAAAGCAGAAACAAACAAAAAATAAATAAAATTTTTAAATTAATTTTTTTTCAACAAGAAGCACGATTTTTTCTCTCTTTATGTCATTTCATATTTTGTTGACGTGGATTTAGTCAAGTTAAAATCTTATGGACAGACGGACGGATACACTTACCTAAAGGCAAAATAAAACGAGCCTCTGAAGCTTTACTTGCTTGTTCTGGAAAGACACACACACATACATACATATATATTTACATTCAACAAAACAACGCATTTTGGTACAAACGTAGCTTAATGCATGTAAAATTAGCATTTATTGATGTAAAAATTTAAATAAAGCGAGCGCTTTGCATCAAGTAATTATTTAGATTATTAATATGAAATTAAATGTCTCAACAACTCTAAAATTTTATTATAGGAATGTGTGTGTCTAAATGTGTGCATATACGCACTTAAGCAAAGCGAATACCTCTAATACAAATATTCTTACTCGATATTAATATCAAAGCAATTTTATTTTTTAACTTTCTCAATGAATCATAGTAATTATGCGAAAACGTACTACTAAGCTAATTAAACAATGTAGATGTCATATTTTTTTAACATTTACCTGTATTTAGCTCATTAAGAAGTGTCGACAATGATTTCAAATCATAACTAAAAAGTTCGTCATCAAATTCATGCTTAGCATTTGAAAAATAATCTGCTAAATTAATCGAGTTTATTATTTTAAATCTTTTTTTGTAATATCATAATATCAAAATATAATGTAATTTAACTAAAATATTTAATGTTTGAAAAAAAATAAACCAGAAGATGTAATCGCGTAGTACTTTTAAATTAATATTAAAAGAACATATTTATTAACATCACTTTGCGAAATATTAATAACACAAAACCCACTCTTAGAAATAATTAGACAACAAATGCCAAAATGCATGCGTTTTGCTTAGAAAATTTCTGTTCAGTTGACGGTTTTTCAAATGCTGAAACGTGTCCTAATTTTCTCTACAACTCTTTTATTTTTACAAAAGTTATGAGCAGGGCAACCAAAAATAAGCAAAATCAAATTTTTTTTCTGTGCATCGGATTACCCTTTAATGCTGTTATTCATCCGTTTCAAAACTTTTGCAAAATTTTGGCACCGATTTGTTAGGGCATATTTTTGCATATAACAGCATATTTGGCATATTTTTCCTTTAAGAGCATATTTTTCTGTAAAAGCTATTAATTATTATTATTTTAAATAAAAAATTTTACAAAACATCTTTATTAAATTGTTTATTTTGAAGTAATAATAATTACATATTTTTATCATTTCATTCAAAACTTTTGCAAAATTTTGACATAAATTTTTTAGGACATATTTTTGCATATTTAGCGTATAACGGCATATTTTGTTATATTTTTCGTATAACCTGTTTTTAAAGTATTTATTTTGAAACAACCAAACAAAAATCTTTTGAGTTTTCATTTTTTAATAATGGTTTGTTTTGATTTGGCAAAAAATCGATGACTGACTAGTTAAAATATCATTTTCGTTTCCCAATTTTTTTTTTAATTTTGTACCGAAATTTTTTGCAATGTTAACTCGGTACTTCTTGAACGCAACTCAATTTTAACTGATGCGTTTTTGGACCCTTTAGTCTAGTCGCTAGCATTCTCATTTATATACATATATTTAATTTTTTAAAGCATATTTTTTACTTTCTACCGCATATTTTATGCGTATAAAACCCTTTTTTGTTTTTGGTTGCCCTGGTTATGAGTTAGAAATTGGCGCAAAGTTCGATATAAAGTCCTATAATATAAGCACCGTTTTAACGATTAAATTTTATAACTTTCTTACAAAATAACGTATTATTGTACATCGTAATTATGCTTTTACCTAGCGCACAAAAATGAAATCAAACGGATGCGTCATTTCTGTTTAATTCTTGCAGCGTGTAAAAAAGCAAACGAAACAAAAGTACTGAGAGCGACTGCATCTTGAACTATTTAGTTTGGTATCGTTTTTGTCCGTTTGAACATGTTCATAATCAAAGTTGCCACAACTAACAAAAAATCAATTAAATTTACCGCGAATTTAGTAAATTTGATTGATACTACCTGTATGAATGTACATATTAAGTGCAGAAAAACCAGTGCCTGTGTTCTGTAACTTTAGTGAGAACTTCTCGCATCGAAAAGTTTATAGTCGCCTTGTAAAAGACAGGATGAACACGATAAACTTAATTATTTTAACTTTTAACGTTGTATAATTAGAGTTTATGTATTACAGTGAACTCGCGAAAACGTGAATATCCAGAAACGTGAACATCCAGAAACGTGAACACTTTTTATTTAACATTAACTACTCTAAAACGTGAACAAACATTGAAAGCCCTCAAACGTGAACAGTTTTTTCTGAGGTTTTTTGTTTGTTTACATTAATTTTATTAGTTTTGGGAGTCCCCGAATTATGCAATAAAAGGGTCTATAAGCGATATACATAGTTTTATTTGCAAAAGGTTGATTTTTGTGGTCAGATTAATAAGACAATTATGTATTACCCAAAAGCTTAGGTTTTAAAATTTTTAAATTGGACTTTTCGGGTTAAAGCGTTGTTAAGTTTTGACTAGATTTGGATGTTTTTGAACTAATAACAATAAATTGATAAAAAAAAATTAAATTCGTTAGAAAATAATTAAAACATATCCAATCAGAAACGTGAACAAAATCGAAAACATGAACACCCTTGGTAAAAATTAGTTCACGTTTTCGCGAGTTCACTGTATCTAAGTCACACTGTTAATAATCGGAAGACTATGACAATAAAAAAAATTTTCTCGCTGCGAAAACTTCTCGCCAGTTACAGAACAGGGGGGCAGGGTACACTAATACAGGTAGTGTTAAGAACCCAGCTGATTATAAATTCGCATTGAAATTTTGTGATTGTCAGATTTATTAATTTTGTTTGAAATTTAAAATTTTTTTTGACATTCACTTTATCAAACACAAAAAGAAAATGGAGAGGGAGAATTTTCTAAATTCGCCTTGATACTACCTGCAATAGTGTACTCTGAGAAAAAGCTATGCGACCAAAAAAAATAAGCTGACCTAGCGATGCCACCTTGTACATAAATGCTTATAGTTCTGTGCCTCGTTTCTGTATTGAATGTAAGAAGTTCTTAAGTCAAGAAATTTATGGTTGTAAGTCTTTACGAGACAAATTTATGCCTAGACAAATGTCAAAATCCAAAAAAAAAAATCCGGTATTTTTATACTGGGTTTTTTATACACTGAGTTTGACGTTTGTCCCATTATATATAGCTTCGAAACCGTCAAAAAAAGCCTTCAGCCACATTTATTATGGATTTAAAACTCAAAAATCATATTTTCCAGGTCTTTAATGAAGCTTTTTATCTTTATTTTTTTTTTTAATGTTATATACGCACTTTAAGGGGTTTAGGTGAAAAGTTGAAGCAAAATTTGTAAAAAATATATGACCTTCTAATAATAATGGGTTAAAAATTGCAGCCCGGTTCTGTAAGTTGAATATATACTAACAAATGTAAGTATGTAATGCATACAATACAATACATACATACCATGGTGGAATTATATATATAGGTGGCCTCACTAGAAAAACTGCTCGTCTGCTGATGCTACCCTTATGTAAGAATTTCATACATTCTCTCCCTTTTAATCTAATATACATACATACAATTGTTAAATTTCATATAAAATTAGTTTTACCATAAAATTCTCTTCGAACTATATTATTTCTCCATGGCACATACTATTTATATATAATTTAAAGTTTTTGTCTGATTTATGTCAGTAATTTTATCGCTTTCAATTTTTTTAATTTTTATCAAATTCTTGGCCTTTTACCGGAGTTTTGGACCGGTGATAGCTTTCTATTTGAGATTTGGATCACGAAGAAAGTTAGGCAAACCTGAAGAGACAGGGCCGATTGGGAGAAAGCACACTTACCTGCTGCTCTAAGACAGCAAGGAGGTTCTGAGGTGTGAGTTTGGGACTCTCACAGAGCACTGCAATAGGTTAGAAACTCTCCAAACTTCTGCAGTTTTTGCGGGATAGGGAGGAGATAGAGACTGTGGAACAGAGGTGGCTAGGGGAGAATTAATCTTAAAATAAATATTCAATAAAAAATTGACAAAAAGAAAACACAATTTAAAGTAAAAAAATTACGAAAATGTGTAAGCTCAGCGTGCAAGCCGATTTTCTTGTAACTACTTCTAAATTTAGCTTTATATTAAGTATTTTATGAAAAGTATTTTATTATAATGCTGGAAAAAATTATTAGTTTGTAAACATTTAAAATTGGGATTTTCGGTAGACCTATCGCTAAAAATGCCCACGTATGATTTAGATATTTAACGCCAGTAAAGAATTTTTATATTTTAACACAAATGTTTTAAATAACAGTTTTAGCTCTTCGTAGGACTCACCAAACATATGCATATATTGTTTTAAAATGAGTAACTTTATTTGCAAAACATATAATACTTACTGCCACTTCCGTTAGCACTAAATCCTCTAATATCTCCACCCATTTGTGGACTAACATGGTCTATTTGATTTTGATTGAACGCACCTTGATTTACCGAAGACGTTTGCTGTACACGCAGAACATTTCCAGCTCCCATTAATGAGTGACCAGATTGATTGTGCATCGAGCCGATCGGTGATGTTCCCAGGGCGTTAACAACACCGCTACCACCACTGCCTACAACTGAATGACCGCCGCCTGGCATAGGGGGAGATTTACCAGAACGAGGGCTTGAGTTAGGTGTAGACCTGGGCGACGAAGTTTGTTGACTCTTCAACATTCGCATAAGACCCTCTAGTTGTTCCATCAACTGACGACGAGAGTCCTGCAATGCCCCCAAATGACCTTCAAGTTCACCTTTGCGCTGACGCAATGCACGCAATTCACTTATAAGGGCAGGATTTTCTGGTGCCATCTGTTCCGCTTCCTGTTGTCGCCTTAATCTTGCTATCTCACGCATTATTTCTTTATTTTTGGACTCCAGCTGTGTTATCAGCTCTCTTTGAGCACGTGAGTTGTCCGATGTAATGGGATGTTGATTGTCGGCATTAGCTGCATTACTGCTGGGCTGTGGAAGAAAAATATTTTTCAAAAACCAATGAATTTTAGAACATTTAAGAGCAAAACTCACTGTACGATTCTCCTGGGCAAGTCGAGCTGCATAACGAGCTATTAAACGATGTTCTTCGTCGTTTGCAGAGGCAGCTGCCACACGGGACGTAGCAACACCATTTGCACTATCGACACTTCGCCCAGTAGCACGTGAATCTATGGTACTGGATCGATCAAACATAATACCGCCGGGAAGTACGCCGCCACCACCTCCTGGTAGAACACCACCCAAGCCATGGAGAATTGACGGATCGGCGAAGCCATTATGGGAAGGCAGTGGTGATGGTGGCACAATGTGTGACAAATTTAGTGTCTTCTCTGGCTGTTCAGGAAATCGTGGCAACACTTGAGTCGTCTTCTCGGGCACACATCGGAAACTTTTGCGCAACGAATGGCCAATCTGTTTGCTGGGAGATTTGTAACTTGAGTATTCCTTGACTTCGTGATCGTTTTGATGGTTCAGTGATGTCTTGCCATGCCAAAAGCACTCCTGACACAGTTGGTAGGCGTGACACCGCTGACAACGGTAACGAAAGCCAGTGAAGTTTTCCTTGTGACAGACAGAACAAATTGTCGGATGTACAATTGTTTCCACTGTAGCCAATCGATGCAGCAAAGGTAACCACACGAGACACGATGGGCCAGGTTCAGACATAAGTGTTGCCATGAAATCATTAACAGTGACCTTGTTTTCAGGAGAAAAAATTTCCTCCTCCAAGCCCTCCTTGTAATGGAATGTAGGCGATTCATATACTGCAGCCGGTAAAGCAAGCACCTCCTTAAGAAATTCACCCAACTTCCAGCTAACCAATTGACCTCCACCATCCGAGATCTGAGAAAATATATCTAAGAAAATAACCAGCAGACAGATTTAAGTTTAAAATCCCTTGTTTAATACATTTTCAACAATTAACTTACATCTTAATTTATCCACCAATTTACCGGAGCACATCGTGGCCAAAGCCACTTTTATAGAGAAGACACGTATTTTACCAGAATTGTCACTGCAAATGTGTTATGGTCGTTAACAAATACTGAAGAAAAACAAATAATAAACTCCTTGTGATAAATTTACCTGGTATACGCAGCTAGAAGCCAATTTAACAACAAACCAGCCTTCGAATCAACAGGAACCTGTTGTGCTGTCGGTAAACGTTTGTTTAAATTATGATACAGCGACGACACCAGCGTCTCTAAACGGGCAACACTCACATCGTTTTGCGGTTCCAATGTGTTTAGGCCGTTTTCACGAAAAGCCTCAATAACATTCCATATATCAACTAAATGCAAATTTGTCGATTTTTGAATATATCGCAGCTTCGAAGCAGTTCGATACGAAGCAAAGCGTATTGAATCAAAAGTCTGTAAACGTAAGTCTTGCAACAAGGCAACTCGTGGTTCAAGTTCCATCATTATGATTGTTTGTTATCTAAAAGTAAAATTATATAAAAAGATTTTTTTAAATACAATTGTGAATTACTTTCAAAATTTCTTAATTATCTAGTTTATGGTTTTAGAATTTAAAATCGGAAATCGGAATTGCATAACACTTGAAGGAAAACAAGGCATCAACTTATAAAGAAAACAAGTAGTAAAACTATTAAAAAGGAAAGAAATAATCTAAAATTTAGAAAGCCAAAGCAAATGAGGTATGTGTGTAAAACCCCCTCTCCATTTCCATGAGACACCAATTCAAGTACCCGTGTGAAAACGCCCTCTTCATTGCGTATCCCCAATTGAAGTAGGAAGTAGTCGGGTAAACCTGGTACCATTATAATTTACAGCACAAACAAAATTTATTAAGTATTTATGTTTTTATAGGGTTTGTTCCAGGTTCAAGGTTGATTTTATTCATTTTTTTTTTGTTTTCACACCAAATCTAAAAAGCTTCAACCAAATTCTTGACAGACCTCAAGAATATTTTCTGTCTTTATGTAAAAACGTTTGAGAATTTTATTTTCAAACAAAAATTAAAAAAAAGGGTTAATTTCAAACCCCCATCCCTTTTTGTTATTGACTGTTTTGATTTTCTTTTTTCGTTATACACCTGGTTAACCATTGGCTACCACTGAATGTATTAAAGGGCTACCGAAAACAAAACATTTTTGTATAACAAAAGTTTTCAATAATGGGGGTTATTCTGCATTTCGATTACGATTCCGCATACAATAACGCATAAATCAAAATAAAAATAAAAAAATTATTATTCCAAAATTTAATATTAAGAAGCACATAATTTTAGTACAAAAAGACGAAAAATCCAAAATATACTAAGAAAAAGTTATTTGTGGCCTAACTATTCCACAGTAAAGAAGGCCGACGGAGAAAATTTCGATTTAAATCGAAATGCAGAATAGAGATGAATATTTTGGATTTGATTTCAATTTTAAGTAATAATATCTCGAAACCATTAACAATAGATGTGTTCCAAAAGATTTCGTTCTTGTTTGGACTAATGAGAGTAAAGAGAAAATTGCTCTCTCAATTTGCCAAAGTTAACCAAATTACCTGGAATACAAAAAAACAAATTTTGTACATTTGGAAATACTAATGCTGCTTAGATTTTAAATAAAAATCTATTTAAGTGATTTTAGACGCTTAAAAGGCATAACATTTTAAAACACAACATTAACATCATTGGCAATAGCTGAAATAAGTAAATAAAGATTTGTTAAAGCATATTTTTATAATAAAGAAAGAAACAATTATTTATGAATTAATGTACATTTTTACGTTAAAGTTAATTTTTTAGAAAAATATTAAAATCAAACTTTATTTTTTTTGCAAAGTGTTTAACTTTGTAGTTGTTGAATTTTAAAAGTAAACAAAAATCAGCTGATTTTAAAGTTCTTGTCCGAACTTACCCAAAGAAAAAGTTCAGGTAAATTTGTACAGGAAATAAAAAAAAAAGTACTCTCTCATATGCTTTCTTTTTCACACGACAATTGTTACCTAGAACGTTTTTGGGTAACTTTGTAAAAGTTCGGACTATTTCGTTATCTGGAACACAACTAATTTAAAACAGACTTTAAATTTCAAATAGACTTTAAACGGAATTTTTATAAAAAACTAGTATTTAAAGTCTACTTTAAGTTTAAAGTCTATTTTAAATTGTTTATTGTTGAATATGGCCTTATACACATTTTGACATTTAATCGCAGAATAAGCGATTACTATGTACGGAATTTGAATTATTTGCACGCTAAACTATTAAGAGTTACAACTCAAAATTAATAAAAATTGTATATTTTTTCATAATCCAATTCCTAGATTTATACCAAATTAAAGCTTATTAAACTTGTTTAAAAATATGACAATTTCCTCTCATTGGCGGTAAAAACAAGGTCTGCCCCAGACGCTTTACAAAAAAAAGGGGACAGTACCCGTTAAAAAAAAAGACGGTTGGCAACCTTATCTTTATACGTCTAAGCAAAGAATGTTAAAAAAAATTATTTTTTATGCATATAAACTTATTATTCACGACAAAATAGAAATTTTTATATGTTTATATTTATGTACATAAGTATGTATGCAAGTATGTATGTACATGTGTTTGTTATTAATTTTAATAAAATCCTTCCACATCAAAATGTCCTTTAATTTGGTATTAAAATTATAGCTGTTGGAAAATGTTTAACCTAAATTAGGATGCAGGCGACTAAAATCTGTCGCTTAATAATCTTTTTGAACTTAATTCAATTATTATAGTATTTTCATTGTAGTTTTTCATGCGTTAAAAGGAATAAATATGTATGTGTGCATGGTTGACCTAGTATTTTAACAAATTCTAACATTCTGTATTGTACACATACTCATGATAAAAATAGCACATACAAACATAAACATAATACATATATATGTTTGTGTGTATGTACATGTAGTTTTATTACTTGAAACTTTTATTGTTGGTTGTAGTCATTTTGAAATTTAGGTTACTTTTGTCTCATCAGACATCTTCATTGAAGCAATGAAAAATGAAACCAGCAACATTAGGACAGGACAAATAGATGTTTTGATTTATTCCAGCAGTTTTGCAGTTTTTATACCCCTACCAGGTATGCGTTTGTGTAGATGTTTGTAATGATCTGACCGATTAACTCAGAATCACTTTCGGAGTCGATTCAAGCATATCCATACGTCCATCTGTCTGACTGTGTGTTCATGTATTCTTGTGAACACGCTGCAGGTCGCAATTTTGAAGATATTTTAATGAAATTTGGCAAAGGTTAGGTTTTTGGCACGAAGCCAATTGTTTTTGGTGATGATCAACCATTTTTTGACATAGCCGCCATACAAATGTCCTCCCGAAATAAGCATTTTACGCTATAACTGACCTGAATAATCTTCACAAAATTTGGAATATGTTTCTTACTTTATGTCACTTACTAGTAAACTGAACAAAAGTATCATCAGTCCATTACTTTACAAAGCCCCCATACAAATCTTCTCCCGGAATAGGCATTTTGGGTTACTAATGGGCGATTCCATTGTGATGGGTGTGACCATTTTGCTAACGTTTTTGCTAATAACTCAAACGTTTCAAAATTTTAATTTCAAAAAAGGCTATGACTTTCAAGGATGGTAAAGCGAATAAAAGTAAAAAAGCACTAAAAGAACATTATGTGACGGGTGTGACCTTACGAAGAATTTAAGTTTAACAGAATTTTTTCTTTAGGATCGTTTTGGGTAAAATATTCTTGAGAACAGGCTTAGTTTTTTTAATTTTCACGGTAGTGTTAGTTGTCTTTTTTATTTATTATTTTAACAAAAACCCTATTTTGGTTGAAGAAAAGCCTGTTAGAAAATGCGAAGGTCGTAAAATTTTCATCAAAACTTAAAAGAAATAAGAGCCAATTGTTCAGTATGTAATAATTTTAAAGTCTTGCGAAGCAAATAAAAATTAAATATGCTACAAATTATTTACATTTCCCCATTTTGGGCCATTTTATGTGGAATTGACCTACTGACTCGAATAAAGCTTCACCTTCTCAAAATTTTACACACATGTTAATCTTTATGCCCCCAACTATTATACTGAATACAAATATTATCGGCCATTTAAGGTGTTGTATGGTCAAGCTTGACCGACTATAACTTTCTTACTTGTTTTTATTTGTAAAAAACCATTATTTGGCATGTAAAAGTTTCGTGATATAGTCCAACAGCTTAAGAATATTTTCAAGTTTTATTATTTTAAAAAATTTTTTAAGAATAAACAGTAAATATTTCTGTTAATTCTTAGAACTAGACAGGTCAGTTGCTTTGAAATACATACAATGATTGGGAAAATAATGTAAACTATTTGGTACACTGACTTCATAGAAAAAGGATGACACTAACGCACAGTAGGAAATTTTGTAAACAAAGTTGGAAATAAGTTTTTAGTTTCTAAACGGACAGTCCTATTGAAATCGATTTAAAAAAAAATTCAACACAGAAAGATTCTTTTATGAATAACAAGTTCGATCGATATATTTGGCTGTGCCGAATCTTATGGTGTTTTCCATTCTAAAAAAAAATGTTACAATAAGTATGTGTAACATTTTTATCAGTTTACACATACACTTAAAAAGTTGTCCATTTTTTTTGTTTTAATGGAACAGAAAGTTGCTTGATTTTAATAAAAACTGCACTCTGCGTTAAAAACTCGCCTGCATAAAAAAGTATTTACATACATAACACAGCTGTAAAAAGTGGTACTTTGTTACACTGAAATATAATTGGGGGTAAGATATGTTACACTCTTGCCAGTTATTTGTGCAACATGTTCAGAAAGGAACATGATAACTGTTTTCACTCTTGCATGTATTTTTAGAATGGAACATAAACCCGCTCGAATGGTAGCATTAATGTAACATTTTTGCCAGAATGGAAAACACCATTAGATACCCTCCACATTGGCCTTCTTTATCATTTTTTTTACAAAATATTTCTAATTTTTAAATAGGGGTCGGTGTCATATTTAAACCCTATTAGGGTGACTAGGGAAGTTTAAGGGGTTGAGATAAAGGGTTAGTATGTTCTGGAAGGTGTAGAAGGGAATTTATTACAATTTTACCAAAATTTGTAAGGGAGCCCCTTAGGCGATGGAGATAGGGGGTAGGTATATTTTAGGAATATGTTTGGGAGGGGAAACTAATGGGGGTCTGTCGTACACTTTATTTCTTTAAGGTCGACTCTTGGGGAAGTAATGGGCATTTTTACATAATTTTTGTAAATTTTGTACGGCAACCCCCTTAGGTAATGGCGATAGGGGATAAGTATATGTTAAGAATATATTTGTGAGGGAGAATCAATGGGGGTCTGTAATACATTTTATTCCTCTAGGGGTCACTCCGGGGAAGTTGTAGGGGTTTATACCATATTTTTTTCAAATTGTGTATGGCAACCCCTTTAGGGCGTGTAGACAGGTATAGGTAAGTATGTACAGTGGTTCAAACGTATAATTGGACACTAGGTGTGCGATTATTCAAATGCCAATTTTTTCACTTCTACGACAATAATTTTAAAAAACTTTTATACCGAGTTATAGGTTATTAAAAGACCTTTAAAACAATGTATAATACTTAACACATTTTATTCAAAAACATTTTTAAAAATAAAAAAGAAAACAAAACCATTAAATTTTATGTCTAACGTATAATTGGACAGTCTGTAGTTTTGGGTCTTGGAAGCAAAACCTTTTGCTTTTATTACTGTTTTCAACCGCCTGGGTATCGACTGCGCGAGTTTGATGAAAAAATCCGGAGATATGTTGTTCCACTCACGCCTTATTCCCTGCTTCAACTTCTCCACTGTGTTGAAAGTGGACTTATAGATTTTACGGGCAAGTTCTTCCCAAACATGGGTGAAATCGGTAAAATTGTTTATATATGCCCGTCTACAGTTCCCGCTATCATTAAATGGCATAAAAAAAGTTTCTAGTCGAAAATAAAAGTTGTGTTGGTCAAGGAAAAAAATTAAATAATCATGATGAGCGGCGGATTTTGATGAAAATAAAAACAAAACCATTCACGACGGCGAATAAATTAAAGAATATGGTGCAAACGGCTTTGAAAAAAGACGTTTGCGCCGAGACCATTCGAAACGTGTTAAAGAAGAATGATTTTCATGGGCGAATAGTCAGAAAAAAGCCCGATATAAGTCAAAAAAATAAAATTGAACTGGTGAAATTTTGTAAGGAGTACTTTTTTAAAGATTCTGACTTTTGGAGAACGGTAATTGTACAAAAACTTGTTTAATTTAATTATTTTAAGCCTTGTTAATTATCTTATAGGTACTCTTTACTGATGAGAGTAAATTTAACCTGCATGGCTTAGATGTAAAACAATACGTTTGGCGTAAGCTAAATACTGAGTTTTTGCCTACTAACACTCGGGCTATTGTCAAGCATGGGGTAGGGTAGGTGATGGTGCGGGGATGTGTTTCCAGTGCAGGAGTAGGGAACATTCATTTTGTAGAGGGCAAAATGAATCGATTCCAATTATTGGACATTTTAAAACAAAATGTGAAGCAAAGTGCCGATAAATTGAACATATTGGACACATTTGCTTTCTATCAGGACAAGGATCCGAAGCACACTTCACACGTTGCGAAAATGTGGCTCATACATAATTGTCCAAAATTACTGCAAACACCAGCACAGTCCCCAGATCTAACATTATTGAGCATGTTTGGGAAGAACTTGCCCGTTAACTCTATAAGTCCACTTTCAACACAGTGGAGCAGTTGAAGCAGGGAATAAGGCGTGAGTGGAACAACATATCTCCGGATTTTTTCATCAAACTCGTGCAGTCGATACCCAGGCGGTTGGAAGCAGTAATAAAAGCAAAAGGTTTTGCTTCCAAGACCCAAAACTACAGACTGTTCAATTATACGTTTGACATAAAATTTAATGGTTTTGTTTTCTTTTTTATTTTTAAAAATGTTTTTGGATAAAATGTGTTAAGTATTATACATTGTTTTAAAGGTCTTTTAATAACCTATAACTCTGTATCAAAGTTTTTTAGAATTATTGTCATGTAAGTAAAAAAAATTGCATTTGAATAATCGTACATCTAGTGTCCAATTATACGTTTGAACCACTGTATGTCCTAGGAATATGTTTGGGAGGGAAAACTAATGGGGTCGATCGTACACTTTATTTCTCTAAGGCCGACGCTTAGGTAGTTATGGGCGTTTTTACGTCATTTTTTTTAAATTTTTTATGGCAACCACCCTAGGTGATGGAATTAGGGGGTAAGTATGTTTAAGGAATAGGTTTGAGAGAGAAAACTAATGGGGGTCTGTAATACATTATAGTCTTCTAGGGGCGACTTTGGGGAAGTTGTAGGTCTTTTACCCTATTTTTTCAAAGTTTGTATGGTAGTCGTGTTAGGGGCTGGAGAGAGAGGGTAAGTATGCTCCACAAAAATATTTGGGAGAAAAAATAATTGGGGTCGGTTCTACATTTGATCTTGGTAAGAGCACCCTGGAAGCTGTGGGAGCGATTTAAAAAAATTAAACTTTGTATGGCAACGCTGTTAAAAGGGCGGAGATAGGGTTTAAGCACCACAAACATGTTCGTGGGGAAAAAATAATAGGAGTCGGCCTTACATTGCACATTGTACGGGGCAACCCCGGGGCAGTTTTAGAGGTTTTAATGTACAAATTTTAGAGACATAAACAGAGGTAGTCTTAGTTTTTGGCTAATATCTTGATCAGTTATCGGGTGGTTGATTGGTTTTCGTGGTAGTTCGCTGCACGCAAACTGTCAAGAAGAGTCTAAATGACCCCGTTTTGACAACACCACACCACTCGATAGGTGATTGGTCCCCTTAAACAATGGTCCAAGGGAAAATTGAGTACTAGACCCACCCTGTCGCGTTGATGTATCTTGGTAGGTCGTTCAGCCCAATCGCAGATACATCCGCTAGGTTATGTCCTGATTCTTCCCCGTTTGGGTGAAGTTATTGGTTTCCTGCTTCACTGGCAACTTTTCAGTTTGCGCGGCTAGAGCTCGTCGGGCATGGGCGGGGGTTCGTCGCAGGTATCCAATAACATTTAGACACGGTTAAATTTGTGCCAGTGCTGCCGACATCAATAATAAAAAAAGGCTCGAAGGCTACGATCTGGTATACAGTAGCAGATGGTGTTTTCATCCGCCGGGCGTCCCTCCCGCGTACCACAACCTGATTTGTGGTTCCTTTCCTTGGTGTCACCGGTCGCCGTTTGCTGGTGTCACCCCAAACTCACTTACCTTCACCACCAAATACCTACCCTCACTCTCTTAAACCGACATGATTAAGTTCACAACTATTTCAATTCGATATATTTACCAACCTTCAGGATATATATTTCTTATTTTACTTATTTTACATTTACATGGGTATTATAAAAATTCATGGGTTTTTATTCTTATGGCTAACCTTGTTTTTTTTTTTTGTTGACCTAACAAAACTTATTATAAGTACTTTTAGGTGTTATACTCATTACATGTAGAAAAACGACGAGCATTGCTCCTACTCGACTGTGAGATTTTCAAAAGAAATTTTCCTTACGGGGATACAGCGAGGCAGTTAACCCGCCTAACTGTGCCGTAAATTTCTTGGCCAATAGCCGGGAGCAATTATTTTGTTGGGCGAAACAATAAAGACTACCTAAAATAGCGCTATTTTATGAGCTTTTCGCCTTAGGGGACGCTTGGCAACTAAGCAACGGGAAAACCTCGTCCTAGCTTTGTAGGAGTAATTTAATTGACAAAGAAAAATATTTCTTTAACGTGACAATAAAACGCCCCACTAGTACTTATAAACCGTTTACTTTCTTGTCAAAACGCTACCTAACAATACAATTAAACAGTATCCTCGATGGGCAACGTGTATATCAAATAAAATATGCTTATAACAATAATAATACTAATAAAATGATACTTATCAGGATTTTTAGGGTTTGGGGCTCCGTTGTGTTCTTGTGGGGTCACGTAATGGTTGTGCCCCGTGACTGCTGCTGGGTGTCGATGTCCCGTCGGCTAGGCTGTAGCGATGAGGCCCCCTTGTATTCTATTGAATTACCCTGCTTCTTTTGTTGTGTGTTGCCAAAAAGCTCCGATGAGGCTGTTGTTTGGGGCTAGTAAACTCAGGTGACGATGACACAATAGCCAGGCGGTGGCAAAAACTTAGATGACTGTGACACAATAGCCAGGCGGTGGCAAAAACTTAGATGACTGTGACACAATAGCCAGGCGGTGGCAAAAACTCAGATGGTATTTGGAGCAAAACTCCAATTGTATTTGTGGCAAAACTTAGATGGTGTTTGTTGCTGGAAAACTTAGATGACGTTTGTTGCTGGAAAACTTAGATGACGTTTGTTGCTGGAAAACTTAGATGACGAGGTCACAATAGCCAGGCGGTAGCAGAGACGTCCCTCGTGTATGCCTATCTTTGCTGCCGCAAGCGTCTAGAAGGCTAAGATGTATTCCCCGCCACGTGTAAGGTTACCTTTATTGTTGGCAGCCAGGGACCGTGGCCGTGACGCTCTTTGCGTAAGCTTAGAGTTGCTTTGGCTATGGTTGACTCACCCAGGGATCTGGATGTTGTCGGCTATTAAGGAAATATAGCGCAAAAACCTTAATCAAAAATTTTCCTCCTATACGTTTCACCGTTTATGTCCGCCTTCAACCAAGCTGCTCTCAACCAAAACCGGAAAAGGAAAGAAACTTAATCGCAAATTAATGCAGCCAACTTCTCTTCGTATGAGCTTCTGGTCCGCCAAAACTCAACTCTTTTTCCCACGGTTGCAATCTTAGGGCATACCTGTACCGTGTTGCCACTCGTTATACCCGGTCAACCTTATTGTCTTCCCCATTTTCTTCACCGTCTGGACTAATTTTGTCACCGTTACAGTTATCCAGTACAGTTATCGGGTGATTTTGCTGGATTTCAATAGTGATTTGCTCGCAGATATTTCTGATAGTGTGATAACACTGTCGAGTCTATGCGACATCGGTCGCCTTCAAAAAGTTGATTTTAACCATAACACGGACTAACGGATAGACGGACATCGCTAAATCGACTTTCCTATCTATTGTATAAGGACCAAGAAAATATACACTTAATGGGGTCACAGATGGGTATTAAAGAAATAACAAACGAAATGACAAACTTATATAAACCCTTTTCCCTTATGTGAAGGGTAAAAAACCCCCTTTGAAGATGTATGGACTATCTCTTATAGTTTAGTGGATATTCGACCTCGAAAACTAAAATTTAAGGTTAATCAAAAGATAAAAATATTAAAAGTCCCCTAAGAGCTGTTTATTATAAAAAAAGCTTTCAACTCAAAGCCCAGCAAAAAGTGATCACAATGCCCACATTTGGAAGAAAAAAATTGTTAAATCTGAACCAGGAGATTGGCATCAAACCTGGTACAAGATTACTTTGTTTTAATGCTTAAAATTTGGAAAAAAAATTGTTAAATTAAAAAATAAATTTATAATTGTAATTAAATTATCTTGCTATTTATTTATTATTTTAAAAATATATGCTCTTAGGCTTCTATTAAAAATAATTAAAGTAGGTATGTTAAGGGCTTATTTGATAATTATACCTTGAGACATTTGTCACAAAAGCGCTTAATGGCCCTACTTTAATTTTTATAAATATAATAAATAATTTACACAAATTTTCATAATAAGCTATTTAAGAATCAGTTTACATTTTTTGGTGTAATATTTTTGCTGTTGCTGCTTCTACGCCCTTCGAAAGTCGATAATTATGATATTGTTGCAATATTTATGCAAAGGTCGCACGTTATACATACATATGAATGTATGTTTTTCATATATAACGGTAAAATATGGCTTCTGTAGGTTATTTCTTATATTTTAATTGTAACAGAAAATATTTAAGCTAAAGTTTCTAATGTAAAGACACAACTAATGAAGTAAAAAGGCAAGAAAAGATATTGATTGAAAATTTGTATGTATGTATGTATATGTAGGTTATAGCATAACTATGTTTAAACATAAGTATTAAGATGTCCATATTTATTTCTTTTGCATCGTTAAATAAAACTTGATACTTCGTGCTTATTAAAGACATCGTGGAGCTGAAGCACAAATGCAAGAAATAAAATCAAAGCACAGGAAAAGTTCGTTTTTTAAACCAATTAAAAAATTATTCTTTTGTTAATAAGGCAGTTCATAGAGTTCAAAGAAATCATTTTTTTTGCTTCCGTGCGCGTATTTGTCAATGACGTAGCCACAGATTTTTTTTAAGCCAAAAAATTTTAATCACTTAATTTTCAAAATATCTAGTTTAATGCCATCAAGATGCTGTTCTACAGTTGACTCTGCGATGTATCCTTGTGCCAGATTTTTTTCTTTGAAAAAATCAAAAAATAAATATTTTTTGCAATTCCTGAATTGATATAAATCACTAAAAAATATTGTAATTTCAAATTTTTGAATCTAGAAATAGGATGCTGAAATATCAACTATAGCTCTGTAAAATAAAAAAGAAATAAATTATTTTTTTCCAGCTCAATTACGTGTTTATTAAAATTTTTTTATTTACAACATACTCTATCGTCGCAAGATGGGCAGACATGTTTAAGTACAAAGCAAAATTTTGTATTTTAACATAAGTAGGTAAAAAGGATTTAGAAATAAGGATTAATACCAGATATCACAATAGGCGATAAAATTGTAAATTTCTTAATGATTTTTGCTTACAGCTGTTTATTAGGAATATCCCAAAAAATGTTGTAATAAAACAAATAGTTCAGAGAATCAAGTTTAAGAGCCACATTTAAACTCTTAAGGGTATCGAATTCTAATATTATTAGCTTCAAGCTAAAACTATAAATTATTTCCTGTTTATTAATATTGGCTGTTTTCCTAAACGCAGTAAAGCACAGCAAAGCTCAAGGTTTTGATAATATCTTCTGCTCCCAAATGAGTGTTTTAAGCCATGTTAATGCTTTGGAAATACAGAAAATTCTTAAAACTGTAAGTTGTGTGAAATGGAAGAAGTTGAAATTTTGTGATGCAAAGCATACTGCATTTAGGAAAACAGCTATTGTTAAAATTATCAAAACGCTCTCATTTTGGAATCTAGACCCTTCTTGACACTTTGCGCCTTTAAGAAATTTACCATGTTAACCAAACTTGCATAAATAACATGTGGGCATTGATTATGGTCGTTTAAACAGAATTGTTACATAAAAAAAATTGATGTTATCAATCAAATATAATCTCTTGAACACTCTAACCAAGTTTAATAATTAATTAGCTTTTAAGTTCATATACTTATGATTAGGTATGCAAAGTTAAATTATTGAAACAATTGTTGTTGTTTATAAACACATAAGTACATACATATTTGTATTTACTTTTACACGTTTGTATGATTATGTTTACGTTTTGTGTTTTTTTTTATTTAATAAAAAATAAATAAAAAATATGCAAATATAAAAATATCATCTCACTTGAATTATTTTGTTTTTTTTTATTTTGACTAAACAGAAGAAAACAAATCTAAATAGATGGTGACATCATTTTTTTAATAATCACAAATTTTAGAATTAAGTACAACGAAAAGCCAAAGCTGATCGATATAAGCGCTGACAGCAGCACTGTGACATAGGTATTAAATGAAAAAAAAACAAGTAAGAGCGCTATATTCGGCTGTGCCGAATCTTATATACCCTTCACATTGGTCTTTAAATATACCCAGCCGAGTAATTTTGTACTGCAAACAATATAATAAAAAACCTTGTGCGAGTTTTAAAGCCCATAGAAAAAATAACAAAATTTTAACGTTCGTATGAATAACAGAAATATATGAAGAAGATTTGAGGTCGAGAGTTTTAGAAGTTTTCGACATTATTCATATTTAAAGGTTAATGAAACTTGTTAAATGTTCTAGTCCCCCTGCTCTTCTCCAACTTTTTCTCCAAAATGTATGAATTATTTGATTATTACTTTTTGTAGAATATTCGAAGTCGATAGCCGTAATAGTTTTCCAGAAGTAGCGTATCGAAAATTTTATAAAAATTGTTAATTTGTATGGGAGCTACCCCTTCTTCACCCCCCATCAGAAAATTTTTTTCTTCAGAGCGTAGCCCTTGATGTCCAATCACTTTTTGTAGAACATTTGATTTCGATATCTGTTATAGTTTCCGAGTTATAGCGTACCCCTTTTTTGGCCCCACTCAAAAAATGTTTTCTTTAAAGCGTAGACATTCTTGCCCAATTACTTTTTGTAGAAGATTTCATTTCGATTTCTTCTATAGTTTCCGAGATATAGCGTATCGAATATTTTATAACAATTGTCGATTTGTATGGGAGCTACCCCTTTTTTTGGCCCCACTCAAAAAATTTTTTCTTTAAAGCGTAGGCATTCTTGCCCAATTACTTTTTGTAGAAGATTTCATTTCGATATCTTTTATAGTTTCCGAGATATAGCGTATCGAATATTTTGTAACAATTGTCGATTTGTATGGGAGCTACCCCTTTTTTTGGCCCCACTCAAAAAATTTTTTCTTTAAAGCGTAGGCATTCTTGCCCAATTACTTTTTGTAGAAGATTTCATTTCGATATCTTTTATAGTTTCCGAGATATAGCGTATCGAATATTTTATAACAATTGTCGATTTGTATGGGAGCTACCCCTTTTTTTGGCCCCACTCAAAAAATTTTTTCTTTAAAGCGTAGGCATTCTTGCCCAATTACTTTTTGTAGAAGATTTCATTTCGATATCTTTTATAGTTTCCGAGATATAGCGTATCGAATATTTTATAACAATTGTCGATTTGTATGGGAGCTACCCCTTTTTTTGCCCCCACCCAAAAAATTTTTTCTCTAAGGCGTAGCCCTTAGCGTGCAATTACTTTTTGTAGAACATTTCATTTCGATATCTGTTACAGTTTCCGAGATATAGCTTATCGAATATTTGATAATAATTGTCGATTTGTATGGGAGCTACCCTTTTTTTTGCCCCCACTCAAAAAATTGTTTCTTTAAAGTGTAGATCTTTGCGTACAATTACTTTTTGTAGAACATTTTAAGTCGATATCTGTTATAGTTTCCGAGATATAGCGTATCGAATATTTTATAACAATTGTCGATTTGTATGGGAGCTACCCCTTTTTTTGGCCCCACTCAAAAAAATTTTTCTTTAAAGCGTAGACATTCTTGCCCAATTACTTTTTGTAGAAGATTTCATTTCGATTTCTTTTATAGTTTCCGAGATATAGCGTATCGAATATTTTATAACAATTGTCGATTTGTATGGGAGCTACCCCTTTTTTTGGCCCCACTCAAAAAAATTTTTCTTTAAAGCGTAGACATTCTTGCCCAATTACTTTTTGTAGAAGATTTCATTTCGATTTCTTTAATAGTTTCCGAGATATAGCGTATCAAATATTTTATAACAATTGTCGATTTGTATGGGAGCTACCCCTTTTTTTGCCCCCACTAAAAAAATTTTTCTGTAAAGTGTAGATCTTTGCGTACAATTACTTTTTGTAGAACATCTTAAGTCGATAGCTGTTATAGTTTACGAGATATAGCGCATAAAATATTTCACCAAATTTGTGCAATTCTAGGAAAAATACCTCTTCCCCTGGTCCTATCTGAAAAAACTTTTTCCATTATTTAGGTCCCTCCTTTAGGAGTATCCGTGCCAAGTTTTGTGGCAAGAGTGACTATACTTACTGAGATATATAGGGATATATGCACAGATTTTGTCCTAAAAAAATGGGTTACTCTGGGTTTTCGCTTATATCTCGGTCAATAGTGAACCGATTTTGCTGATTTTAAATAGCGATTGTTAGCGGGATATTTGCAATAGTTTGACACCATTAACTGGTCTGTATCTTTTTAATTGACTCCGGAAACTTGATTTCAACAGACGGACAGACGGACAGACAGACAGACAGACAGACAGACAGACGGACAGACGGACAGACGGACAGACGGACATGGCTATATCAACTTCCCTATCTATAAGGATCCAGAATATATATACTTTATGGGGTCGCAAATGAATAATAAAGAAATTACAAACGGAATGACAAAGTGATATATACCCTATCACTATGTGAAGGGTATAAAAACTTCAAGGTAGTTAAATTGATGCCAATATAATAATTGAAAAAGAAAGTATACAAGAAAATAATTCCAATGCTGTTTATATACACTGAAAGAAACCTTGTGGTTTTTCTTTTCTTTGTCATCCTAAAGCTGTGAAAAATAACTATTTTTTTAAAACATCAAACATTTTTTGCATACGCGTAGGGGCATTATCACAGAAAGGATTGAAAAAGGTTTTCAATAGAAAGAAGTAAATTTTTTCCGCTTATTATGAATAAGTTTCAAAAATCAAGATGGTAAAATTTGTTTATACTTTCTATCTCAACTTGGGTCAAAAGCCGATTTTTTCAAATACATGCATATGCACTTGAATATATTTTAAAAAATTACTTACATAATTGGTTTTTAAACACAGCACAAAAAATGCAAAAAAATACTTTTCGTGCCCCTTTAGTAGTTCTTAACTGAAACTACAGCAATAATTCCTAATTTCATTTTTCTAAATGTCCCACCAATTGAAGCCCTTTATAATACATATATTGAATGTATATAAGGCAATAGTTTCTGATCTATTGTTTCAATATTTTAAATCTTAGTGATGTAAAATTAAGAAATAAATACTTTCTTTTAGGGCGCATATTTTTATACAACATTCATAAAATTTTCAAAAACTTTTGTTTTCGTTTAAAATTTTTTTTAAATTCTACTTAAAAGATCATTTTATAATACAATATTATTATGTATATCAATATAGAGGGGACGTGACAATCTACGTTGATAGTCAGGGCGCGCTTAAGGCTCTAGAGGAGCATTATGTCGGGTCTAGGATCGTGAGCGACTGCAGACGTGCTCTTAGGGCGATCATTAGAACACGCATGGTTATACTCTGTTGGGTTATGGGTCAATATGACGATTCCGGCAACGAGATTGCCGATGAACTGGCAAGGAAGGGATCGGCCCGGGAAATTGGACTTAGTTGTGAGCCGGTGAGGCCACCACTGAGTTTCTGTTATGGACTGATAGGGACTTGGATAATGGACAAAGTGGGCCAAACCTGGAAGGACGGGGCTGATTGAAAGATCTCTAGACTTTTATGTTCCAAGCTGGATAGGATGGGCACTGACCTGCTGCTCAAGGAGAGCAGGGGGTTCTGCGGTGCATTATTGGGACTCTCACAGGGCATTGCGATGTGAGATATAGGGCGAACATATGGGACAGGAACTCTCCAGATTTCTGCAGGGTATGCGGGGACGAGGAGGAGATAGAGACGGTCTGCCCCTGCCCTGGGCTGCAGATTCGCCGACAGAGGTGGTTTGGAGGGCGCTTCTTAGATGGACTTGTTGAGGTCCCTGGCTGTGGGCTGGGGAGCATCATAGGTTTCATTAAGGGTTTTGGGTAGCTGGGCAGATAGGTGATTCAGGGCCTATAACTACTGACTTTCTATGACATTTTGCGGACGGTACTCTTGCTTTCTTTTTCTTTACCTATAAAATGCTTGTCTTTATTTTTATTTTTCTTCTCTTGACTCTTCTTAAAGGATTCACAATGGGCCTGAGGGCCTCCGAGTAGAGGTGGCAAGTTGGACTCGCCACAACACTTCGTAACCTAATCTAACTTTAACTATTTTTATAACTATTTTTTTTTAATTATTTAATTTTTAAAAACATTTGTACTACATGGAAAAAGATTTTTTTTTAAAATAATGATATTTTTTGTAAATAAAAATTTATTTATATTACACTTTACTTGAATAGTCGAAAGAATTTTTGAAAAATCTTGTAAATTGAGCAAATGTAACTTTAATGCAACAGTTCTGTTTTGCCTTAAAATTATTTCTTATTTTTTGCAAATTAGACCTAAAAATTTTTCTTAAGTAAGGCTGTATTTTTCAGTAACTATTTTGTGGAGAAATTATATCTTTCTATAAATATACAAGTTTAAACAAACCAATAGTAATTTAAAAGATTTTTCTCTACAGACAACCACCAACAAATCCTAGACTATTTTTCTTACAGATATTAATGCAAAAACACAAAAAAATAAGTGTGTTTTGCCCATAAAAAACTTTTAGTATTTTGAATTAATACAGTATTGTTGCACAAGTGCACTAGCACTAGCTCCAGGGGCAGCAAAAAATTTATCTGAAAAGAAAAATCAACAAGAATGTACAACTTGATGACTTTGCAAAATCTTGCTGAATGTCTTCAATAGACATGTTTTTCGTTTAAATATCATATTTAAATGAATTGCTAACTAACATACATGACTTTGAGCAGAAAATCATACTTGCATATTGATTTTGTTAATTAAGCGCTTCTAGTTTAGCGCGTTTTTACTTTAAATAGCTTTTAAATAAATTTTTAGCGTTTTAATAAGATGACTAGCGCGCTTGGATTTCAAAAAGTTGACAATGCTGCATGTACATACATACGTGTCGTCGGTTGAATACATATTAGGGACTGGTAAATCGACTTCGATTGTAGTCAAAAAACGATTTATTATCATCGGCTTTTTGATAAAAATTTTATACTAAAAACGATTCAAAATGCTATACATTTTTATAATTAATATTTTAAAACCACTTATTTAAAACTATCTACACCTTAAACTCATGTGCAAAAAAATTGTTAGTGTATGGTTTCAAAATTTATAATATTGGACTGCAAAAATAAATTAAAAATGGATTTTGGTGAAGTTTGAATATATTTTTAAATGATTTTGTAAACAAACATCAGTGTTTTATAAAAAAACACTTATCGTCATTAAAAAATGAAATATTTGAATCTCTAATGTGTGTGAATTAAAATTTGTAAACTACTTTTATATATTGATTTTATCATTAATAAATATTTGCACATAAGTTTATATCTACATATGAAGTTCAACTATCTGAATTTATTATACCCTTCACATAGTGATAGGGTATATATCACTTTGTCATTCCGTTTGTAATTTCTTTATTATTCATTTGCGACCCCATAAAGTATATATATTCTGGATCCTTATAGATAGGGAAGCCGATTTAGCGATGTCCGTCTGTCCGTCTGTCCGTCTGTTGAAATCAAGTTTCCGGAGTCAAATAAAAAGATACAGACCAGTTAATGGTGTCAAACGATCAGAAATATCCCGCTAACAATCGCTATTTAAAATCAGCAAAATCGGTTCACTATTGACCGAGATATAAGCGAAAACCCAGAGTAACCCATTTTTTTTAGGACAAAATCCGTGCATATATCCCTATATATCTCAGTAAGTATAGTCACTCTTGCCACAAAACTTGGCACGGAAACTCCTAAAGAAGATACCTAAATAATGGAAAAAGTTTTTTCAGATAGGACCAGGGGAAGGGGTATTTTTCCTACAATTGCACAAATTTGGTGAAATATTTTATGCGCTATATCTCGGAAACTATAACAGCTATCGACATAAAATGTTCTACAAAAAGTGATTGTACGCAAAGATCTACACTTTAAAAAAAAATTTTTTTGAGTGGGGGCAAAAAATGGGGTAGCTCCCATACAAATCGACAATTGTTATAAAATATTCGATACGCTATATATCGGAAACTGTAACAGCTATCGACATAAAATGTTCCACAAAAAGTGATTGTACGCAAAGATCTACACTTTAAAGAAAAAATTTTTTGAGTGGGGGCAAAAAATGGGGTAGCTCCCATACAAATCGACAATTGCTATAAAATATTCGATACGCTATATCTCGGAAACTATAACAGCTATCGACATAAAATGTTCGACAAAAAGTGATTGTACGCAAAGATCTACACTTTAAAGAAAAAATTTTTTGAGTGGGGGCAAAAAAAGGGGTAGCTAACATACAAATCGACAATTGTTATAAAATATTCGATACGCTATATCTCGGAAACTATAACAGATATCGACTTAAAATGTTCTACAAAAAGTGATTGTACGCAAAGATCTACACTTATAAGAAAAATTTTTTTGAGTGGGGGCAAAAAAAGGGGTAGCTCCCATACAAATCGACAATTGTTATAAAATATTCGATACGCTATATCTCGAAAACTATAACAGCTATCGACATAAAATGTTCTACAAAAAGTGATTGTACGCAAAGATCTACACTTTAAAAAAAAATTTTTTTGAGTGGGGGCAAAAAATGGGGTAGCTCCCATACAAATCGACAATTGTTATAAAATATTCGATACGCTATATATCGGAAACTGTAACAGCTATCGACATAAAATGTTCCACAAAAAGTGATTGTACGCAAAGATCTACACTTTAAAGAAAAAATTTTTTGAGTGGGGGCAAAAAATGGGGTAGCTCCCATACAAATCGACAATTGCTATAAAATATTCGATACGCTATATCTCGGAAACTATAACAGCTATCGACATAAAATGTTCGACAAAAAGTGATTGTACGCAAAGATCTACACTTTAAAGAAAAAATTTTTTGAGTGGGGGCAAAAAAAGGGGTAGCTCCCATACAAATCGACAATTGTTATAAAATATTCGATACGCTATATCTCGGAAACTATAACAGATATCGACTTAAAATGTTCTACAAAAAGTGATTGTACGCAAAGATCTACACTTATAAGAAAAATTTTTTTGAGTGGGGGCAAAAAAAGGGGTAGCTCCCATACAAATCGACAATTGTTATAAAATATTCGATACGCTATATCTCGAAAACTATAACAGCTATCGACATAAAATGTTCGACAAAAAGTGATTGTACGCAAAGATCTACACTTTAAAGAAAAAATTTTTTGAGTGGGGGCAAAAAAAGGGGTAGCTCCCATACAAATCGACAATTGTTATAAAATATTCGATACGCTATATCTCGGAAACTATAACAGCTATCGACATAAAATGTTCTACAAAAAGTAATTGTACGCAAAGATCTACACTTTAAAGAAAAAATTTTTTGAGTGGGGGCAAAAAATGGGGTAGCTCCCATAAAAATCGACAATTGTTAAAAAATATTTGATACGCTATATCTCGGAAACTATAAAAGATATCGAAATTAAATGTTTTACAAAGAGTAATTGGGAAATAAGGCCTACGCTTTAAAGAAAAATATTTTTGAGTGGGGGCAAAAAAAGGGGTAGCTCCAATACAAATTAACAATTTTTGTTAAATTTTCGATACGCTATATCTCGGAAACTATAAAAGATATCGAAATGAAATGTTCTACAAAAAGTAATTGGACAAGAAGGCCTACGCTTTAAAGAAAAATATTTCTGAGTGGGGGCAAAAAAAGGGGTAGCCCCAATACAAATTAATAATTTTTGTTAAATTTTCGATACGCTACTTCCGGAAAACTATTACAGCTATCGACTTCGAATATTCTACAAAAAGTAATAATCAAATAATTCATACATTTTGGAGAAAAAGTTGGAGAAGAGCAGGGGGACTAGAACATTTAATAAGTTTTATTAACTTAAAATATGAATAATGTCGAAAACTTTTAAAACTCTCGACCTCGAATCTTCTTCATCTATTTCTATTATTCATACGAACGTTAAAATTTTGTTATTTTTTCTATGGGCTTTAAAACTCGCACAAGGTTTTTTATTAAATTATTTGCAGTGCAAAATTACTCGGCTGGGTATATTTAAAGACCAATGTGAAGGGTATATAAGATTCGGCACAGCCGAATATAGCGCTCTTACTTGTTTATAACCTAAATTTGTTTTACTTATCACATATTGAGGTATTTACGTATAATAATAATAATACGTTTTTCCCTAGGAATTTTATTAATTTAACAATCATTTTTAAGGATTACTATTTTTTTGTCACATAACATTAAAATTAAAACGGTTATGAATTTTAATCGATTATAACCTTCGATTAATCGATTTTGAAAATCGAAAGTAAAAAAGCTGGTCGGAAAATCGGAAATCAATTTTCGGATTTGCTTACCATTTCCTAGTACATACTTTTTAGCCGAATAAATATAAGAAAATTCATACCCATTCAGCAAAAAAGAAACCACACGACGATATGTACTTACTTATTTATGCTTTTGTTGCACATAATATTTAGAAAGCAAAATAATAAACTAGACAAAGTTTCTGTTTTTTTTTTGTTGATTGGTTAGCCGGGTACTTTTTATCTGCATAGGTATATTTGTAGGTGTGTACAAATAGTAAAAATTTAGGTTTAGGATTTTGGAACCCAAATCATATTTTTTTACATAAACAACAAGGTATGAAATAGTTGATAACAAATGAGCATATATTGGTATTATTTAAGACCTATTGTTTTAGTTCTTTATTTAAGTCCTTCTTTAAGTCGGACTTGAATGGGATAATGCGCACACCAATTTACTACACCGAATTAATGAGTAGGGAGGAGTGACATTTTGGGCAATTTTTTTTAATAGAAAATTAAATACGTATGTACGTATGTATGTTTATAAGTAAGAAGATATCCATATGTACCCACATACATACATATGTACACTTGAAACTTGCACATATATGTGTATATACACACTTTTATACAAATTTTAATTCTAAAATTTAACTGTTATGTCTGCAATTACATGTTAGGTTTCTTTTATTATTATTTACCTGTATTTTTTTTAAATCCGGCCTTATAAATTCTGTAGAAAGTTCTTTACAGGTATTCTATATTTGACACTTATTTACATATGTGATAAGCATATACATATGTACATATTAATGTATGTACACATTAACACAACCACTATTTAATAAACTTATTAATAATGATTTTGTTTATTATTAAAAAATTTAACATTATTTTTCTTTTTAATTATGGCTTTTTATCTAGACTTTTACTAATTTTTTTAATCAAAAAAAAATTGCGTGCACTTTCTAAAAAAAACGTCTGTCGTACCGTATTGTTCACTCATTCACTGAGAGAAAAATTAATACATAAAACTGAAACAGGGCTGGCATATGTTGTCGACTCTGCTTTAGTGAGTTTGTATCAGTGACAGTGATGAAAAATGAGAATATCATTTAGGTAGCAAAAAATTTTTGAGGGTACTTTTTTAACCCCAATAGTATCAAAATATTTTTTTTCTCTATTTTACTTTAATCCACAAAAAATAAATACAAAAAAGTCATTTAGACATATTAAGTGTTTTTAGTTAAACAGAACTCCGGAATGATCAAGGTGCATGTGTGGTCATCTAATCAGCTGAGTAACGGTATTTCGGATGTTTGATTGTCAAAATTTGTTTATGTTTATGTTTTTTTTTCTTTTTTACTAACAACAACTGTAGAATCTAAGAAAAGCTTAAAAAGAAGAAGAAAGAATTTGTGGGTTTTGTTGTCTGTCTTTGACATTCGTACCACATTTTTAGTTGTTTTTGTAGGAGCGCTCCCACCTGTATACATGCGCCTAGGGCATGACCCAGTGTTGCCACCTTAGGTGTAATTACACATTTCATGTGTAATTTTTCGTTTCATGTGTAGCCCATGTGTAATTGGTTGCATGTGTAATTCATGTGTAATTTAAAATTTTATCGTTTTTGATAATTATTGTTTTTTTATATATATTAGTATTTAAAAACAAGTAAGGCCGCTATATTCGGCTTTGTCGAAACTAATATACCCTTTACGTTGATCTTTTTATAGCCATCTGATCTGACCGAGATATTTCGTAATGGCAATATTATAATAAAAATGCTTCGTACTGGGTTTAAAGTCGATAGCTATTCTAATTTTAAAAATAGAAAACTTTTGTATGTATAATAGAAATACCATGTAGAAGGTTTGAGGCCAACATTTTTTAACTTATTTTGTATTAAAAGTTTAATAAAAGTTTTTCATTCGTATTGGTGCTGCCCCTCCATTTGCTCCTATCAAAATATTTTTTTCCAAAATGTATGCATTATTGTCCAATTACTTATTTTGGAACATTTGAAGTCGATAGATGTTATAGTTTCCGAAATATAGCGTATCAAAAATTTTACAATAACTGTTAATTTGAATGGGGGTTGCTCCTCTCCCTGCTCTAATCCAAAAAATTTGTTTTCCAAAATGTAGGTATTATTGTAAAATTACTTGTTGTAGAACATTTGACTTTTATAGCTGTGATTGGTTAAAATACTTCCCAAAATTTGGGCTTCTACATGAATAGTTTTTCCCTTAATTTAGGTCCCTATCTTCAAAGTATCCGTGCTAAGCCTTGTGGCTAAAGTGGCTGTATTTACTGAGATATAAAGGAATATGGATTGGGTCCTAAGAAATTGGGTTATTTTAGAGTTTTGCTTGCATTTCGGTCAATGGTAAGCTGATTATGCCGATTTTAAATAGCGATTAAATCAGGTATATTTCTGATCATTTTCTGAGCGACTTTTTTATTTTACGTCTGGAAACTTGATTTCAAAAGACAAACAGATAGACAGACATGGCTTTATAGACTTATCTATCTATTAACGGGGTCTAAAATAAATATTTTAAAAACTAGAAATGGAATCACAAACTCATATATACCCTTATCACTATGTGAACGGTATAAAATTTAAAAAAAAAATCGTTTTTTTTTAACAAAAAGTACATATGTATATGTTCCCAACAAAAATTTTGAAGTAATTAGTCATTACGAAATTCTTACTTTTAAGTTACTATTACATACCATCTGTATAACTAAGCAGTTTTTAGATAATGAGTTCGCTCTTATCCAAAAATAAGGCAATTAGTTTCAGTTTGACAATCACAGAAAAGCACTTTAAACGCAACAATAAGTAACTGGGGGCAACAAAAAAAGATTATTATAATGCCAATAAAGCAATAGCTTATTTAAGTTTCTCTTTGCAATCGAGCATGGTAAGTACTTATTTAACTTCCTTTGTAAGCGAGATGGTAAGTACTTGCCTCCAATGTCATCGCCATGTTAAATAATGCGTTAATATGCTACTGAGTAAGTGTTTTCTGGATTTTTACTAATTTCAAAGCAAGTTTTGCTGGGTTATTTAATTTAGAACAAAAAACGCGTTTTTTAAAAAAGTACATGTGTAATTTGTAATTTCATGTGTAATTTTGGGTTGATCCATGTGTAATTTAACATTTCGTCGGTGGCAACACTGGCATGACCTAACTACCTACCTATGGGACTGTTTTTCTCTGAGAGTTGTTTATGCTTAAAGTTGCCGACGTGTTCTGTTTCATCACTTGATAAAAGAAACACATATAGTTTAAAACAGTCAAATGCGCCAGAAACATATTTTGTCATGTTACAATTTCCTTAAATTGCCTTCACACGATATGTATTTTACACATGACTTGTCACTTTTGCAATCCATATATAATTTCGTATGTCTGTCAAAATTGTTATTTTACAGATGGTTTATAATATTTGCTTTCACCCGTACGTATGTAACTACATCTGACAAAACCTCCAAAACAAAAATTAACAACTTACTATTCGTTGTTGTTATTTTAAAAACAGCTGATGATACATGCTTTGTCAGATGAAAATAGATCAGGCTCTAATTACAAATTTGTCATATGACTTTTACATATGTATTTGACACATGCAATATTTAATTGCATTCAAACGGCATATACCAATATCGCACACAAAATCTATATCGTGTGCAAGTACAATAGCAACTTTATGAAGTTGTTGTAAATAAACCTTCGATAATGTAAAAAAAAACTGTTTTTACAGTTTTAAAGCGTAAACAAACTCAAGCAAAAAGTATTCAGCTGTCGAATCGACTATATCTTGCCCTCTGTTTATATTTATTTTTTTGACATGTTCATATAACTTTTTATATCGCACCCCAAATAAAATACAGTTACAACTCAGTCCCATTATATTTAATTAGAGTTTTGTTTTTCTCTTTTCATTAGGTAAAACAGTATAAATACCGTCAGTTACTAAGAAAATATTACAAAAAACAACCCTAGGAAAAATATTTTAGCTTAAAGGGCTACGAAAAATCGCATGTAAAGTCATACCCCAACACTCAAAGTCTTTTTTATACATTTTTGAAACAACTTTTTTTGAAAATGTATTTGAATAAACTTAGAAGCTAAAGCTACATATATTTACACTACCTGATTTGTCATCTGAGTTTCACAACTAAGACTTATTTGTATAGTGTAATAACAAGTATATTATCATTTGTTAATATTTTTGTCTAACCTTAGTTAAAAATAGAACGAAGTGTTTTTGCAGACAAATTTGTATTTCGTATTCACGTAGAACTTTCGGTTTTATTGCTTTCTCATAATTTATTCCTAAATTTAGTAAAATGAGCTTGGCAGCCTTTTTACTCCGCAAATTTTTGTTGCACAGTTACTTAAAAGGTACTAAATGAATAAATAATAGGTAAACAAATCATACAACTATGGTTTATTTGGTCGATGACGAATTGAACCAAATTGTCACAAAAGATCCAAATTTTTTTTCTAATAATCTCTTTTTAAAATAAATTGAAATAACAAATTAAATAAAGGTTTTTTAACTGATAGATTCAATTGACCTTGTAGCTATCTTTTTAGTGCATCAACAACAGTCATCGCAAAATCCAGTTGACACCCCCCAAGTTTTAAGACAGGCATCGAATTTTAATCAAGTTTAGAAAAGGCAGGATAATAATGGTGCTTGCCTTATATGTTAAAATCGATTAGAAAGAAATACTTAAATTTTGTCCCTTTCATTTTAGTCGCAAGAAGTTGAAGAAATCCTTAAACGCATACAATCACACAAAGGAGTAGTGGGTACTATAGTGGTCAACAATGAAGGTAAATAATGTTCTAAATAAGGGGCAGAACTGCATTTCCCAACTACTTTTATTATCCCCACGTTTACACTACTCTGTGATAAAACATTCTGACACTAAAAATATAGAGCTCAGCCAAAGACTACATTAATAACTCTATAGTCTTTGGGTCTATCACTAATGTGTTGTTGATTTTTTTAATAACTATGTTATAATTGAGTTCTTATTCGACAATAGTTTTGTAAGTTATGTTAGTGACTTCTAGACTTAAATTTAAGTAGTTACCTTAACAATTAACTTTGGTCAATAGTAAAATAATCTGTAAAAGCATATACCTACCGTTGAACAAAGTTTATCGTGTAGCGCCAAGATCTTTCAAGATCCTTTGTACAAAGAAAAGGGAGGGAGCTCAGCAAAAAATATCAGGACTTCAAATAAAGCTTCTTACAACTGAAAAGTTTGACTGTGTAAACTTTAAAAACACGAATTAAAACGTATACCAAACTAAAAAAAATATACATATCTTACAAACAAAAGTTATAACCTACATAAACGAAAATTAAAAGTGAATCGGTTGTTAATTGCAAAAACCCGTGCAGGTTGAAACAGTAAACTGTACAACTTAAAGGGTCACTTTATACAGTTTAAATTTAAGCATACATATGTTTTTTAACCGTTTTGCTTAAATTATTTGTGTTAAACCTGAGCCAAAATTTTGAAAAGCGGTACTAATTTATTCTTTTTTAGGCATTCCAGTTAAATCAACTCTTGATAACACTACAACAGTACAATACGCCGGTCTTATGAGTCAACTGGCAGATAAAGCACGAAGTGTTGTACGGGACTTGGATCCATCAAACGATTTGACATTTCTAAGAGTTCGTTCTAAAAAGCATGAAATTATGGTTGCTCCAGATAAGGACTTTATTCTTATTGTCATTCAAAACCCAACTGACTAAAGCTACTTATTAGATGCGTAATACTTACACTATATTTAGCTTAAATATATTTAACTATATATTATATATTATTTATATTTATACATATGTAATTATATATAATATAAAAAAAAATTTCTTTGAATCTTCTAACGTACTGAAATTACTATAAAAATATGTTAATTTTATTACGAAACTAATAAATATATATTTTACAATTTAAACCACATTTTTTGTTGTGAATAAATTACACATCAATATTTTATAATTTATTGTACGTTTTGAGACTAATCGATGTCTTGACAAACGTCAAATTCAGTAAAAAAAATCTGAATTTTTTATTGAGATTTTGGCATTTGTCTAGGCATGGATTTGTCTCGTCAAGACGTAGAGGTGTAGCATTTTTGTTTGTGCTATGTTGCCCTGGATAATATTTTTTGTTTCATGGCGAAGTTTCCTTAATAACTTGTTTTTATTTATTTGTTAACAGCCTTGAATGACTAATATAACAGTATTACATAGCAACACACCCCAAAATCCAGCTCATTAAAGATGTATATACATACATAATAAAATATAAAATTAATAATATGTATATAAAAAGTTCAAGATGTATTAATTTTTTATTAAATTTGTTGAACATAACAGAGAATATGAAATCATGCAGTTCTAGTATATAAAATTTTAAGTTAAATAAAACAAATTTACAGCCAACCCTTAGTTGTACCGAAAAGAAAAAATGCTAAAGAGAAATCTCAGCTGGCTAATATCAGAAGCCATTATAATTTTAATAATGAACTTATAGTCGTAAACAAAACAAATTATAACATACTGTAACATACTTTTTTTTAGGATTCCATATATGGCAAAATCGCTTTTATATATATTTTACACCTGCACCTTTTTATCAATATACAAGTACTAGCGGAAAAAGTCGCTAAGTTAGTATCACTGGGCTGTAAGCGATTAGTTTTGTTGGCTCGCCCTGTTTTTGTGCTTTGTCGTTCGGTCTGAAGTTCTCTTAATTAGATTTTCATTAAAAATATTAAAATAATATAATCCTTTAAAAATATATAAGCTATAAACAAAGCTAAAATAAAAAAAGCCTTAGTAAACCAAAATTTTTCAACTAACCACAATTAAAAATAAAAAAACACGTTTCACGAACCCAACTTGCAACTCAAAATGGCGTAATCGATGTACCAAGTCGTTTGGACACAAGATTAAATTTCACCAATGACCAATAAGGGATTTCAGCAAAGTTAATGTACTGACCAAGAAAAAATATTAATCTGTAAAACCCCGCAACTGTTAAAGAAAAAATTCGGTACAAAAAGTAAAAACTTCCTAGAAATATATGTGATAATTTTTATTTATCGACTGTTGGCTGCACAAGTGTGTGTGTGTAAAAATAAAACACAGTGGGACAACTATTAACATTGTAAGTATAAAAATATCAAAGCTTAGTGCGTTGAATCATAGTCATATACCCTACCTAAATATTAAATCGAAACCAACCAAATTATGCTTTTTAAATCTATTAATCATACCTACATATTAACCGTTTATTTTGAAAGTTAATTGTCATTTTTTCAAAAAAGTCGAGTAATGTCAACACTAAATACAATTGAACGGTATATTTTCATATCTTTAAACATCGACTTAAAAAATATTGAATTATGCCACTTTCAAAATAAACGGATCATATGTAGGAAGTATGTATAATACAAGTTATTGATTACATCTATGTAAACAAAGCATTAGTTAATATTAAAACGAACTTTTGTATGTAAATTAACATTTAGGTATATTTTAATTAACATTTAGGTATATTTTATAATTTCACACTAAGTGCAAACAAAAATTTATATTCCATTAATTGCATTTTTAACATGTAGTATGCATATATGAACTGTATAGTGCATTAACATCACATCCTCACACAAGCAGGTACTACATACATGTATATATTGGCTGCATTGTGTTATAAATAAATATATACAAACATATGTACCAATGTATACCTACACACATATAAATACATATCCAATAAAATGTACAAAAACCATATAGACGTTGGGATTTAAAAGTACACATGTATATTTGTATGTACTTCATAAACGAAGTAAAAAGTAAAAGAACATCGAGTGTTGGTTGCTTAAATATGTACATAATATATCTATATGTATATGCCTAGCTAAGTATAAAGAATTAACATAAATTTTAAATTTTACAAGTGTCTTTCTCTTTAAAATTTTTAAAAAGAAACTAAAAATGAACTGAAATTAATACATTTTAGGAATTTAAAGTGTTGGTAATTTTTTACTTGATACCTATTAAGTAATATAAACGACGACAAAAACAAAAATGTTTAAATATGTAGGTAGGGGGCTAATTTTAATAATTTTTTAACCCTGCAGTAGATTGTGTATTACAATTTTTTATGGAATATCCCACAAGCCATGACAAATACCTTCAGTTATTTATTAAATATTATCTTTTGCAAAATAACATCTGTTTAAATTAAAAAGAAAGCTTAAACAAAGCAAACTCTTACAACGATCAGTAAATAAAAAAAAATGCGAACACCTTTTTTACATACAGACATATGTACATATGTATGTACATACCCAGTAAAAAAAGAGTGAAAGAGTAAGTTGAAAAAACCAGAACTAGCTAACATGATACAATTAACAGGTATACTCGTCCCTGCAACAACTACAAATTAGAGCCAAAGTGTCAAACAACAGCTCATAGAAAAAAAATACGATGTGTAATAATTTTTGTTGTTTCTTTTTCACAAGGGTAATATTGACATTTTGGCTCTAATCAGCTGGGCTGACGAGTCTACCTGGTTATTTGTATCATGCTACCTAACTTTAATCATATAAAAATAAAATTTGGTAAACAAACCATTGAACTTTACATAGGCTTGTCATTCAAGGGATCCTATTCATTTTTAAATTTAAACCATATTCAACAATTTTAATGCTAAAAACTTTCAATTCTTAAATGCTGTTTACTTAAATTTCAATTACAGATGTGAGTCAAAAAAACTAAAATTAGTAAATCCGCAACTTGCTTTTAAATAAGCTTAAATTTCCGCATTTTAATAACTTTAAAAAATCCAAAAAACATGTACTAGCATTTTTTGATGTAATTAATATGTGCGTGTTTTTTTTTTAAGAAAATTATTGTTGCAAAAATTTAATACATTACAGCTTGTTAATTGAACAATTATAAAGTTTATATTATGTATATTTTTCGGTTAAGTAGGACACGTTTAATATACATACTTTGTTGTCATTTTAATATGTACGGGTTTTATTCCCGTTATTTCAACGAAGAGGGGAACATTAAACTTGTCAAAAAATAGCAATAACACCATTAGGGTTTACCTACATTAAATTCATAATACTTATGATGGGCTCATTAAAGGCTTTTTTGACAGTCGTCTATAGGATAATTTTAAAAAGACTTCAAAGAAACTGGCCTAAGCTGTACCTGATTTCTTATAGCCGAGGCCGGGTGTTTCACCTAGCCTAGCCATTGGGCTACCATTACCCTTGCTCCAATTAATTTTTTTCCAAACTGTAACCATTATTCTTTATTTATTTTGTAGAAGTTTTGAAGTTATGAGCTGTAATAGCTTTCAAAATAAAGCGCATAAAAAATTTGATAAAATTATTGGAATTGTAAGGGGGCTATCATTGTCCTTGCTACTATCCCAAAGTTAATTTTCCCGCTTTTAAAGTCTACATACCAAATTTTGTGGTAAATGAGGTATATAGGGATATATGCACAGATTTTTTTCTAAAAAATCTCAAGCTTTTCCTTATATCTCAGCTTCTCGTTGGCTGATCTTACTGATATCAATTAACTAATTGTTCTTAAGAATTTGGAGTTGGAGTAAGTCAGCTTCCTAAATGACAAAAGTAAGGAGCTTTTCAGTCCTAAAGGCTGCCCAAATATAAGAAATGTTTTCATAGAATTTAACACCAGTTTGTGTTCATCAGGACCTGTAGAAAGATTGGTTTCTTTAGCAGGATTTATATATTCTCCAACAAGAGGCTGCTCATCTCATTAAACTTTTAAAAATCTAGTGTTCATGAAAGGAAACTCATGTTTTACCGATTGATTAATGGTTATAAATATATTTTGAATTTTGTATTTTAAATAAAAGATACTAAAATACTGTATTTTGTATTTTAAATACTCGACTTGAAAGTATTTAGTATTTTGTATTTAAAATACAAAGCATGTATTTTGCCCGATCGTATATATTATGATTTTTCTCATAACTCATATTTTTTTAAAATTAGAAACGTTTTTAACACGTGGCTTTATAAACAAAAAATTTTAATAAAAATTGTAAAAAAGAAAATATGTGGAAAAATTCCAAATTAATATAAAAAATATTATAACAGCTACTTTTTATGGCCAAAGATCGTCGTGTGGTCTTTTATTTGCTTCAAGGCACATCCAAAAGGTTTCGAAAAAAACGCAATGGATTGCGGATTTGGAAAAAGCGAGCATAAATGACACATAATCAACGTCTTACTCAATTTGGTTGAAAATGTGTCATGCGGCAAATAAAAGACCACACGAAAAGTTGACAAATACCTAAAGCAAATCATTTGAAAGTAACGGCAAAAAAATTGTGTTAATTTAAAAGAAAAGAAAAGAACAATTTATTCTGTAAAATGTGTCGATTATGTATGGAAGCCAAAATATACGGTTGAAAGTGAAATCGACATTTTTTTATCTGTACACAAAATCGACATTTAAAGACCTTTTTTATATATTTGCAAAAGCTTTTTGACCTATTTGCGTTTTTTATTTCATTTCAGGTTTTCATCCATATCGTTATAAGAGAAAAAGATACTGTTTTATTTTGTATCCAAATATTATATGCAGCAAGAGCGGATGTAAATTTGCAATATTTATCTGGGAGATTGACAGCGTGGTCGGTAGCAAAACTTATTTATAAAATAAGATTTTTTTTATTTAAAAAGTTTTTAGCATGCAAGTCTAGCAAACCGTATTTTATTTGCTCCTTAAGAACTTTAAAAAAAGTGGATTTAACTGGACACGCAGATTTTACCAATTTCACAGACCTTAGAAAAATGTTTCTTTGACAAAGAGAAGTGAACTAACTATTCGTTTAATTCTTTTTAGCTGGTCAAAAACATAATGAAATTGTTTATTCAATAGCTGAACTAACTTAAAAAGAAACGAATCTGTGCATAAATTGTGCCAAACCTTTAAGGATTACCATTATACTGCAACAACTACTATCTTTAAATAATTGATATAACAAAATTTTATATCTTTTATTTCTTCTTGTTTGTTCTTTTTCTTGGCTCTATTTTGCTTTACGCGCAGCGCAGCACATTAAATAAAAAGAAAAAAAAACAGAAATTAAAGGAAAACAAAAACACACGAAACATATTAAAAAAATTAAACATTTTACCTCGCGTCATTAGATTCCCAAATGAAAACTATACTTTTAAGCTCTGAGGATATTCAAAACTTTAGGAAATTTATTTACGATCCAAAAGTGGCGAATTTAGGCAATTCTAGCACGGATAAAGCAAATTTAATGGCGTTACAATACTATCTTAAGCATCCAGCAACAACTTCGGCTACAACAGCAGCATCACAGGTTCAAGTACAGCGTACTACATCCCAGAATCAGCAACCATTGCATTCATCTGCCGTTACTACCAGTCACGTTGTCGTCACTACTCAACCTAAAACAAGAGTAATCGTCAGCGGTAGCAGTAACGGCAACAACATAAATGCCCACACCCAAGCACACCATCAATTGTTGGCTCAATCACAAACGCAACTCAAACAATTGCAGCTAAAGCAGCCAACAACACATCAGCACCATCAGCATGCGGCCAATTTTCATCACCCCTACTATCAACAGCATACGTCTTCGTCATCAACTCCCGCACATAGCACAACTCATGCTACCCATGGCCATAGCTCAAACGGCACTTCCCACAGTCACAACCAATCTGTGCCTGTCCATGCGCTCAATCAGAATTCAAACTTTTCAGCAGCCAGCAACAGCACTGGAGGAGGGACTGCATCTAGTCACGCTCACACTCAACAGTCAAATACTACTAGTTCCAGCTTGTCACCACCTGGAACTGCAAACAGTGCCCGAACCACACCAGCTAGTAGTTCCAGCAGTTCGAGCGGTTCTGTCAGCAGTAGCAGCGCGGCTATTGGCCGAGTTAGTGCTGTGAGCGCTGCCAAAAAACTGAAAACAGAACCTGTTTTGTCACAATTTCATCAAACAGAACGACTGACATTTGCTAGTGAACAGTTCAACTGGACAGAAGATCTCTGGAGGCGTGTTGTCTTTCAGGACGAGAGAAAATTCAACTTGGATGGCCCCGATGGCTTTTCCTATTATTTTCACGATTTGCGTAACTGCGAACGATCATTGTCACAAAGACCCCGCGGCAACTCTGTGTATATATATTTAGTGATAACATCCGGTGGCCCCATTCATTTAGAAGTCTCAGCTGCAAGAATAAAAATTGAAACGTACATTGAGACAATTCTAAGAGAGCGAAACCGTATAATAGCAAAAGTAGGTGGAAATAGCGAATTTTTTCTTCAAGATTACAATTGGAACCACACTATGCCATCGTATCAGGAGTGGCTGCATGCCGAGGGCATTAAAACTCAAAAATGGCCGACAATAGCGCACGATATAAATATAATGGAAAGCATATGGGGTTGGCTTGTAAGAGAGGTGTTTGAAGGAGGTCGCAAGTTTTCTCGTAAAGACGATTTAATATTCCGTATACGGGAAGCGTGGTCGCGACTGCCAATGGAGTTAATAAGTAACTTGTATACAACGCTGCCAGAACGAATGACACAGCTTTACTATACACGCGGGTCTTACACAAACTGTTGACAGCCGTTGGAGTTTAAAAGATCTTACGACATAATTATATTTATCATCCTTTGTGCATCTTGGCTACTTGTTAACAAAAACATACATTGTTTTCCTGTATATTTTCTTAATCTATATACTGCTTGGGTGTAGTAACAAACATAACTTAAAGCAAATACACTAAAAACAGATGGAGCCATAAGAAAAAAAAAATAATATACTTATATAGTCGATTCATAAATACTAAATAGTAAAAGTGTAATAATGTAAGATTTCGCTGCTAAAATAATCCTACTTTTGTCTACCTATGGCGAATTACGCGCTTTAAAATGTTTAATATTTATATAACATATTTACATACTTTCAGATTAACTAACATACAAACATACATATTAACTTATAAACTTAACCCTACATAGCTACGAATGAAGAATAGAATAAGATAAGGCGTGCGCAATCTACGCATGCGCATTAAAATTATGTGGTATCAACAATGATTCAATTTGGGAAATGATTAGATCAAAAACACCTTAATTGATGATGTTGTAAAAAGATATAAAAGTCTGAATTTTTATGAAAATATCAAAATTAATTCCAAACACCAATTTCATATTCCACTTTTCCTTTTGTTACCACCATTCATTAATTCATCCCTTCATACACACGTTTTTTCTTCATTCTCATACTAAAATTAATATTTTCAATTGAATTTCATCATTATTACTGAGTGTTCTTTTAGTTTAATTCTTAGCTTATCGTTTAAGTAGAAAACCATTTTTTTTTTAAATTGAGGGCTACAAAAACAAAGTTGACAATCTAACTTTATTTGTTTTTGTAAACATAAGCAACCCTGTGTCCTCTAAGTGACAGTTCTTTTTAGGATGTTGAAGAAAATATACTTTTTACCCCATCTGGTTTATTGTATTTAAATCGGAGTTTAACCCACACAAGTATGACCGTTTAAACTCGAGGTCATGCTTCTTATGATTTTGAAAAAATATAAATTCAGTTTCTCCCCCCTAATGGGTTAATGACACAACCTAAAAATTGGATTTAATGAGACTAAATTTGCTACAAAACATTGCAACCGTTTTTTTTATTTAAAGAGTGTTTTTACAAATATAATCTGATAGGTCACTTTTTATTATTGGCCTGTAGTCAAGACTTATAGCCTATTTCAATTATTAATTTATTGGCTAAATAACGTTTGTATTTATATCGGAAAAAACAACTTCAATTTATTACCTAAAAAAACCAAACACCTTACATTTGTCTCAGCTCTTGAACCTAAACATGGCTGTCGTTTTCGTTACGTATAAAAAGTTACGTAATTATTTTATACTTTTTTGTGATACTAGAACAAAAATAAGATTTATATTTGCAATTTTTACTTACAACAAGCTAACTTCAAGGGCAATTAGATGACAATATTGCATGTTCGTTAAGGGAAAGTAGACGATTGTCATCTTTGTTTCTATAAACCCATTAAATATCTATTGGATGTTGTTTTAACTTTAATTTTTTTTAATGATTGTTTTTAGCTATTATGTATTAGTACTATTATTAAAACTTGTATATAACTTGTTTTTTTTTTGTTTTGATTTCACTACAACAACAATAATAACTTTATACTAAACGAACAAAATTATTAATTCTAGATATGTATAAATATAAGTCAGTCCCCTCTTATTTATAAAATATTTTATTTTTTATTTAAGGCTTATAAACAATTTTTGTTTGCAAACTTTGTTTTGAAATCTTAAAAAAATTTAAAAACTTTTTATGAATAGGATTGGGAAACTTTAAGTAACTAAAGTATTAAAAAAGAAACAATTTTACAAAAAAAAAAAGAAAGAAAATTAATAAAATAATAGTATGTAACATGAAATAAAATAGCTTAGGTACGTACAAAAGAAATGAACTAGAAAATATATAAAAAATGTATATTAATAATAATGTATAATTATACTAGTAAACAATTTCAACAAGCTGCAACACAATTGTTGGAATTTTAAAGCCAAAGTAAGAACTTAACATCCACTTCTTTAGACACTTTTCTTTTAAATAAACAGCTACACATATTTGGGAGTAAATAAACCCCTTTGATTTAAACTAAAGTTAAAAATTCTTATTAGAGTTCATATACCAAAAGTAAAGGTACGAACGAATAAAATTTGAATTCGAATCGAATAACGTAATTTGTCCCTGGTTGTTTTGTTAGGTCTTTGACTAGTATAAGCCTGTCTAACTTGGCCACACTGTGTTTAAAGCGAACATTGAAGTTTCTACAAAATAAATTTAAAATAATTTTTTACGTTTTCTAAAAAATTTTAAACTACACTGAAAATAATTTCCGCAACAAAAATTTCGGCAAACATTGAATTTCTTAAAAATAAATTTAAAACCATTTTTTACTTTTTCTAAAAAAAATTTAAACTACACTGAAAATAATTTCCGCAACAAAAATTTCGTAACCAATACAAAAAAAGTTTAAGTTACATTTTGAAAAATTTTAAAAGAATTAAAACAAATCCTTTTGTAAAGTTTATTTTTTTTATATTTATTAAAGTTTTGCAGTCATTACGAAATATAATCGTTTTTCTAATGAAATTACACATTTCTGGTCTAAAAGTAGGCTTCGTAATTAAAACGAAGTTTTCGTATAATTTACAAATAAAAAAACTTACGAACTTTTGTGATATTGTTACTTTCGTTAAATTGTAACATTTTCATATTAAATTTTTTTGTAATAGCTACGACGTTTTCGTATATATTACGAGAATAAAAACTACGCAAGGTTTTCATTACTTTCGTAAAATTTTAAAATTATAGCCTAAATTTTTTCAGTGTAGAGTTGTTTGGATTTTTTTAAAACGTTTTTTTTTTACTCTTGAATAAATTCGAACGGTTTTTTTTGTACAACATTGAATTTATTATAAAAATAACAAAAAAATTTCGTATATATTAACCATATTGTTGGTGGTACAATATAACGAAAGATTTCGTAAAACGTACGAATGAATTCCTTAATATGTTGCAAGATTTTTTTAATGTGGATCTTTATAAAATGTTTCCTTTTTTTAAAAATTAAATAATTTGTATTTGGATTATGATATTTAAGTAATTTATTTACATGTTAAAACAAAATCTTTTATAATGAGTTGTTCTACACTTGCCAACTTTTATTTATTTATTTTCTAAAAAGAAAATATTATTTATTTTTTTAAATAATTTTTACCTACAAAGAATAAAAAAGGTTAAACAATGTTTGCAAGAGAAAAACGAAAATATGCTTAAAAAATTTATGGCTTAAATACTTAGGGGATTCACAAGGTTTAAACACTACTAACTAATGGACACTCGGCGCAGGTGTATGTGGAGTTGTTGTGACAATTTAATAAGCATATTAAACGACGTAGTAATTTTTTAGAACTATTTTTGTATGAAAGAACAAAACAATTGTGAAATTTTATAACAATATGATAATAGGAAAAATAGAACACCTTGTGAATCCCGTAACTATACATAACTCAAGTGTATTAGATCGATTTGTTTCTTCCGTAATGCCTTACATTTTCATTTAGAAAAACTTCAATCTCGCTTGCTTATAAAACAGCTTTAGCTCTCTCACATGTCTATTAAACTGAAAAAAATTACATTCGGGTATTTTTCAATTCTCTTGTTTTGGAAACTTTTTAAAATAAATTTAAATGTTTTTTTTTACTGCAAATCAGCTGCTTTAAAACACATAAAACAAATTTTAAATTAAAAAGCAAACAATTTCTTTTAAATATTGAGTAAAAAAGTGGAGCCAATTTTTTTAGAGACACCATAACATGATTTGGTTGATAGAATCGGACCGATAGTTACATATTTTAATTATAAATAATCGCTGCTGTTCAATAGTTTCGAACTTCTCACAATTTGTTGTGTTCCAAAGCGCACAATTTGCATTCTAGAAATGGAATAAGAAATATTTAGTTTTAATAAAAAATTACTATTCGATTGACGTTCGAAGATACTTTCCAACCAAATCCGAATATTTTATCAAACTTTGGGTATATGTAGAAAATCAAGTGTTGGCGCAATGTGTTTGTCCTGTTAAAATTGTTTCTAGTATAGTGTTATTAATATTTTCATTATGTACAGCAACCACAACTACTCAGTTGCCACATTGCTAACCATTTCTTAAGTAAATTTGGCAATTGCTAGCCATTAGTTTCCATCTGTTTATACAATTTCGGCAACTGACAATTGAACTGAAGTTGAGTTGCCATACGTAATCGACCCATAAAACATAAGTATGTATAATAAATGATGCTTTAACTGTGTATGTAGATATATTTAATTAAGCATAAAATACAAAAGAATTATAAACTGAACTTGAATTCGTTAAGAACGAATAAGAAATATGAAATCTACAAACCAAACAACTGCAACTTCCAAAATCTTATTTTAAATTATGTAAATACATATTTGTGAATTAATGTGTGTTTGTTTGTTTGTTTATCTGCCTAGGCTGGGTTAGGTTGTAGGGCATAGACTGGAAAGTCCATCTATAAAAAAAGAAGTTTTTTGATATGGGCTTAAGTCTACAAAAAATATATGGTGAGAGTTTAGCAACAACAAAATGCTTGCTGTTTTTGTCTTGAAGTTTTTATCATGTCTATGCCCCAGAAGAATCAAGGGTAACAATAAATAAAAGGTATAAATATAGATTCAAAAGAGAGTAGAAAAAAACCAGAAATGCTTGGAAAAAAGTTGCTATAAAAGAAAATAAATAGGAGGTGAGAACTGGAGATAGAATATGTTCAAACGATCGGCAAATTTTTCGTTAAGAAAATTCTTCATCGAAAAGAAAAATATTGTCACTGCTCCCAATTATTCGTCGTTTACCGAATTTGATAAAAAGAAATTGTTTAAATCTGTATGACTTTGACATGGAACCTGGAAATTTTTCGAATCGAAATACAAAACACAGTTTCCTTTCCTTTTAAGAAGATTAATACAACCAGCGACAAAGGAAACTTTGACTAAGTTTGCAATATTATCGGTCATAGAGATGTTTAAAGATAAATTTTTTGCTCCCCTAAAGACTCTATTGGTTCTTATGTAAAGGTCATATTTTGTAGGCTGAACAAAATATCTACACTGAAAATAATCCCTGCAACAATATACGAAAAAAAGTTTTGTAATATAAACGAAACTTTTGTAGTTATTATGAACAAAATTTAATAATATAATTTTATAAAAGAAAATAAAATTTTTTTTATTCGTAAACTATACAGGTAGTGTTAAGAACCCAGCTAATTATGAATTCGTCTTGAAATTTTGTAAAAGTGTTTGTCAGATTTGTTAATTTTGTTTGAAATTTAAAATTTTTTTGACACTCACTTTCTCAAACAAAAAAGGAAATGCAGAAATTTTTTGAATTCGCCTTGATACTACCTGTATTAGTGTATCCTATAAAACCATACAAAAGTTTTGTTTAAATTACGAAGCCAATTTTTTTCTTAATATTTACGAAACTTTTATTCAATTACAAAAAAAAAAAAAGAAACGAAAATTGTATAACTTTACAAAAAAATTGAAAATATTTTGTATAAATGAAATTACTACCACTTTTTTTTTTAAATATACAAGAGAGTTTCGTTAAATATACAAAAGAATTTTGTATATTTACGAAAGAATATCATGGTACGAAATAACGAAATATTTCGTACAATGTACAAACGAATTTGTTTATATGTTGCATGAATTTTTTTGAGTGTAGCAACTAAGGTCTTGTCATATAGAATCATTGCATATTGGAATATTAAGTATATTTTTGTTTTCCGTTTAAACCTCAGACCAATTTCAAGTTATCAGCCTAGCAAAAAATATAGTCATGCACTAGGAATATCAGGATATACTAAATGCTTTAAACATACATACGTACATAAATATATACATATATCTGTGGACTTTTGACAAAACCACTCATTTGAAAAAAGTGAATTTTACAGGAAAGCAAAAAAAACTACTTTAACATCGCAAGTACATGCGAAAATTCAATATTGGAAAATAATTCAATTAACTTCCCAGTAAAAAAAGTGAGGAAAAAGAAGTAGAAAAAACCTAGAACTAGCTTACTTGAATCACTTCAAATTTTGAGGAAAAACCAATGAATTTTCTATAGGGTTGTCATTGGAGGGATGCTATTTATTTTTGCAAATTTAAACCGCATATAATTAACATTTTCGATACTACAAAATTTCCATACCAAGGTGTTATTTTGAAGTAGATGTAAGACTTGAACTTTTTCTGCATTTAATTTGTGGGGAAAAACCACTCCTACTAAGGAAGGAATTTTCTGATCTAAAATGCGATTTTAATGTTCTTTTTAAATCTAGCTTTTTATGTGATATAAACCTAAAATTTATTACAACACTTCAACCAAGTGTAAATCGATGCTCAATACAAACAAAACAATGACATCGGCGAGTCATTTATAATGCCAGTTTTTATTTCTGCATTTAATTAAATGTAACAAAACCAGAAAATATGCAATAGCATCTATAGATGTGATTTAAATGTGGTCTGTAAAAAATCGCATCAATTTTTTTTTGCTGGGTTACTTTACAATTTTAGATTTTAAAACTTTTTAGATAATAATCACGATGTTTCTTGCGATGTTTAAGTAGTTTTTTTGCTTTCCTGTAAAATTCACTTTTTTTAAATGAGTGGTTTTGTCAAAAGTCCACAGATATATCTACATACCTAGTTTATACATAATGAAACTAAAACAAGTAAGAGCGCTATATTCGGCTGTGCCGAATCTTATATACCCTTCACATTGGTCTTTAAATATACCCAGCCGAGTAATTTTGTACTGCAAATAATATAATAAAAAACCTTGTACGAGTTTTAAAGCCCATAGAAAAAATAACAAAATTTTAACGTTCGTATGAATAACAGAAATAGATGAAGAAGATTTGAGGTCGAGAGTGTTTAAAGTTTTCGACATTATTCATATTTAAAGGTTAATAAAACTTATTAGATGTTCTAGTCCCCCTGCTCTTCACCAAGTTTTTCACCAAAATGTATGAAATATTTGATTATTACTTTTTGTAGAATATTCGAAGTCGATAGCTGTAATAGTTTTCCAGAAGTAGCGTATCGAAAATTGTTTAAAAATTGTTAATTTGTATGGGAGCTACCCCTTCTTCACCCCCCATCCGAAAATCTTTTTCTTCAGAGCGTAGCCCTTAATGTCCAATTACTTTTTGTAGAACATTTGATTTCGATATATGTTATAGTTTCTGAGATATAGCATATCGAAAATTTAACAAAAATTGTTAATATGTATGGGAGCTACCCCTTTTTTTGCCCCCACTCGAAAATTTTTTTCTTTAAAGCGTAGCCCTTAGCGTGCAATTACTTTTTGTAGAACATTTCATTTCGATATCTGTTATAGTTTCCGAGATATAGCGTATCGAATATTTGAAAATAATTGTCGATTTGTATGGGAGCTACCCCTTTTTTTGCCCCCACCCAAAAAATTTTTTCTCTAAGGCGTAGCCCTAAGCGTGCAATTACTTTTTGTAGAACATTTCATTTCGATATCTGTTATAGTTTCCGAGATATAGCGTATCGAATATTTGAAAATAATTGTCGATTTGTATGGGAGCTACCCCTTTTTTTGCCCCCACCCAAAAAATTTTTTCTCTAAGGCGTAGCCCTTAGCGTGCAATTACTTTTTGTAGAACATTTCGTTTCGATATCTGTTATAGTTTCCGAGATATAGCGTATCGAATATTTGAAAATAATTGTCGATTTGTATGGAAGCTACCCCTTTTTTTGCCCCCACTCGAAAATTTTTTCTCTAAAGCGTAGCCCTTAGCGTGCAATTACTTTTTGTAGAACATTTCATTTCGATATCTGTTATAGTTTCCGAGATATAGCGTATCGAATATTTGAAAATAATTGTCGATTTGTATGGGAGCTACCCCTTTTTTTGCCCCCACCCAAAAAAAATTTTCTCTAAGGCGTAGCCCTTAGCGTGCAATTACTTTTTTTAGAACATTTCATTTCGATATCTGTTATAGTTTCCGAGATATAGCGTATCGAATATTTGAAAATAATTGTCGATTTGTATGGGAGCTACCCCTTTTTTTGCCCCCACTCGGAAATTTTTTTCTCTAAAGCGTAGCCCTTAGCGTGCAATTACTTTTTGTAGAACATTTCATTTCGATATCTGTTATAGTTTCCGAGATATAGCGTATCGAATATTTGAAAATAATTGTCGATTTGTATGGGAGCTACCCCTTTTTTTGCCCCCACCCAAAAAATTTTTTCTCTAAGGCGTAGCCCTTAGCGTGCAGTTACTTTTTTTAGAACATTTCATTTCGATATCTGTTATAGTTTCCGAGATATAGCGTATCGAATATTTGATAATAATTGTCGATTTGTATGGGAGCTACCCCTTTTTTTGCCCCCACCCAAAAAATTTTTTCTCTAAGGCGTAGCCCTTAGCGTGCAATTACTTTTTGTAGCACATTTCATTTCGATATCTGTTATAGTTTCCGAGATATAGCGTATCGAATATTTGAAAATAATTGTCGATTTGTATGGGAGCTACCCCTTTTTTTGCCCCCACCCAAAAAAAATTTTCTCTAAGGCGTAGCCCTTAGCGTGCAATTACTTTTTTTAGAACATTTCATTTCGATATCTGTTATAGTTTCCGAGATATAGCGTATCGAATATTTGAAAATAATTGTCGATTTGTATGGGAGCTACCCCTTTTTTTGCCCCCACTCGGAAATTTTTTCTCTAAAGCGTAGCCCTTAGCGTGCAATTACTTTTTGTAGAACATTTCATTTCGATATCTGTTATAGTTTCCGAGATATAGCGTATCGAATATTTGAAAATAATTGTCGATTTGTATGGGAGCTACCCCTTTTTTTGCCCCCACCCAAAAAATTTTTTCTCTAAAGCGTAGCCCTTAGCGTGCAATTACTTTTTGTAGAACATTTCATTTCGATGTCTGTTATAGTTTCCGAGATATAGCGTATCGAATATTTGATAATAATTGTCGATTTGTATGGGAGCTACCCCTTTTTTTGCCCCCACCCAAAAAATTTTTTCTCTAAGGCGTAGCCCTTAGCGTGCAATTACTTTTTGTAGCACATTTCATTTCGATATCTGTTATAGTTTCCGAGATATAGCGTATCGAATATTTGAAAATAATTGTCGATTTGTATGGGAGCTACCCCTTTTTTTGCCCCCACTCGAAAATTTTTTCTCTAAAGCGTAGCCCTTAGCGTGCAATTACTTTTTGTAGAACATTTCATTTCGATATCTGTTATAGTTTCCGAGATATAGCGTATCGAATATTTGAAAATAATTGTCGATTTGTATGGGAGCTACCCCTTTTTTTGCCCCCACCCAAAAAATTTTTTCTCTAAAGCGTAGCCCTTAGCGTGCAATTACTTTTTGTAGAACATTTCATTTCGATGTCTGTTATAGTTTCCGAGATATAGCGTATCGAATATTTGATAATAAATGTCGATTTGTATGGGAGCTACCCCTTTTTTTGCCCCCACCCAAAAAATTTTTTCTTTAAGGCGTAGCCCTTAGCATGCAATTACTTTTTGTAGAACATTTTAAGTCGATAGCTGTTATAGTTTACGAGATATAGCGCATAAAATATTTCACCAAATTTGTGCAATTGTAGAAAAAATACCCCTTCCCCTGGTCCTATCTGAAAAAAATTTTTCCATTATTAAGGTCCCTTCTTTAGGAGTATCCGTGCCAAGTTTTGTGGCAAGAGTGACTATACTTACTGAGATATATAGGGATATATGCACGGATTTTGTCCTAAAAAAAATGGGTTACTCTGGGTTTTCGCTTATATCTCGGTCAATAGTGAACCGATTTTATTGATTTTAAATAGCGATTGTCTCCAGGATATTTGTGATAGTTTGACACCATTAACTGGTCTGTATCTTTTTATTTGACTCCGGAAACTTGATTTCAACAGACGGACAGACGGACAGACGGACAGACGGACATCGCTAAATCGACTTCCCTATCTATAAGGATCCAGAATATATATACTTTATGGGGTCGCAAATGAATAATAAAGAAATTACAAACGGAATGACAAAGTGATATATACCCTATCACTATGTGAAGGGTATAAAAATAATTTAATATACATAGAAAACAATAAAAAATTATAATAAAAATTAAGACCTTTCTCTAAAATACTTAATATTTTTTAAGGCAAAGATACAATTATTTTTAAGTTTTGGCAAAATGTGATTAAAGTTTGTTTAAGAACTAACGAAAGTAAGAAAGAGAGATGAGAGAATTTACCTACATATTTCAATAAAAAATAAATAAAATCCTATTAAATGGAATTAATTAAAGCATTCTAAAATACATGATCAAAAATATAATTGTGTTTTTATTACAGTTATATTATGTAATCGTTAAATGAAATTAACCCATGCTTAACTTAATTGTCGCATTCTCATATAACGGTAGATGTTCTACAGGTTTAAGAAAAATAAAAACTATGAAACAAGATATGTAGATATACGAAGGGATTAAACGTCATTCCAAAAAATAGTTACTTATGATTTTTCTTATTTCAAACAAATAAATGTAATTAGCTTTATTTTGTTTGTTGTTTTCGCAAAGAATGTTGTCAAAAGAAAAAAAACGACAAAGGTAATATTCTGTGGACCTTCGACAAAACCACTTATTTAAAAAAAGTGAATTTTACAGGAGAGCAAAAAAACTACTTTTACATCGCAAGGACATGCGAAAATTCAATATTGGAAAATAATTCAACTAACTTACTTTACAATTTAGGTTTTAAAACTTTTTAGATAATAATCACGACTGCGATGTTAAAGTAGTTTTTATATCTTCTGTAAAATTCACTTTTATCAAATAAGTGGTTTTGTCAAAAGTCCACAACAGTATTCTTTCTTTTTGTTGGCGCATTTGTTACACAAGGCCGAATATATATACATATGTATGTATATGCCAACACCAGGGTTAAGGCTTTTAAAATTTCTATAGTTTTAAAGTAACGTCCTTTTTGTTTCAGTTTACGCCGCATGGCTTTGAAGTTGCATCATTAGTACTCCGATATGCGCCGTATTTGTATTAAGTTAAAACAGAAAAAGGGGATTTTCCGTTTAAGTCTAATCCAAATATGTTAAGGTTGCCTGCTAGTAACAAGTTGAAGGTCGTTATAAGTTTTAAATTACATTTGCAGCTTAATCTAAAAATTTCGCAGCAAAGACCAAAAAAGGACGCAAATAAGCTTGATGCAAGAACTGAATAAAACGTGTTAAATCAAGCAAAAAGCTGATAATATTGGAAGGAACCTTGGACTAGCCCATTGTATAACTGTATAAATGCATTTAATCAAATTAAAAAAAAATGCATCGCGATTTTTCGGCCCCAATAACCGACAAAAAGGCGGGGTATTGGTGTATAAAAATATATAAATCCCTTTATAAACATATGTAAATAAATTTTTATGATTAAGGCCTTGGTTTATACCCTTACCTTACTTTAGAAAGGCTAATTGTGATATATGAGCAGACCATTTAACGAAATAACGAGGTGATTAAATTTCGTTAAGGATTTTTTTTTAAAGAAAATTTTTTGGATGAAATTTGACATTCGAGGAGATATAATTAGGGGATTCACAAGGTGTCATATTGTTATAAAATTTCACAATGGTTTTGTTGTCTTTCATACAAAAATAGTTCTTTAAAAGTACTACGTCGTTAAATATACTTATTTGTCACAACAACTCCACTTACACCTGCGCCGAGTGTCCAATAGGTGGTAAAGGTTGTTACCATTGTCAAAATTGTATGACAATAGGACAAATAGAACACCTTGTGAATCCCCTAAATGTATAAATATCGGACCTTTGTGGAGTATCTGCTATCCACTATATAAACTTTAAATTGCCAAATCTTATTGTTATATGGAAAGCGAAAAAAGAATGCAATAGTGGTTAATTTTTAAGTAACTCTTGTTTCGAAAATATATTTAAAAAAATACAATTTATATTTGTTGTGTAAAACTGCGACTTTTATTTAAGTTTCGTGTAAAAAAAAATATATAAATTTAAAACTTACATATATTTCAAAAAAGAATTTCAAATTAAAACATAAATGTACAAAGATTTATTTGTACGCATGTAAAATGAATGTATTTTGCTTGTATGAATGTGTACACAATTACCGGTATTGCGAATATCAACGCCGACACTGTTGTAGTCGACTGCAAATCAAATTACTTTCAAATATGTAATATGTTAATGGTGTTAATTTTGTTAAACGTATCGATAACATGTCGAAATTAACATAGACCTCGGAATTTATACGAATTTCGAGTCGAGTTCACGACGCTGACCTTAACTGACTGCAGCTGAAAATTGACAATGACGACGACGATTTTCACAATAAGAGCAAATGGTTTCAAATGAAATTTATAAAAAAAAAATACCTAATCTCTAATACTGTTTTTTCAATCTAAGTACGTATAAGAATAAACCTAATCAAAAACAAGCACATCAAACTCCTTTATTTTATAATGCTATGAACGCAGGCTGGGCTACAAAATGGCATATTTTGCTTAACACAGAAACGTCCACCAATTAATGATTTGCCACAACCTTTTCCTGCGCATATAAAGCATGAGTCATGCCAATGTATGTCTACCCATGCAACACCTTGATCGGATGGTCCAATTGGTTTTGAACAGCGCTGACAAGGCACGGCAAAGTATTCATCGTAACACTTAAGACACAGAGGCATATTCGATTTTTCATCTGGAATGTATTGTTGGCCAGCCAGCGGTAAATCACAGTGAAAGCAACAAAAGTGCTTTATATGGAATGTTGCACCTTCGGCGGCAGTGTATTCCTTTGTAAAAATTAATTCGTCACAAGCTTTGCAACGGGGAATTTTCAATTTGACAGCAAGATCGCGGCCACAAAATACTTGGCCCCCATGAAAGAAATAAACTAAATCTGCCAAAAGTTCGCGGCATGTATGACACTTAAAGCATTCGGGATGCCAAGCAATTTCTTTTCCTGCACGCTCAGCCTTGACTGCAACTTCACCAAAATTTATAACTTTAGAGCAATCACGACATTTTAATGCAACTACCACCGGTGGTTTAACATCTAATTTATTTTGTCGAGCAGCATACGGTTCGGTAAGGGATAGACTTTTCATTCCCTTTGACACCTCAACTGTTGGGTACATATTCATTTCTTCTATTCCTGGTATAGAAACTAGTTTACCCTTTATAGCGTTGACGTCTTCGGCATATGCCTGCAAAACTGATCCTTGTAAAGGAGTCGAGGGTTTCGAATCAAATCCGGAATCGGAGCTTTTTGAAGCACTCAATGCTTGTTGCAAGCCAAAATTAACTGGCGTATATGCAACATCTAAACTTGTGGGCAAAGATGTGACATATTCACGCACTTCCTCGTACAAAGGGCGATTGCTACGCAGCTCAAGACCCAAAAGCTCCAATGGTTTTAGTAATTTACATTGATCATATTTAATATTTTTTTCTTGAAGGTCTCTAAAAAGCCGCTCATAAAATGGAGCATTAAGAACAGCACTTTGCAGCATTTCTATTGATTCTATTCCAATATTTTGAAGTTTTCCTTTTACTTTCTCACTTAAATTAGTTTCTGCAATGCCGCAAGAAGAAATTGCGGCGGATAAAGGGATTACAATCGTTTTAGGTTTGTTTGTCGTTTTGCAATTTTGCACTGCCTGCTTTAATGGCTCGGAACTAATGAGTTTCGCAAATATAGGATCACGTTCATAATCCACATTAGACGGCAAATTACAATCATATATAGCAGTATAAACGTTACCAAATTGAACTTTACGTATAGGAGTCTCCTGTAGCATTTGCGATCCCAACCTTAGATTTGCAGCAGCTTTTAAGGGCAAAGGTGAGTTAAATGACAAATCGCTTAAAATCTTCGATGGTGTTTTTAAAGCAGGATTGGAAAAATTTTGTTCGGATGTATTCACCTCGAATATGTTATCTATTTCCTTTTTCGCAATAGGATTAGACAAATATTCTTGACGAAGGTCTGCTAGAGGTCCTAGCCGGGGATCTCGCGATATGTCAAAGTTTTTATCCTACATTAAAATATTACATTATTTATTTTACAAAATGACTTAAGAGAAAAAAATTAGGAGTTAGGGCCTGACTATGTTCATGTTTTAAAGTTATTACTTAATTACTTACCTTAAGGACGCCAAATAATTTGTCGTATATTGGCCCATTCAAAACAAGGCTTAGCACAGCTGCTTTATCAAGACCTCTCAACTTTTTCTTTAATGCTGGAGTCAGTCTCGACTGAATGCGGGCACTAAGCGGGACATCAGAAATAGCCTCAGAAAATGCTACAAAAATTTTAGGATGTTCACACGGTAAACTTTCAACGATGGCTTTAGAAATTTTTTCATTAGATAATAGCGACTCCAAGATAGAATCAGCAACTGGAGTTTCTTGCAAAGCGAGAAATACGTCGTTGTATTTGTTTTCGTCAAAGTTGGTGGTATTTATTGTACCCAGTACCGCATTTGGGTAATTTCCCACCCGAACAACATTGCCTTGACCAACACAATTTTCACGTATTTTTTGTACGTATTGCTGTAACTGATCTGTCTCTGATGCGGTTAAGTTATCGCAGAGACCTGCATCCAAGTCGTGTGGTGGTACCTGAAATTCCAACTGTTGTTTACGCTTTGCAGCTGCTTCACTGCCGGCAACTGGAACATTTGATGTGCCCAATTTTTCCATATAATCAGCTGCCAGATCAGGAGCAATATTTGGTGGAATCCATTCAACTTTAACCGGTTGAGTTGCCAAGGTTTTGATTTTAATATCTGTAGTACAATATAAAGAAAAATTTACAACCAAAGCACCATAAGGGGCGAAATCTAAACCACTTACAAGCAGGTTTAGAACGTATTTGTCCAAGAATTTCGAATTGAGCCCAGCCAGTAACTTCATCATCTTGGCACATATGCTGATCTTTGCGACACTTGCAATTTCGACAAACTTTACGCCAAAAATGCAGATCCAATCCTGGACACTGATCACCACATTCATTACAAGGAGCACCAGCTCCAGCTTCATGCCCTAATTTCGCTCGCTTTAATTTTTCTCGACGATCTTCCAGCTTTGACAACCATTCTGGAGCAGCTGGAGTTTCCACACAAGAATTAACATTATCTTTGCTCATACTTAACCCTTGTTTTACAAATGTTAGTCGGTGGTTGTTATCACTGAGATTTATTGATCTTTTTTGTTGTCACTGCTGATTCGTTTTTAAGCTTGCCAGACTCTTAACTAATTAGAGCTGCCAACTTCCAAACCTATTGCTTTCATTAACCTTGCATTATGCTGCTATTTTTAGTGATATGTACTTTTATGTGCTAAACGACAAAATTCTACTTTAAATACCAAAAATATTAAAAAGAAATATTTTAAACGTTTTTCTCCAAAAGTTTACACTAACAATGCAATGCACAGTGCAACTGTGTTTAATATTTTCTTATGAATTTCAATTAACATAATTTTATTGGCATTATAATAAAAATTTTTTGTATATCAAATAATTTTGCATGTCGAAATTTGCCACCAGTCTACGGATTTGGATTTTGACATTTGTCACCCTGGACCCAAATAATGTGAGAATCAAGGCCAATTAGTGTATCAGGTGGTGGTGATTTTATAACAACTAATTTGTGGCTAAAAAAAATTTCGTTTTTGTTTTGATTTTAGTTGGGTGATGTGTCAAAAAAGATTTATAAACCTAAACAAATTTGACGTTCCAGCCTTGATTAATGTAAGAAAAAGGGAGATCAGCTGTGCTTGTAACACCACCTGCTCAATGAATTCGCCTTGATTGGTGGTAAAGAAAAACAAAAATATATATTAAGGAGTATTTTAGGCGAATATTGACTTTTATTGGACAAATATTTTTTATATAACATTTAGATATATATATATGTTTTTATATTTATTGCAATTTATATAATTTTTATTTTTTATGTATTCATTTTTGTATGAATATATATATTTATATAAATGTTTTTTTTATTATTTTGTTTTTAAATAATAAATATATATGTTTTTTGTTAGTTGTATTTGTTAAAAAGTATTTATTTCTTTTATTGTAAAGTAAGTTTATATGTGAATTTTCATTTCTTGTTTCTAAGAAAGACCCCATTCACTATCATTAGTAAGATTTTCTTTATTAAAATGTCGTCATAAATTTTTAATGGAAAAATCAATCGAGTACATTTATCAATAATTTTTTCTCAATGTGTCCCTTATTTGATAAAATTGTACGTTTTTTAATTTAAGTATTACTTTTTATACGTGTAATTTTTAATTTATTAAATTTTTTTTTAAATGTGTGTTGTTATTGTTAGTTATTTAATTAACTTAGAAGTAGTTAGTTTAAAATAAATGTATTTTTGTATTTAATTTTTAATTTTTTATATATTTTTTTTAAATAATACCACACATGTACATATGCAAATACGTTGTTAGATTGATGAGTAACATAAATGCATTTAAATAGTAGTATGTACATATGTATGTATATGAAAATCCATACAGCACTGTGCAAGAAATAAGGACAAATGTGGAACTAGCCCATAATTTAGAAAGTCAATAGTTTTTTAATTTTGTTTTGTAAAGTAAATAAAGTTATTTTTACCGTTTTTGCGTCTCATGTTATTAAAATATTTTAACCTAGTTTATATCTTTTAAAGTTGTTACAACTGTTGGTGCAGTGTTTAAACCAGCTTCGCTGGTTCTTTGTATTGTTCTCGCTTATGTTTTGCACAGTACTGTAAAAACGTATGCTATAAAATACCCATTTCCATTGACAGATTTTTCACGCATTATTTATGTTTTATGCAATAGAAAGAGACAAAGCGAAAACTGGTACACACATATATATGTATATGTTTATTTTCATGTACATATGTACTTGTTTTGACCCTGAATAAAACTCTCGGCAATTAAAGTTTTACAATGTAACTGTAAAAGAAAGTTTTAAGAAGCAAAATCCATACATAAATCTTGGTACAAGGAAAATTTGTCAATGTTAATGCAGCTATAATTTTAAATTTAATTTTTATTTTTTTATTTATTATTTAATGTCAATATTCATTTGTAAATTTATAGTAAATTTTATTTTTGTTTTATAAATATAATTTTTTTTATTATGTATTTTAAGGGTCCCTTATTTAGGGGGGGTTTTTTAAAGTTGTTACTTAATTTAATCTCTTTTTCAAATATTTTTTTATAATTATGTATAGTTAATTCTTTTTTCGTCTGTTATTGTTTTTTATGTTTTATTTTTTAAAGACTTTAAGCCTTTTTTCCATTTAATTTTAGATTTTTTTTCAATTTGCGATTTAAACTAAATGTTAATTTTTATATTAGGAAAGATCATTAAAAAATAATAAATATATGTATGTATGTTCGTATACAAACTCATGTTTGTATACTAAAGAAAGAAAATGATTGTTTTCAATAATGTAAGAAAAAAAAAAGGAAGAAATGTTATTTTAGTTTTAATCGAACTGTATCATGTTTTTTAAGTTTATGTTTTAATGAAAAAGGAATTATGTGTGAATGTTAATATATACATACTGGTAAAATTAACATTTGAATTCCTAATTTTATAATGAGCATGTTATTGTTTTCTTATTGATATAGCGATTGATTATATGTAGATGATTCTGTTGTTGTTCTTGTTATGTTGTACTGGTGGGGTTAGTTATAGAAGATGGTTCAGATTATTACCAATTCAAAAGCATTGTACTGGCAGAAATGGTAACTTTCCAATGTGAAACGTAGTAGTAGAATGATTTGTCGGTCTGTAAAAAAAATGTAAATTTATACCAAATCTAAGCCATAATTTATGTTTATATTACAACATAAATTCTAACACGTTTTTGTTTTTAATTTTAGTTTTAATACCTTACAAAAAGTAAACTTGCAGTTGAGGATGAACGCTGATTGGTAATTAAAGCCGAATCAGCTGTTGTTTTGTTAATATTGAAAGGATGATGATAATTGAAGGCTGGCTCTTTGTCTGATGTTGAAAAAATTGATTGGTCTTGGGAGAGAGACGGTGGGAAGTTTTGTGTTGATATTGTCATTGTAGTTAAAGAGGAGTTTTTATGCGATTTATTTATTGGTTTCTCTTCAGTTGCTGCATAAGATGTTATAGCTGTCGATGTTGATTGTGTTTGTGTTTGCAATGTCTGGTTATATAAGGTCTCAGCTTGTGTGGGCAAAAAGGAATCAACTGAATTTTTGAAATTCGAATTAACGTCAACTGATGTTGATAAATGAGAAAAATTGTCTGGTTTTAAAACCGAAGAAGAATTTATGAGTTGAGGGTGTATTATAGAACGACAACGTAATTTCGAAATTGTATTATTATTAATATTTGCATTTGTTTGCTGCTGCTTTTTATTTTGTGATGCTAATTGATTTCACCTGTTAACGTGACTACGATTTTGAGTTTGATTCGGATTCATGCCGCCATTATTTGGTGGCTGAATGCCAGTTGCTAAAATAAAAGCAATTGATATTGTATACAGTAAAGAAGAAGCAACTTTTTTTAGGTGTTACCTCCGTAGCTTGATGCTGCAGCCGCAGTTGGGTTCTGATAATAATCTCGTCTAGTGTAATCGTTTGTATCATATTCAACAGTCTCGTACGGAGATCTTGCTGAATTAATTGTATTCATACCAATGCCTGGTGTTTGCGGGCCATGTGGATTGTGTCCAGCAGGAGGCTGCGTCGTGTGCCCCGGGTAAGGTGCATATGAATCATATGAATGAGGTGTTTGATGGTGTTCGTACGTTGTATTATCCTCGTAACCGCGACTTTATATAATAAAAACGAAATATAAAGGTATATATACATTTATAAGTAATGTATATCTTGAATATAACGTGTAGGAAAGCTATACGAAATTGGGTAATTTAAATGTCTAGTTTTGAAATTTAAATTTTTAATTCATTTTAACATAGCAAAAATAAAGCTTATTTAAAAACAGGTTTTCTTTACTTTATCTTGTTTAGCTATAAACAAAAAATTAACCAAATTAGGCAGCTTTCGTCTCCTTTATTTCCATAGCAAATAACAAAAAAATAAAGAACTTTACAAGTCTATCATAAAGACTAAAAGAAAAAGAAATTAACCGTCCTTTCCACACCGAAATTTTCGCATTTTGGAATTGACGGATATTAGTAAGAGAAAACGGAGTTTTTATTGCTTAATTAAAAGCAAGTTAATTGCAAACAAATGAATATTTATTTCTAAATGAAATAACGACTTCTAAACTTTAACACAGATTTTTAATTAAGGTTAATATGTATAGAATTGTGCGGCTTACCCATATGTTTCTTCCATGGCAGAACGAGCCTTTTCTAATATTGACATAACTTTCTGTTTTGGAGCTATATTTGATTTGTTGTATGTTGCTGCTGATGATGTTGGTCCAACAGCATTTTGGCCAGAAGACCTGTATGGTGTAACATTTTTTGATTGGCTTGCCAAAGGATTTGAACAAGAAGGTAATAACGAGGCAACACCTGCGCTGGGGCCACCAGTCAATATCCCTACTGCACCACCATTACCACCAACAGCGCCTACCTGATATGGTGGCACTTTTTTATTAAAGTTCAACGATTTCTGTTCCTCAGAAATATGCGTATTGTCCATAAGTTCCCGTAATTGCTCTTGTCTGATAATATCGTTACTATCTGGTATAAGATATTTACGCAATTCAGCCATAGCGTATGCGACACGAGCATAGGCTTCTGCTGGCGGTGCTACCGTTGAAATTTCTACATGAAGATCGCTGTTCAAATGAGAGTATTTTGGATCTTTAGAATTGCGAAGTTCTTCTTCTTTAATGCGATCTCTCATCGAATTGCGGCCCAAAACGGTCATTTTGCACATAGTTTCCTCTTGCAATCGTCGCAGAGAATTTCCTTTAGGGCCCAACAGTTTTCCCACAAAATTAAACTGACAAAATTATATTAAATAATGTCAAAATTCTTTTTTAATATGTATTCATTTAGCTATACCTTAGGATGTTCTCTGATTGGAACTAAAACTTTTTGTGAAACCCTTAGTGGTTTCTCCCGATAAATATCAGCATATTTCTGCTCCCTTGATGGAAGGCGGCCTGTTGTCTGAACTTTTTCAATTTCTAAAAGATATATGTTTGTACAAAGCAAATAAGAAACAATAAGCTTCTTTTTCTTACCAGTATCCAAAAGCTTTTCGGCAATTGGAAATTTGCGCTCCATTCGGGACTTTTCATTGAGGCAGTCCCTAATATAATCGTTAGCTTTTTCATTAAGGTAATTGCTTTCACCGGGTGTCATTGTTGCATTTGACCCAAGGTGGTGATCACCATGATTATTGTCGCCATTATGTGGCCCCGTCGGCCCTATTTTGCGTTGTTTTCCGTATTCGTTTTCGTCTTCTGCATAGCTGGAATAATCACCATTACCCTCATAGGCATTGGCCATTTTTTGTCTCGCTTCAAAGCTTCTTTAACAAACACGACTTTCGTAATGTTGCTTTAATCCTAACATAAAAAGTATACTCTAAAAAATTGAACCAACCAAACTTTGTAACAATAAAATCTAAGTTAGCCTCGGTCAAACATTAGTATTAATTTGACTATGGGTTATTATTCCACCCTTTCACCAACAATACTGTGAATGCATTGGCCAACCAGCAAAATAAAACTTTTTTAATAAGAAACCCACATTTTTTTCTTTTGTCTGCACTTTTTAAGACAAACACTTATCATTTGTATTTTTAATATTCAGTAAATGTATGCATTTTTCTTGTCTAGTATCTACTATAATTTAAAATGCACTTTCACTTTTCCTTTATATATGTATGTACATATACCAGTTTCCCATCAGACGATTTAATTAAAGACTTTTTTAACAAACGAAAAACAAATAAAATATTACCTGAAAACTTTGAAAATCTTACAAAGATAATTTTAAGAAACGTTCTTATCAAAATTTTACAATAAGCAATACCTTTTTAATAAAAATATTATTTTCTTTCAGATCTACACTTTCGCGTCGGCTTCGATTTTTTTCTTAATTCAAATAAAAAAACAGGATGAATTGTAATGATGGTCTAGCGATTTTATATCTTTGTAACGATTTTAAAAGTGTGAAAAAGAAAAATTTATTGAAGCAATCTACATGTGCCATAGATATGTTTTGATATTTCTTCATTAAATTATTAACACGTAGCTATTAGTGACATTAATAAACAGTTTTTGGGTCACGTAGTTATAACTACCTTAGAACTTATTGGTTAATGGTGTTTTACATTGTTTGTCTTACTTTAACAATTTGGACGTAAGACGAATTAGGCCATCATCGACGAACTCGTTCTAAAATTTTGCCGCGTGAATTTTTCATATGAAACACATAACGATAAAAATAACTGCATATAAGTTATTTGCTGTTTATGCTTACAACTTGAAATAATTTAAAGTTGTTGTTAAGTTCATGAAAATTTAATTTTACTTTATTTATATTATAATATAGTAGCATTAATTTGTATATAAAGTTTTGTTTTCGTATGGTCATTCTCAATTAGTTTATTGGTGTTATTATATAAAGAGTTTTTAAAGAATTTGGTTGTACCAATGAAAAGCATATAGACACACATAACCTAAAAATAATCTTGAAAATAAACTAAGAACAGTAGAATCAAATCCTGAATATTATGTGAAAATTTTCGTAGAACGCAAAAGGTTTTCCCAGATGTAAAAAAGATGAAAAAAAAAATCAAAACAGTTGAATAACGAAAAATGTTGTTTAGTTTTTTTATGCGTCTCTTGAATGTTTTGGTTTGCTTACAATAAATTTCAATAAGTTTATTGCAAATAAACTAAGAAAATTGGGATCAAATCCTTAATAATAATTTAAAAATGTTAAATAAGAAATATTTTTTATGTAAAAAACTTACTTTTCAAAAATTTAATTAAAATTTATTTCACTTATTGGGACTCTTATAAAGCATTGCGTTGTGAGGAACAGGAACAGAGACAGGAACTCTGCAGATTTCTCCAGGTTATGCGGGGACGAGGAGGAGATAGAGACGGTGGAACATTTTGTCTGCCACTGCCCTGGGCTAGAGATCTGCCGACAGAGGTGGCTGGGAGGGTGCTTCTTAGATGGACTTGGTGAGGTCCCTGGCTGTGGGCTGGGGAGCATCCATCATAGGTTTAATCAAGGGGATTGGGAGACTGGGCAGATAGGAGATTCAGCGCTTATGACTACTGATTTCCTTGGACTTGCGGACGGCACTCTTGCTCTTTTTTTCTTTTACCTATGCAATGCTTGCCTTTACTTGTTTTTCTCCTTCTGAAGGGACCATTTATTAGCCTGAGGGCCTCCTTTTGGAGGTGGCGAGTTGCACTCGTTACTCCATTCGTAACCTAACCTACTTCACTTGACAGACTCTCCGATGTTTCTGTGCCCTTTTTTTTTGCAAATCGGATATTATTATCATATGCCCACCTACTTATATACTTTGATGGCCTAAGTGGCTGTTTTATTGTTATAAATAAACAAATATTTAGCTAGCAATGCATATATGTGTGACAAACAACATGTGTTTTCAAATAGAAAGCGAAATTGGGACCCACTGATTACTGCCATATATATTTTAAGTATTTGGATCTGGGATCACTTTGTGTTTCAGGTGTATCTTGATCTGGCAGTGCTGGTTGCCGGTTTTTTTTTGGGTTAAGAAAAGGCATGAGAATCACCTCTGTGCAGAGAACGAAGCCGATTGGTAAAAGTCGGCGGCGGCGGCTAAGTGCATATTAGATCGGCGGCGGCTAATAGCCGGCTTCAGCCGACCTCTACGTTAAATGTCCTTGAAATCAGTTTCTACAACAAATAAGAAAAAAAAATATTTTTTTATAAAATAATGTTAAAAAATAAATTCATTGGTTCAATTGTGTATCACATTTTTCTGCGACATTGTACCACACTTTTAAACTTTTCAAGTACATCTAACGGCTAAATATGTACCTATATTGTGATGCCTGAGTTAGAAGTTACCTTTTCCCTTTAAATCTTCAGTTAAACTTGGTTTCCATGCTTTATTGCCTATGATAAGTAGCCACGAAAAAATTAAGTCGGCTTAGCTTTAAGTCGAATCTAGCCATTTAACTCAGCGGCGGCTGCATACCATAAACTAAAGCCGGCGGCGGCAGCTTAGCTGCGGCTGTTAGCCGGTCGGCTTCGTTCTCTGCCTCTGATTTCAACAATTTTGTTTTGTACATGATACAACTAATTTTTTGTATGATGGTTTTGTAAATGCCAAATCGGGTAGAAAACACATCTCGTATTTGAGGTCATTTTGACAGATTAAGTAATTAAGTTTTTGTTGTGATGCGCTCAGCTTTGTTCCCAAAAGTAAATTAAAATTCATTTAAAAAATGGAAGAAGCGGTTAGTGAGAACTTAATTGAAGAAGATTTTTCCGAAGAAATTATAACTGAGCTGGAGCAGGAGTATGTAACAGAAACAGTAAATACAGAAAGCAACGAAATAAACACGGTGGCTGATCAAAATGTAACCACAACGCAATCATCAGAGACCGCAGATAGCGCAGTCACTCAATCTGGTAGGTAATTGTTTCCCAATAATAACGTTATTAAAATTAATTTAACATTGCCTTTCAGAATCCAAAGTAAATTCAACAACAAACGATAAAAAGCTCTTTCAATTACCCTTAACCCGCATTCGTAATATAATGAAGTTAGACCCAGACTTACATATAGCCTCCAACGAAGCAGTGTTCTTGGTTACGCGAGCAACAGAGTTATTCATTGAATCATTAGCTCAGGAGTCTTACAATTTTACCCTTGAAGCAAAAAAGAAGACCATACAGAAACGTGATGTCGACTTGGCAATTGATGCTGTTGATAGCCTAATGTTTCTGGATGGTGCAATGATATTTTAAACAAAGATTTTTTATTCAATTGTACTTTATTTCGTATATAAAAAAATAAAACAACATGGTTTTTATGTTTCAAATATTTTTATTGAATAAGATTGATAAATGTGGAGGCATTGTATAGAACTTTATTTATTTGTATCATATACAAACATACATACAAACGTTAAAAGCCTTTATACTTACTTTTCCACAAAATGGCCGATTTGTACAACAACCGAACACTATTCCTTGGGAAAACAGCTTATAACTGTTATCATTATACAATTATATAAGTTTTATAGATAATTATTTTACTTTTTCTTTAACTATGTACTTAATTCAATTTCATATTTTTTATGTAAGTATTTTTAGACTTCAATTGTTTTTTGTGTAGAGATATTTTGTTAGAACTTTTATTTAAATATTTTTTTTGTGGTTTAAAAATTAGGTGTACGTTGATTTTAAGTTTTTTACAATATTTTTTTTCAAGATTTGTTGTTGGAGCGACATTAGTTAGATGCATACGTCATAACTTGCATTTTGTTTATATATTTTTTTTTTATATTTTCTTAATTTATATAAAGAACCTGGCAAATTTGCTGGTTTCTCAGCTTCACTTATTGCATTACTTTTTAAATCTTTCGTTAGGATAATCTTTTATAGATGGTACATTGTATCATATGAAATATGATGTTACAAAAAAATAATAAGCATATTCTTAGCCTAGATAAACAGAGTTCAATGCTTAATTTTATTAGGGAAACAAACAAATTTGCACAAAACATTTTTAAAATGGAATCAAATAACCATTTGAAAAGATGACGAATGCAAATAACTTTATGTCTGACATATGGGTAAATAAAATTACAATTTCTTCATTTAGTTGATTTTAAGATTATTTTTTGTTTTTTATATAATTTTAAAGAAAATTTTAAAATAATTGTGTTTGTCGTCTCTTTGCCTTTGTTTTTCCAATTTATTTCGTTTTCTTTATACATATTTTGTTTCAATAATTATTTATGTAATGTTTGATGACACCGACGACGCCAATCCACCAATGTATGCATGTTTGTAGTTTAGGCTTCAGTTAGTTTCATTACGTAATCATTTATTTTTATGTTGTTTATGTTTTTCTTTTTTTTGTTTTGTTTTTTGATGTTAACGTATTTTTGGATAGGGAGCTGAACGGTAGCGCACACTTTCACGGGAACGTGATCCACTAGTCTCATAGTGTGACGAAGAATGTGATGCTGATGCTGCTGGCCGATATGCAGACGACGAAGAACGGCCGTTACTTGTTTTAGCTAATTTAGGAGAAGAGTTGTTGGTTTGGTTTTATTTATTTGTTTGAAACTTCTTTATTTTATTAATTTTTTTGTATCGCATTAACATTCTTTCTATTTTATTTAACTTTTAAAAAAATAAAAATTATCCAAAACACTACTAAAGGATTTGGATTTCCTTGAGTATGTTCATACATTTGTGTTAACACTTGACAGTGTATATTTTAAATTTTGATTTGCTTTTTATAATTATAAAGTAATATTAATTTAAAATAATTATTTAAGACGGACGCAAATGTTTGAATATATTTAAAATGTATATGCACAAGATTTCTACAAAAGATGGCTTGCGTTTATTTTTAGGCAAAATAATTTGCAAATTTCCGTATTAAGACTTTGTTTTTAAATTGTATTTACAATTATTATTTTGTGTATAATTTAATGAGAAGCGCGATTGTGGCCACAATTAAACGAATTTAAATATTTTTAACTCATATTATTTGGAGTAATTTAATTTGCTTTTTTTTTTGTTTTTTTTTTAAGTTTCTGGTTATACGCATTTTTATGCATTTAAAAAATATAGTATGTCGTTTAAATTAAGTTAAAAAAACTATTTAAATTCGATATTAATTGGTTTGCGTTAAAGCATTTAATTTTTATTTGTTCAATGTAATTAGCTGTATTTTTTTCGTCTTGACGATATTTAATTTAATTATCATTAAACAAGTTGATTGATACGTTAAGATATTGCTTTTGTTTTATATTTTTGTAGAATTTTAGCTGCAACATAAAAATGTTCGTCTTTTAATTTTGTATAAAACTTACCTACATAAGCAGCGGCTGCATATGAAGATGAATGGGGATGATAATCGCGTCGATAATCACGCTCATATGAAGAACTTTCATAAGGAGCATGATGTGAACTTGAATGCTTGGAAGATGAAGGGGGTGGTGGAGTACCGTAGCGATCATATTCACTTGGGTGCTCATATAACTCATGGTCTCGGGACCTATTCATAAACGTAGAACTTAAAATAATATCTAAAAACTATCTTTTACTCATTATATCTTACCTGTGGGATTTAATCATAGTGTAATTTGGATCCTCCATAACATAACGCGCCTTTTCCAAAATCGAATATACTTTTGGCTTTGTTGACTTATCAAACGAAGGTGGAGGAGGTGGTGTTCTGAAGTTTACAATTATTAGTAAGTACTTTAACTAATGAGCTTTTAAAATATTTACCTGCTGCCGTATCCAGCAGAGTGATCTCCATAAGCTTTTGCGTAATGGGACTTTTTATATAAGCGCTCCTTGCCATCTAATTCGCGCATCTGTTCAATCCTTATGTTGTCATTTGCATCGGGAATCATAAACTTGCGTATTTCTGCTAAAGCATAAGCTAAGCGATGATATGCTTCTGATGGAGGAGCTACTGTAGATATTTCTACATGCAAATCTCGACTTAAATGGGCATACTTTGGGTTACCAGAGCTGCGAAGTTCCTCTTCTTTGGTATGATCTCTCATGGAATTTCGACCCAATACTGTCATTTTGCAAAAAGTTTCTTCTTGCAATTGTCTTAAGGTATTACCTTTTGGGCCCATTATTTTGCCAACAAAATTGAACTTCGGATATTCCTTTATAGGAAACAAAACCTTTTGAGCAACTCGTATAGGTTTTTCATTATAAACATTTGCGTATATTTCCGGTTTCGGAATTCTACCACTTATTAGAATCCGTTCAATTTCTACATTTTAACGCCCCCAAAAACAATATTAATTCATAAACTTATACAATTTAAAATTCTGTTTCAAAATGGAGACTACACATAAAATATTCTATAGAACGTGATAAACTTACCATCATCCAGCAATCTTTTGCAGACGGTATATTTATTCGAATCCAGCATTTTTTTTTCTTCAACACACTCTTCCAAGTAGGCAGCAGTTTTTTCATTAAGCGGCGGGGCATCATGTTGTACAGTGCTTTGTTGCACTTCTTCGCCATCAACTCCATGGTCATTTTTAATATTTTCCTCATCATTACGCCTTTTGCGTTTATAATCTGAAGTATCTTCACTTGTGTATTCACGATCATAATCACGAGGCATTTTTAAGAATTTTTCCTTTAATTAAAATTTTTTTCTTTTACAAAGGTAAAATGTGTATACCAAAGACAAGCAAGGAGTCCGACGTTGTAGGAAGCTACAGAGTTCAAAAAACCGCTTATTAAGTGTTTATGGTGACGCCGTAAAAAAATTTTTTTATCGGCTTGATTTATAAATGAAATTGCCGGCAAAGCCCCGTTTATACCTAACATAAATATTTTGACATACCATGCGAATTATGACACAAGTCGTTTGTTTGACTTTTTGTCAAGTATTTCACCTTTTTTAAGTTTTTTTGTCTCTTTACCTTGGAAACTGTGAAGTGGAAATAATTTAATTAAAATTAAATTAAAAGTTTAATCTCAAAAATACAATTTTAAAAATAAATTCATATAAGCTAAATTTTTTCGCTTTGAGCGTTGCGTTTTTCGAAATGATGGTAAAAGTAATCAGATACTTAATATGCTAGATCGTAACAACAAAAGTTTTGTACATGTGGAAAATGTACGACTTGTTTGGGCCACACTATTAGCAAGCAATCAAAAATTATAATATATTGTTGAACAATTCTTAATAACTTAAGTTCTGTGTAGTATTCTTAAATGATTGGAGACCATGGTGGTATTATAAAGAAGGCCTCACCAGAGAAACTGCTCGTTCGCCGATACTCCCCCCAAAACATGTATTCTTTTTTCATTTAATTAACAATTGCCGATTTTCATATTAAACAAATTTTATCACAAAGTTCTCTTCGAACTGCAATGAACTAATATATTTGCACAATGGTGGGGGTTAAATTTATTATAGTATATAATGAAGAACTTACTATGATATGTAACCAATGTACATTGATACATTTATTATTAGTGTACCCTGATACATATTAAAAACGTGAATGGATAGAACTGAAAGTATTGCAAAAACAAATATACCTTGAACATACTTGTTCCTTTTGGTATAAATAAGTGAATGAGTGTAACTGATATTGTATGACTTTTTTCTATTGCGCACTCACTCTACTCTTATAAACAATTATTATTTTAATTGTTTTACATTGAGTGAGTAATGTATTTGTTCTTTTTTCGTGCCGAATAACAATTGTATCACGCAAATTTTCTTATAACTGTGGATAGGGTTGTGAATTATACAAAAATTTATTGTGGTTATAATGTTATCAAATGAGTAAAATAAGTTTAAAAAGAAACTTGTTTTTGATCGCAAGCTCAAAAATAGAGATAAAATAATATTTATTTAATATGTATTCTTTAATAATTTAAACTTTAATATAGAATTTTACTTTAATTTTTATAGTAACGATGAAGTTATCATTTTTCTTAGATAAATTTGTTTTATTTATTAAAATAATAAATAAAATAAATAGAAAACTGGCTCATGCAGCCAGAACAAGAAAAATAGCAAAAGTACCTATAGTGAACCATAATTTTTTGTTGGGATCTGTTTCAACGAAACAGAAAAACAAATTTGTTGCTCTTACTCTCTTTTCACTATCTCACACCACATTTATTAAGAGAGAATGCCAATACCAACTTGTAACAGAAACACGAAACTACTTTTGATACACACTCATAGCTGAAAAAGCACATCTTGGTATTAACAGATACATCTGTGCACATGTTTAATACATATGTTATATGCTTTAGGTAAAACAAATTTCTGCTAAAAAATAACAAACAAAAAATCATTTTTATCTATACTAAAAAAAAAATCAAAAGTTTAAAACCATTTTGTTAAAAAAAAATTATATTCAATACCACCAAGATATTGTGCCTAACTTGACTGCCCGATTTTTTTTTGTGCGTACGTTTTCGCTTAAATAATCCGAATTAATTCTGACGTTCAGGCCGTGGTATTACCAGTTAATTGGTGAAATAATGTATGTTTTGAACCTTCATTTACGATTTATAAATAAACCTTGTTGCGGGGTATGGGCACCGGTATGCGAAAAAACTAAGTCCAGCCCTGAAAAAAAATTTGGCGTGGACGCTGGACGAAGAAACCGTCGGGAGGAGGACGAATTATTTCTTTTCTACCGCCTCACGTCCCTTAACGCCTAATTTTTGTTTTAGGAGGGCTTTTAATTATGACAATGCCTAAGCCAACTCCCGATGTCTGTTTGTTGAGTGTATTTTAAAAGAAAGAAAAAAGGTTATACACATTTCTTCGTTCATGTATGTGTGTGTGTATGTCCAAAGTTTATCTGTGAATAAAATTGTAAATTTATGCCAAATTAGTAAAAATATTGTTTTTAAATATACTCACCAATGTCCGGAAGGAGTCCCATGAATTTTTTTTTGTCCCAAATACGCGAAAAAATCTGAAAATAGAAATAAAACCAAATATATTAGCAGAAACCATACTTACCACCATGTTGTTTTTTGTTGTCCCTTTGAATGAAATGACATTTATATATATGTTAAATGTATGTGTGGCTGTGTTTAGTTGTAAAATAGCGGAAAAGTAGTGCCCACATATGCGTAAATTCAGCGTTGTATATTTCATTCAAGTTTTGAAAATTTTGTTTAAGTGCTTATTTGAGTTTTTGTAAATATTGTAAATTACGGTTTCTTGTTATTTTTATGATTGCCTAGTATGGATAAAATCGGGTGGTGACTATATTATCTGCAGATCAGAGAAAGGGAGAGATATATAGGATATATTAAAGAAAAATAAAGAAAAAGCGCGAATTTGTTAATAATTTATTTATTTATTTATGAAAAGAGAATTTTCGAGAATATATAAAAATATATATTCAAATATATAGTTACCGCAAGATTTTGCAGGTATAAAAAGTAAGTTTGGCTGAAGATCGGTTTATTATTGAAGTACAGACAGACAAGCAGAGTTGAAACAATATAAGAAAAGTGGTGGTGTAAAAAAATAAAATAATAAAAATTTTTTTGAGACTAGTTTTTTTTAAAAAGTGTTTTTAATTTAAAATAAAATACATAAAAAAAGTTAGTGGTGGAAAACAAAGTTATAAAAAGCGAAGCCTATTGAAAGATTGGGGAGAGTTTTAATAAGCATCACCGCTCCAGGGAAAGGAAACAGGAGGATCCAAGACAGTGGGAGGAGTTTTTCGTTTTATTTGGAAAGAGATCATAATAAATATAAAGACCTACGTAAGTAGAAATTTAGTGAAAGAATAGTGTCCTTATCTAATACGTGATTTTGTGTGGGTTTATTAGCTGGCAAAATCTCAAATCCTGGGAAGAGAATTGGGGAAGAACTCCAGGACCGAAAATCCAAGAGGAAGCCAGGTAGGCCAGATTTTGTTGTGTTTGTATTATTTCAAAAAAACTCCATCATCAACAGAATTAATCAGAAAGAAAGAAAAAGATTTTTTTTTAAAGTTCTTGGTATAATTCCGAAAGATTTATTCAAAGTAAAAGTAATATAAAAAGTGGTTTTGTTTTAAATTTTTTTTTAATTGATTAAACAAAGGATTTTAAAGCAAAAAAAGGAAAAATTATAAGAATGTAAAGAATTGTTTAGATATATAAAAATATAAAGTTAATTTTTTTTTATCATATATTAAAACGTTTAAAAATGAAAATTTAAATTTTTACAAATCATATATATAATTATTTTAAATATATTTAATCGTAGATGTGTTTTTGTGGTTTTACATTGTAAGAATTGTGTGAGTGTGTAGATGTTTGTGTGTTTCTTTTAGTTATTTAAGTACATCCGTCCCTCGAAAACCGCGTAAAAGTATGAAAAGAAAAGTAAAAATATAATAAATTAAAATTTGAGTTTTGTGATAAAGAAATTGTAAACTTACCTGGGGCGCAAATTAAACCGCGGATAGGGAAGTGCGGGAAAAATTGTTAGTGTGAATTGTGACGTCTCAGGGAGCTCCTTTAGGCGCGAAGAGAATTAGTCGTTTGATTTGAATGTCGTTGATTTTGTGAAGTTTGTATTAATTTGAGCTCTAGGGTAGTAAAAGTCCCAAATACCTAAATGTTTTAAAGGAAAAAAGAGGGTGCGGAAGAATTAAATAAGGATTATTGAGTGAAGAATTTTTTTGTATGAATTTAAGTTTTTTTTTGAAAAAGTTGTTTAATATGTCCTTTTAGAATATGTATGATTGTTGTATGGTAATTTTATTGTTAAGAATATTTAGTTTTAATGAATTATTCAAATAAATTTATTATATTGTTAATGTTTTGAACATGGAGATATTTGAGTAAATTTATTCAAGGGGATTGTTGAAGAAGTGGTGAGGTGACGTTCGACGGGTTTAAGGGGTCTGCAAACTATTGAAACGGATGTTTTGTGGCCATGGAAGGGATATGGGCGGCTGAAGTTAAACACCGAACTTCCTATTCATCCAGATGGTTCCAGCTTGTGTGGTCGTTTTGTAGTTCGTTTTTGTGTTTTTTTTGGTGAGTACTTGTGAAGTTTTTTTATTTTTGTTCGAGCAGGGTCTACACCAGGGTTGAGAACACCCCCCAGAGAGTAAGCCGCAGAAGCTAGTTGGGAATTCGACCGGCCCGCATCGCGCTCGTAACAACCTTTTAGAACGGAGCGAAAAGCGAAGCAACATGAATTGTTTAACAATAGCTCTTTGTTTACGACAGCAGAAATTGTTAAGACTTAATTAATATGAATTAATTAATTTTTGTACCAAGATGGGAACTTCTTTGTTATTTTACTATTTATCAGTTTTTTTTTGTTAATTTTATTAATAATAATATATTATATTAAATGTCTATTTAATAGTGTCGGTTCCAATCGTCTTTAAGCCGCAGCCGCTGACAATTTTTCGACGAATTGGACCTCTGATTCTGACATCGTTTTTTTTGCTTTCGCAAATGACATCGCTAACTAGTTGATATTATGTGAATAACACCTTCAAAATAAAAGAAGCATTATCCTTGGTGAATTTTATGTATTTTTTTCTTCCTATTAATTATTGACATTACACAAGCAGAATATTGTTAATTTATTTAAAAGTTGTTGTTAAAATCTATTTTAAAAGTTTGTTGTGAACCTTTATTACGGGAAAAACAAATTTAACGAAAGCAGTCAACATTATTTGATTGTGTTAAATAGAGCTTTTCCGGGGCTTAATTTTGTCTTATAACTTTTCTAATGGCGGAAAACGGAATGCGTGTAGCAATAGATCAGTCTAACGAGGGGGGTGGTGGAGGAGGGGTAAATGTAAGTAATGGTCACAATCATGATCTTGAAGGTGCTACTGAGAAATCAAGCAATCGTCTTAGTGAGGCATCCCAAAAATATATGCAAGAACTGTTAGTTGAACGTGCAAAACTAGAAAATAATTTTCCATTGGCAGTTAAACTGATTGACGAAGGTGGTGTATATCAGCATAAATTCTTGACATATTTTGATGAAATTTGCTAATTTTTGCAGCGCTAGAACGAGTACAACTTAATGGTCGTATACCAGCTAGAGAACAGTATGCTGACGTTTACCAGCAAAGGACTATCAAACTGTCCCAAAAAGTTCATGTGCCTATTAAAGATAAAAAGGTATTGTCAGTTGGGGTAATAGTTCCTATGTGGTTTTTCATGTTTATTATGTTTTTGTATATTTAATAGTTTAACTACGTCGGTAAGCTATTAGGCCCAAAAGGTAACTCTTTGCGCCGCCTTCAAGAGGAAACTCAATGTAAAATTGTAATATTAGGCCGATTCTCAATGAAGGATCGCGCTCGTGAGGAGGAATTACGTAATTCAGCTGATATCAAGTATTCCCACCTAAATCTGCCACTACATGTTGAAGTTTCTACTATAGCCCCGCCAGCAGAGGCTTACGCCCGCATAGCTTATGCCTTGGCTGAACTTAGGCGGTATTTAATTCCAGATAAACATGATGATATACGCCAGGAACAATTTCGAGAGTTAATGGAAGATCCCGAGGCAGCCAAAAAGATAACAATGCGCCAACAGCAACAACAAATGCATCAACATCAACAAAGTGGTAGTAGTCAAGGTAATACAGGAAACTTTGGAAACAATAACACGAACAGTACTGCCATGGGTGGCAATCACAATAATAATCGTTCCAACAGTTCATCGAATTATAGGTAAAAACGATGTTTCTAACATACAAACATATGCATGCACATATTCATTTAGAAATTATAAAAAACATTTTAATTTTTTTGTTTCCTGTAGTATCGATTGTTGCCGAATGTGCTATTTAATAAAATATTTTTATATGTATTTTTATTTTAAATATATATATTGTAGTCTTTTACGTATGTGTTATAGGTATTATTTTTATTTTTAGAAACAAATATCAGCAACAGCAATCTCAACACTATCACAATGATGAGACTGTATACTATCGTTCCCATAATAATGCTTACCACCAACCAAAACATTACGTGCCAGGTAATAACTTTTTTAATGAAACTATTTTTTACAGCTATTATGAAATCTAATTACTGTCGAAATTAGAACTGAAAACGGCGCATAAATATGTATGTACTTCAGTATCATTATTATTTTTTAATCGAAATACAAACTTGAAATATATCAACATATGATGTAAACAATTATTGCAAAGAAGTACTTTTTTTGTTGAATATTAAATTCATTTACAATAGCAATTGGATTTTAATTTACAAAAGGAATAAACATTTTGAACGCTTAAAATTGTTCTCTATCTTAAGTTTCGAAAAATCTTTTTTGTTTTTGATTTTTTCTTTTTTCGCAGCAGAGGAATGTAAAGTTGATTCTTGAAAAATTATATAGGTTAGCTTAGCTCACGAAGGGAAGTGTCAAAAAAAACTATTGCCACTATCAGCCAGAGACCAACGGTCAATTGTGAATAAAAAACATCACACACCATTAGTTCATAAATTTATTGGCGGTTTGCTTTGGCATGTTTATATCCTCAACAAATTAATTTAAAAATAAATCAAAGCCTTAAAGAGTTTTTAAGAATAGAATAAACGTTTTCAAAATGATCAACAACTTTCTCTTTAATATGGAAAAAACGTTGTACATACATATGTACATATATGATAATCGATTTATGTAACAATATTACGTATTTTGCTTGCAGGTAATCAGCGTGCAAATCCTATGCACTCAACAATACCACCACAAGCTACAATTGTAGGAGCTTCGCCCACAGGAATGCCAGTTGTTAGTGCAGCCAATTACAGTGGGCGTGGCCCAGGGATTATGCCAAATAGCCCTGCTGCCGCTTCTGTGGTTGGGGGTTTAAATCTAAACGTACGATATAGACCATCCCAACTGCCGCCATATCAATTTGCTAAGAAATAATAATCAAATTACTGTTAAACAGCTAACGATTATGTTAATTCAGTTCTTTACATGTTTTTTTATTTAATTTTTTTTCACTTTAATTTTTTGCTCTAAATATTTTTTTTTACATTTTTAACGTTTTTGTTTTTGTTACTAATTTGCGATATGAAAACTTTTATTAAAAGTGTGTTTTATTTTCTTTTAATTTTATATACATAGTATAGAAAACACACACATATACACTCAAAGACGATGTTATTGAATACATATGTATTGTATGTGGTGCCCAAAGCATGCACAGTCATGTACATACATATGGACATGCATATATTAATATTTTTAAAACAACATTTAATGTAGTTTTAATTAAAAAGTATATTTATTTCATTGAATAATTGATCTATAAATGATTTAAAAATCAAATAAAATACATACATACATAAATATTATTATATATTAATACATATAATTATTATTATTATTATTATTATTAGTTTATGCTTTGTTATTAAAGTGTTTTCTTTAGTTATTTACAAAATCAAGAAAATTAAAAATATAATTTTAATAATTAAAAAGTTAATGGTTAAAAACGAACCTATTTTTGTATGTTTTTTTTATTTAAAACGTGGTTAAGTATTAAGTGGTGAAAAATTTTAGAATCAATTACTTCTTATTAACAATTCCGTTATCTAGCGTTTGAATATTTCTGCGGGCAGCCAATTTGGATTTACCTAAATAAAAAATTGTTTAAACAAAAATATTTGAGTTACAATAAAATTTTAGGTTTTACCTTATTATGGCCACTAGCATTATTAAGGGGGCTTTTTTGCATTGCAACAATTGGTACTTTTTGTGGCAGAACATATTTAAAAATTGGTCTCAATATTGAGAAGTAGACAATTTCTGCTACAGATATAAAACTAAATCCCATAAATAGGCCCATTATGCCTCCGATGTTGGCTAAGGAGTAAATATGTTAATATTAGGAAACATTACACAATATCGAATGCCTGTTCTCCAAGTATATTTTTTCTATTTCAAATCGAATATGTAAATTTTACTTTATTATTTCAACAATCAATCCTGTTTCAATAGAGCAAACATTTCGTTTAAGGGAACGACATTCGACCTAGAATCGATTGGGCCTAAAAAACAGTGGGGATAAACGTGCATACAGCGCACTAAATACAAAAGGAAGAAAAACACGATTTTAAAATTAATAACTCTGAAATATCTTTAAGTTATTTTCAAATTCCATCTCGATAGCTATCGGTTTCCATAACAACCCTGAAAGCTTTTTTATAAATACCAGAAAAACAGAAATATGAATTAAAAGCACCTTTTGGCTAAAAAAAACTTAAGAACATCCATGCAACATATGAAGGAATTCGTTCGTACATTGTACGAACTCGTTCGTTATTTGGCAGTACGAAATTCTTGGACAGAATATACGAAATGTGCGAAATTCTTTTGTTTTTTTTATGAAATAAATTTAATTGTTAACAAAGTTAACATTTGATCTGGGATCCTGCGCCAAGTAGTGTCTCCGGATAGGGAGGCATGGAAGGGATCAGAAAAGCTGAATGAGGGGTGTGCAGTCTTTACTGACGGGTCGAAGATGGAGGTAGGAACCAAGGCTGGGGAAGGAAGGTCCTATAGACTTCCGGACGAGTGCAGCATTTTCCAGTCTGAAATTCTGGCAGTGATGAAAGCCGCGGAATTGATAGGGGAGGATGCGATTGGGAGAGGGGACGTGACAATCTACGTTGATAGTCAGGGCGCGCTTAAGGCTCTAGAGGGACATTTTGTCAGGTCTAGACTTGTGGGCGACTGCAGACGTGCTCTTAGAGGTTCACGCAGGGTAAGGCTCTGCTGGATTCCGGGCCATTATGATATTTCCGGCAACGAGATTGCCGACGAACTGGCGAGGAAGGAATTAGCCCGGGATATTGAACTTAGTTGTGAGCCGGTGAGGCCACCACTGAGTTTCTGTTATGGACAGGGCTAATTGCAGGATCTCTAGGCTTTTATGGCCCAGGCTGGCACTGACCTGCTGCTCAAGGAGAGCAGAGGGGTTCTGAAGTGCATTATTGGGACTCTCACAGAGCACTGCGATGTGAGATATAGGACGTGCAAATGGGACAGGAACTCTCCAGATTTCTGCAGGGTATGCGGGAACGATGAAGAGATAGAGACGGTAGAACATCTTGTCTGCCACTGCCCTGGGCTGCAAATTCGCCGACAGAGGTGGTTTGGAGGACGCTTATTAGATGGACTTGGTGAGGTCCCTGGCAGTGGGCTGGGGAGCATCATAGGTTTCATTAAGGGGGTTGAGTGGCTGGGCAGATAGGTGATTCAAAGCCTATGACTATTGACTTTCTTAGACATCTTGCGGACGGTACTCTTGCTTTCTTTATCCTTGCCTATAAAAAGCTTCTCTCACTTTTATTTTTTTCTTCTGAACTTTTCTGAAGGGATTCGCAATGGGCCTGAGGGCCTCCGAGTGAGGGTGGCGAGTTGGACTCGCCACTACCTTTCGTTAACTAACCTAACCTATCCTATAGATTTTTTTTTCAACATAGCCTTTCCTAACCTATAAATAGAGAAAATTATGTTCAGAGAGACAATACCAAATTAATCAGAAACGTATTAAATTTTTTTTGAGTTGTCCCTGTTTTGTATTTATAGCGCAATATGCAAGTTAAAAAATTATTGGCATAATCTTGGTACATTTGTACCATGGATTAAGCTTAAACTATTCACTCCCTTTATCCCTATTTTTTCTCTCTGTACTAAAAACACGTGTACAACTCCATTTCCATTTATATTTTGTTACTTACATAAAAATTCCGTAAAACCAATATAAACGTTTTTTAAGTCGCCATAAAAAACTGATTCTCGATAGTAAAAATGAATGACGACTACATTTTTTCGTCTGTATTCGGTTGGCATGCTTTGTAGTTGTCTGTTTTGTATGGTGTAATTGCGTATGGCCAATGGGCCTGAAAAGGAATCAGCACGAAAAGCCAAATCAAAACAACCGGGAAGACAGCGCATTAAACACTTATTATCAGCAGATGCCAGTGCCCAGACTTTGTTTGCTTTCTCAATGCATAAATTGTCTTTTAACGTACACGTTGTAGCATTGCTGTAGATCAGCGGATAATCAAAAGGTATACAGGTGCATTGCTGGTACAGATAAGTAGCCTGGCATTCACTTTCGCAATTGCGTCGTGTATAATATTTGTAGTATAACAAATTTTCTTCATCCATAAAGAGGCACTGACGGCGGTTTCGATCTATAGAACGTATAGCAGATACAGCTTCCGAGCGTACTGCATCTATACGAAAGCGAGTTTCATAGCCTAATGGCACTGCTAGGCCGGCTTCTTTAACTGAGGGCGTATCAATTGGGTTGTGCAGTGCAATTTTAAAACCTGGACCGTTTGATGAAGAGCAATAATATTCATCTAATTCTGCATTCAAAATTAAAGATAAACCCATTGAAACTCCCGTACCTACAAATTAAAAATTATTTCTGTTAGAATTAAATCAAATGCATGCAAAAAACACACCAGATGCTGGTTTTGGATAATATTTTTCGGGCAGCTCTAATTGATATCCGCTTTCCGGATTCCAATTTACTGGCTTTGTCACTTTATCATCTGTTAAATCCATAACTGTATCGTGTCTAAGAAAAGTTATTTTCGGTTCGAGAGATAAAATTTAAAATTAAGGCATTGTTTCTTTTATCAAATCGAATCCATTAAAAAAATAATTGTATTGATGAATATGATTATAAATATGACAATTAGCTTATCGTTATTTTTTCTGTGTATAAATAAATCATCAAGCTCAACAATACTTACTTTCCCTTGTACAAAAATTCTGGATGCAAAATGTTAAAAACACAACACAGTCCTTCATCCGTCAGTACTTCGCGAAATAATTCACTGCAGTTGAAAACACTTGAGCTTATTTGACAGTAAAGCATCATACGAGAACAAGGTTGAGCATGCTTTAAAAAATTATTAAAAAGTTTACGAGAAAATTTTAATAAATGCAAATTGCAAGGTTTTATATTAAAGAAGAAATAAAAAAATTCTTATCAAATGAGTGATGTCGCGGCTATGTGATATGTGAACAATGGGCCGATTATTACTAAATTCAATTGGCTTGGTTCCTATCTCAAAATTATCTTTAAATTGCGACTTGTACTTTAGTTTCAAGAATACATGGATACACAGTCAGACAGAAGGATGGACGAACAGACATGCTTGTCTATTTTGTTTGTAAGTTACAAACATGAACACAAGCGCATGAAAGATATAGTCCAGACGGATGACGTACATTTCAAACTTCCATAATTACCCAAACTTTCAATTAAAATTTTGGTGAATTAAGAGAGCTTACTGGTGAAGCACTATACAAACTGTCTTCTTGGGCCAGGGGCCAAAGGCTCAATACAGGAGTAGTACTCCATCATCAGCTCTGGATTTTATTCTCTACCTTCTTCCTAATGATGATTTTGCGGCTGGAATGGGGGCAAGAAGTTTATTTAGGCCTATGGAGTCGGGTATGCGTAGGGCAGGATCAGATGTAGTATGATCCACGTAAGTATCTGCCATGTTGGCTTACCTGATAGTGGCCTTACTATACATACCTAGGCTTATCCGTGACAGTCCCTATTAGAGCGGCTTGTGCTCATTCGGTTACTGGACTCAGCATCAGGTTAACTGACATTCCTACCTGCGACTTTCTAAGCGGGGTCCAGGTTATCACAACCACCACGTGTACACCGAAGTGATCTTACATTAATCAGTACCGATACAACGACCGGGGGCTGGTTAATATTAGTGCTGGAACCAGGCAGAGACTTCGGTCAGACGCTGGTGGGTTCCAACTTAACCCGGGGCTTGCCCCTCTTCTCCCCCTAAGGGGAAGAAAAATGGGGTGTATAAGACTTTTCCCACATTTTTGGTACTTTTTTGCATTTTTTTAAATGCTTGAAGCCGGAAGTCATCAAAATATAAAACAATGGATTATGAATTAAGATGGTTATGATAACAAAACTCTTTTGCATTAAGTACTTCGTTTTTGTTAATATTTAAAACTTCGCTTACGAAGTAGAGGGTTAATCTAAAAAAGAGACTTTGGTGTATATATGATCTTTTAGTGATAAAGATGACAAAAGATAAATACAAAATTGTTTTTTTATATCATAGATTTAATAAAACTCTTTATTTATACTAAATTATGAAGAATATTTAAGAATTTACCAATAACATAGTTGGAAGGGCCAATTTGACCTAAATGACTTAAAAGGGATAATTTCCAAATAAACCGCTCAATTGCTTTTCCAATTAAAAAAAATACATCTAAAGGTTGTTAGAGAAATGTGTAACAGCACAGTTTTCTTATATTTAAACTTTGACTTTGATGCGCGCCCCAGATTGAACTTCTAGACCTAGTGACATGGCGCATATTCATAAATCGTAACTAAAGTCGAAACTTATAAAACAGAAACCAAAAAATAGTTCATAAATAGTTAAAGATCCTATTCACAAATCATAACCATCGCAACAACTGCTTTTAGCAATGCAACACTGTATTCTAAAAACACATCTCCAGTTTGTTTTCTTTTTTGTTTGATTTTTTTGTGGACGAAATGGACGCAATTAGTAAAGAAAATAAGGTAAGTTTATTATTATTGTTAGAAAAATAAGTATTTATTACTTTGGGTATTTTAGAGAGACTCATATTGGTCGCCAGATGAAAAATTGTTGTATTTTTCAAATATGTAAATAATGAAATGAAATCAATCAGCTGTTCTTTAAATGTATCTGTTAGTTGACACTTAGTTACAGCTTTACCCATGATTAAGTTAAAACTTATCGTGCTGATAGTAACCAACTAAGAATAACTTAAATAGGTACTTAAAAAAGTTAACACTTAGATATCATTTCTGAGTATGCGCCATTATACTTTGGCCTTCATACTTTAAATTAAATAAAAAAAGTTGGCTGTAACCTTAATGTACAGGTACGTATGATATTAATATACATATTTTACGAGATTATTAAGTATGTACCTTTATAATGAAATCTGATATTGATAAGCTGTTATCGGTTTTGAAACTATCTTCATTGAATGTAAGATCATCGTAGTCTGTTTCTGTAAAACATAAGAATCGTAATATTTCAGATTCCAAGGAATCTCTAAAATAAATTTAAACATTATTTGATATATCATAATATTAAATTTATAATATTTTTTTGCAATATTACTTGGAATAACTGTCTACTTTAGATTTAACAACTCGATTCATGTTGCACAATGTTACAGCTGGAAATGGTACTTTTAGTATAGAGGTCGCTTGTGGACTTATGCCAATAATTACCGGAGTACTGTCCCATTTTGCATAGACATTTGAGATTAAATTTGCAACAATTACCACAGCTGTCACAAATGAGGCAAAGAAAAATAATCTGAAAAAATTTATATGTTTGTTTATATTTTTTATATTCCAGGCTTTGTATTTTGATTCCATTATAAATCAAAAAGTTATATTAAACTTTATGTACATAAATGATAGTCTTTCCTTTTCAAAACTTACTTTTCCCATATAGAAAGTGAGTTATCAGCCAAATACTTAAGGCCATGCAATGTTGTGTCTGTTAAAAACCTTTTTATATTTTCCATACAATACACTTTAACGATTTCACTTTTCTTTTGTTTTCCAAGAGCTTCATGTGCCATTTCACTATAGAATAGTTGGAAGAGACTAAGAGAAAGACAATTTGTTAATAAACCGATAATATAAATCAAACTGATTTTGGAATGGTTATACATAAGATGTTTATTTCCTGTTTTTTTTTAAATATATTTTAATTATCAACAATAGAATAAGTAGTTATAACCCACATGTAATTAACTTAATGGATAATTAAACACCCGACAGTTCTAAACTACTTTGTTAAACTAATGTTTAAGAGTCCACCAATAAGTTTTTCATTGAACATTAATTAAAAATGTGTGAACTTTGCGGATAGTTTTTAAGCTGAAATATAAAGCTACATTTTTAAAAATTAAGTATCAATTTTACTTAAATATTTCCTTTAATTCCTGTAAAGCTTGACGAAAACTTTAACAGCAAATCACATCTTTTGTAAAAATATTTTTCCGTTGGGCTTTTCAACTCATTAATTAACAATTTTTTTTAAGGTTGGTTAGGTAATACTTACAAACACTGGGCATAATTATTTGTTGAACTATTCATCTATGTTTATGTGTATAAGTGTATGTATATTAAGTAATACTTAGGTTAAAATGTTTTATTGCAACCTTTTGTTTAACTCAATTCGAAAACCATTTGATTTACTGCAAAAAAACAACTTTTATAAAAGTGTTTTTGGCCAAATGTAAATTAAAATATTTAATGTTTTCAGTTAAAAATTATAAAAAAAAGTGTGTAAGTTTCGATATACATGAATATAAAAATCACAATTTTTAAATTATTTAGGATGTAATCCCAATTTTCTTGTTAATTTATAGGGTTTGTTGTTGGTTAAGTTTGTCTATATGCATTTCATTGGTTCTTACACCAAACCATCAGTAAACTTCAACCACCCAAATTCTTAAAAAACTCATGAATATTTTCTGTCTTTATATAATAATCTCATTAAACAAAATGAGAATTACTATAAAAAAACCAAAACGTTCAAGTTTTTTTAAGAATCCAACAAACCATTATTCGCTATTCGCTTGTTTTGATTTTCTTTTTCCCCTTACATTTGAATAACCATTGGTTATTACTAAATGTATTGAGGGGCAACCGAAAACAAAACCTTGTTGTTAAACAACACAATTTTTAAATTATTTAGGATGTAATCCCAATTTTCTTGTTAATTTATAGGGTTTGTTGTTGGTTAAGTTTGTCTATATGCATTTCATTGGTTCTTACACCAAATCATCAGTAGACTTCAACCACCCAAACAAGCGAATAGCGAATAATGGTTTGTTGGATTCTTAAAAAAACTTGAACGTTTTGGTTTTTTTATAGTAATTCTCATTTTGTTTAATGAGATTATTATATAAAGACAGAAAATATTCATGAGTTTTTTAAGAATTTGGGTGGTTGAAGTCTACTGATGATTTGGTGTAAGAACCAATGAAATGCATATAGACAAACTTAACCAACAACAAACCCTATAAATGAATATAAAAATATTATGTTAAACATATCCCAGTTGACCAAATGGTCGTAGACGACATTGTCCTTAACCATGTCCTTAAAATATTTCCAAATTTGTCACTGATGATGGCATTTAACGTTGAAGCTTAGAAAATTATGTATTTGCAGTTATGAAAAGCTGTTGCTGGCATAAAAATTGACCATGTGGTCGTATTCGTATGGTCGTGTACATGTGAAGATAAAAGAGGGAATTTGCGCAGCGTGGCAGAACGTTTATCAATGGTTTAAGCCTAAGTTAAGAAATAAGTTACTCAATACAAGACTGAGCAATAATGTAAGAAAACAAGCTCTTAAATTACGTTGTTGTTGTGTTAAAAAAGTGTGAGTAAAATAATATATAGAGAAAAATGATAAAAAGGTGGATTTAAATGAAAGAATAAGAAAATAAATGAATACAGAAACATATTTAGTTAAATGATATGTAAAAAATAACCAAGAAAAAGTTTAGTAGTAATAATTGTCATGCATTTTTATTGCTGTTTTCACTCACCTCTCTAAACCAAAATTTTAAGTTTGTGTCCAAACTAATTGCACGTGTAGCTCCAGCTTAAGGATGGCTCAAAAAAAATCGTTTTCAATATTTGTCAGTGAAGTCTCTCACATTTTTTCAATAGTTAATTAATTTAATAATAATTTGCGGCGATTAATAAAATTTTCTTTTTTTTATATATATGTCGCTTAAAATATCTTAAATACGCTGTCAACAGGGGTATACTCTTATGTTTGAATTAGTCTTATCTTCTTAGTGTTTACTTTTCTATGCAATAATGACAACATAAAATTTAATTGGTACTTTATAAGAACCTTTATCAAAAGCAAGTTTTTTAGAGGAAATATGCTATGAACTTTGTTTTAAGTATTTGTTGTACCATTATTAATACATATATGCATACATATTAGGGTTACCAAACAGACCTAGATTTTTTACTTGGCAAGCTTAAAATTTAAACTCAACAAGTATAATCTTACGTGTAGCACAAGCTGTATATTTATATTTCAAAGAATAACATTGATTTAAAAAAACGGGATTTTCTGGGATTTTAAGTATTTAACCCTGGGATTCGGGATTTACAATTTTAAAAAATCCCGGAATTTTCGGGATTTGAAACCCAAGATTGGCTTTCCTAATCATATGTATGTGTGCTCATAAATACTAATATTTACTTCGGGACTAAACATAAATAAATCCATTAACAAGGGTTTGTCCAACAGTACGTATGAATAACATAATTATAACAAACAAATATAGCGTATACGACCTGTTAGCGGATGGCAGTTTAAAATTGTCAAAAATTTTAGCTGTTTGCAATTAACTAACCCATTATATGCCAATAGTTCAAATTTCAAAACTACTTTAATTTTTAAAGATTTTTGGAAACAAATTTTTAAAGAGTTTTTAGTTGCTCCATTATTCCACGTCAAATCAATAATACTCTTTACACCAGTTAATATCTTTCTTAGTTCCAACATAAATGTTTTAAAATTTAATTTAATTTAAACATGCTCAAATTATGTATGAGGGTTGGCATAATTTCCGGATAAAGACCTACCATGGAGAAGGTAATTCAAGTTCTTTTAAAAATAAATTTGATAGAAATAATTGCTTGCATTTGACGAGGTTGACTACGATTTCTCGGTGCGGTACTTATATATATGAGAGCTATTGTAAAAACCATAACGATCCAATGACTAACTCAAAACTACCGTTATATCAAAAAGAGGAAACTTATCACAAATATTAATGGAAAGCTATTAATCTCCTAAAAATACTGTTGAACGTAATCGCCCATATCAACATTAGAAGGCCTTGTGAGGTAATTTCTCTCTTTAGAAGAATAAAACAAGCTGCTAAAAGTCTTAAAGTAAAAGTCAAGCAGTGAGTTGAAAGGACATCTTCATTATAGCTTCTTTTGTATATTTTCAAAAGGCATTTAAATAAAAAAACTAATTTTTTCCTTTGACTTTGCAAATAATATTTGTCTTCTTTGTTAAACATAGAATTCCGGTAGCCCTAATATTTACTCTATGCGAGCATTAACTAAAAATATTTTGGTAGTCTTCTTAAAATATTTCGGACAAATGCAATTAAAAAAACTCGTCTTTAGGGCAAAAAAAAACAAAAATAAATTCTAATATAAAACGCAATATGTGAACGCAAAATATTTTGCCTAACAGAACATAAGGTATAGTCTCAGAAAAGGGTGTGGCAGACATATGTGAAACAAATAATAATATAATTAGGGTGACCATTTATTTCTGGTTCGATATCAGTACGCTTTTCATTTTTTTATATTTTAGGAACCACCTTCAATTAGAGCGATTTAATCGATGGGTCGATTAAAGCCTTTACGTCTGTCTGGGTGTCATGTATTTTTGTACAGAAAATATTTGATTCAAAAATAAATTTTTAAAAATATTTAATTATTTTTGTGAAGCTCTCGATCGACTGAAAACAAAATTTGAAAGACTAAAATAATTTTTAAAATATTTTTTGCTGCTATAAAAATACCTAAATCACTAGTTCTGATATTATTTAACAAATTTTTGAGAAAAAAATTAAAATTTCAATTTATCTTGAAAAATCAGTACAACCAGTACATTTCAGTACACAAATTTTTAATCAGTACACCGAGTGAAAAATCAGTACATGTACTGAAAAAATCAGTACGAATGGTCACCCTAAATATAATGTAATTGCAGATAGGCATTGAACTAGATGGAGAGCGGTTGCGCAGGTGATTTAGAAAGTCCATTACTGAATTAATAAAACATTAAACAATTTACATGGAAATATAAAAAAACACTTGCAACACCGTAATTTTTTACATTTATAGTTTACATTGGGGTGAGGGTTGGCCAGAAATTGCTTATGATATTTAAAATGCGACTGTTAAACGTTAAGTATAATTTTAATTGTGCTTAATAGTATTAAAATACATATAATAAAAGTATAATACATCTACTAAAAGTATAATACATCTACAATTTCATTGTCTGATATTTCAAAAGTATTTTTTAAGTTATTCGCTGCCTTTTTTTGTACATTTTTATAGTAGAAATTTACTCTTTACAAAAATTTAAGTTAATGTTAATGTTATTTTTAGTTTAGTTTTAAAAACTTTAAGCAAAACAAGCTCATAAATTTTAACTGTCCATTTTGTTTTCAAAAGTAAAACTTAAAATCGATACCCTAACTAATGTAACACACGTGTATGGTCACATTTTTAGGGCCAGTTTTTGGGTGGTGGTTTTAACTTGTTTTGTTTGTAGTTAAATACCTATTTAACAAGCTTAAGTAACAGCTTAGTCAATTACCATACTTTTTTACGAAAAAAATAAGGCATTATTTGGCTTTTTGATGTAAATGTGGTAGCATCTCCAATTTTTAACATTTATTTGTTTTGACAGCTACAAGTTGAGTTTAACCAGCCAATATTAAAGGGCTAAACTCTTTTTAAAATAAAATAAACCACATCTTAAAAACACATTTTAAAATTTAGACATAGTTAAAGCCATCAAAATGCTTAAACTTCTTCCTAAAAATCGGCTCTTGGCAACCGATATCGATACCATTTAAATACCGTTTTAATTTGGTTACCGGCATTGGTACAATACAAAATATCGTTTTCTCTGATACATGTATCGAAATATAATGCCTTTAATTATGTAACCTTTAAAAGTAAGTACATACATACGTACATATGAAAAAGACCGGTTGGTTTGGTTAGTGCAATTGACCTTAGTGATTGATAAAGTTTTTGCTTCAAATAAAACTAAATTAAAATATTTTACATTAAGATAATAAAATGGTATCTTGAATTAAAATTGAATTGAACCTTAAATCTTTCATTGGGGTAAATGAAAACAATAGTTTTTGTTTTTCTTTTTAAGCAACAGTAATAACAACAGCAACAACTACAAAAACAAAGTGAATAGTCCCATACAATACGTCGACCTTATACCCAGTAGCCTATTTGAGCGGCATTGTCGATTTTACTTTTTTTTTTTTGCCTATAATTCATCCTTATTTAATCAGTATCAAGTCGCAACTTACCCAAAATTATTTTTAATGCAAATTTCATGGATAAGTCCACTTGACAATAACACAAACAATATCAGGTATGCATGACAATGTCATTGTAGTGTCAACATACCAAAGAAAGTTGAAATTTAGCGGTATTGTCTGCTATGAATCAAAAGTATTAAATTAATTGCTGCTGGTGCTTGTCTGTTTCACTGTATCTTAGTGAATATTAATGATATTGGCTTGCTAGGATATAATGTAACAAGAACCCTGCAAGATAGCATTAGTTTCGGTTGCAATTAAATTTTGTACAATTATTTAAAAATCTCATATATGCCACCAAAGTCTGCAGCTGTCATCAGTGATTTAAAATTTTCAGCATTTATTACGATGAATGATTATGACTTTCAGCATCGGGAGTGTATGTAAGTTTATGTATTAGTAGTTATGCTGTGAGCAACATGTTCATATGCATGGAAGTACTTATGTATATATGCTATATATAAACAAACAACTGCAACAAATGGTTTTGTGAGTGTGGGTGTGTACTTGTATTATACCCCAAACTTGATCTATCAAAATAACATTATGTTTCAGTTTAACCAAAACTAAACAAAATAAAAAGAAAAGTCAAAAGTTCCTTATTTAATAATAATAAAAAAAAAGAAAAAGATTTAATCTTGTTAAACAACACACATACATACAAACATACATGCCTACATACATATACATATATGTATATACTTAAGTGTGTAAGCTTGATATATTTTTAAGAAAGTTGAAGCATGCATATCGCTCATTTACTGTATATGGGCGATTCTGTGATTAGTGGACAATTTGGTTTCTCTGTTTATTTAAATAGGGAAAATTAAAATATATCCCACTTTCTTATTTACTTTTAAGCAAATCTTTAAAAGGTCTTCGTTATCACTAAAATATCTCTTCTGAAAATTGTTTTCTTTTTTAAAAAATTACCTACCCAAGTCTTCAAATATTATCTCCCTGGCTGTCCCCTGCCCCACTTTTACTTAAATTTGTTATTCATAATAAAATAAAAAATGTTATTAAGTGAATATTTCTGATCAATTAATATATTTATTAATGTTTATGTTCATATGCAATGACTAAAATATATAAGAAGACTTAAATAACTGCGCTCACTCACATGTTGTAGGAATTTCACCAACTACATATATTAAAACTCCAGTACAAAATAAAAAAAGGGGAAACCAAAATAATGTTAAATAATGTTTAATTAGTCGTGTGTCGATTTTTTGTCAAATCAAAATAAATTTTAAAATAAAACACAAAAGGTTACAAAAGGTGACCATGAACACTCGAAAGATTTTTTCTAAGTGTTTTTCTCTTAAATTAAATAAAATATATTTAAAAATGCTTTTAAAACGGGTTATATAAACAAATATGCTCTTAAAGAAAAATATGCTTTAAATGCAAAATATGCAAAAATATTCCCTTACAAACATATTTCCAAAGTTCTGAAACGGGGGCTAATAATAATGGGTTCGATTAAAAGGAAACATTTCAATATAAAAAAATTTTTTGTTAGGTTTTTTCAAATTAAAAATTCAAAAAACGTGCTTAAAACGTGATTTACAAAAAGAAAAATGATTTTAAGGAAAATATGCTGTTATATGCAAAACATGCAATAATATGACCTACAAATCGATGCCACAATATTTCAACAGCTCTGAAATGGATGAATAACAACATTATAGGTTAATGCGACGCACAGAAAAATATATGCCTGGATATTTTTGGTTGCCCTAATCATGATATGTGATGGCTTCCATTAAGCTTGCCTTTAAAATGTGATTTATTTCTTAAGATTTCGTTAAGAGAACTCAAATCATGACGCAAAAAAAGAGGGAAAAAGAAAATTAATAGCGAAAAATGGTTTGTTGGGTTTTTGAAAGAACTCTTGAATGTTTTTGCTTGGTTATAGTAATTCTCAATAAGTTTATTGAAGTTATTATATAAAGGCAAACATTTTTCATGAGGTATTTTAAGAATTGTGTTGAATTGGTGCAAGATTTAATGGAATGCATATAGACATGACACCACTCTTTATTTTTAACTATACTACACAAACACACAAACTGTATTAGCTACACTACATTACAGCACTTAAACAGTTTAATCACACAACAGAACAAGAATTAGAAAATCATCTGGGAAGTGAATAATCTTGAAATAGGACTTGATGCAGGTCTCTAATGTAAATGATACCCAGCAAAGTTCTACGAATCACGAACATCAAAAATATTTCTAATACATTTAATATTGAAACCCAGAAACTTCGTATGTAAGCGACTGAGATATTAGCAGAGAACGAGCGTTAAGACCAATTCGAGGCGGCAATATATGTAATGACATCAAAATGCGAAAGACCATTTAGAATAATATCCCAGTTGTCATGTCATATCCTTTAGAAATTTTTTTTCTTATTTTCTTAAGCGCAACGTCTTTTTTTATTTTTTTCACACAATTGTTTTTGTTTTTATGAGTTGCGTATTACAAAATAAGACCCTAAACATTTTTAAAAATTAATTTTTTATTCGCTTTATCATTCAGAATTATATTTATGAATATATATACATATCGCAACCTAAATTTAAAACAGTCATAAGTTAAAATTAATTAATATCAGTTCACAAGTAAAATCTTAAACGAGCACGAAAATTGTATTTGCATTTAAGTAACTTTTATTTAAAACAGGGGGTTTCAAAATAATCTGATTACAAAATTACAACCAAATGCCTCTCATAAAATGTTATGATTTTGAATTGTGGATTTTCTGACTGAGTGTGCGATGTGTTTCCACGGTATAATTAAAGTAAATTAGAAGAAATAATTTAATTAAAAAACGTTAAATATTCTTTTTGACAAATATTACTACAGATGAAAGTTGTAATTTATTATTTATTTAAAAGCATGAATGCTTTAATGAAAAAGAAATAAAAGTGATGAGATTAGCATACCTGATGGAAACTCTTCTTGTGTAGCTTAAACTTAAAAAAATATTAATATATTAATTTGTTGTTTTTTAATTTAATTTTTAACATTGTTTTATAACTTTGTTTAACTTAACAACTAGAAAGCGTTTTTTTAATTATAATGTTTGTTGAGATTTTTCCACATACGATTTGAAAAGTTCTTTAGACCCATAATTGAATAAGTGTTATAGAAATACTTAAAATAATTATTTAAGTAATAATTTAAACAAAATGCTGATAATTAAAAATAGTTTAAAGTTTTTAATTGTTTTTAAGTGATGCAATTTCAATTAATGTCGTTTTATTTAAGCTCCTTACACAAAAAATAAAACACGCACACACACATATGTAGTTGTCGTTTAGCGTTATGAAAAACCTTATAACACTTCCCATTATTTTAATGGCAGAAATTCCCACTATTTTTATTCTACATATCGTTAACTTAATAAAGCAAGGTTCTTATTCGCGTTTTGTAAATCGAGATTTTTTTTTTGCTTATTGTAATATATGAGCAGACTATTTATCGAAATAAATCTGGTCTTATGAAAAAATACGAGCTAGGACCTTTCTATATTAAGGTAACGATGTGTATGTACGTACGAACATAGATTTGTTTTTTTTTATATGAATTAGAAAAATGAAAAAACACTAGTAGATGTAAAGACTCAATGTTCTGATTTTTTATCATTAAATTAAATGCCTAAAAACACAAAAAGAAAAAAACATTCTAAAATCAGGAGTTTTATTTTTGAATTTATTCAAATTCGTACTTGAAATTTTTAAGTACAATCTGTACTTAGATTTCTCTATATCAAGTCTAGTCGGATAACTTCAAGAAACCCAGCAGGAAAAACCTGTTGTTTTTAAAAATATTTTTACATTTAAAAACAGAGTGTCTCGGTTGGCTAGGTGGAAGCGAGCTGTAGTGCGTAGTGTAGGCTGCAGAAACAGGCTCAAATCCCAGCTACGGCCAGTACAGAAAGGTTTTTGTTAAATAATAAATATTTAATATGTATAAAATTAAAATAAAATTTAAAACTCTTCTTCTTCTTTAACAAAGCTCTGTTAGTGATTAAAAAAATAAATGGAATTTTTTGATTAATCCCTTTTAAACTTACATTAAGAATGGTTTTGAGCTTAAATCAATCCTTTTTTGGCTTAAATATGGATAAAAGTATGAAATTCGTACTAGACAAATCGCTTTAGAAAAACCGTACTCACTGTATTTTTAGTTAATTTTTTGTGTGTACAAAAGGCCGAACAAATACAAACCACAATTATTTTGAAAACTTATTTGACTTTTTATGAACTTTTTTGTAATGAAGTATTTTTTTATAACGATTTGTTTATCATATTTATTATATGACATCTTGTTAGCGAAGAGTAAAAGGAAAGTTGTTTTTAGATACTTTCCAGCTACGGAGTTTCATCATCAGTACTTCTTGAACAGTTGTTGTGTTTTTCGCTGTAAGCATAACCTATTCAACGTACATGTTATCCATAAAGGCAAACGGAAACATTTATTTTATAACTTAAGACGAAGTTTAAATTTTTCCAAATACACTATGCAGCACTTAACTAACGATTATGCTTGATCAATTTACCAGAGGAAATGAAACGATTTTATTAGTTGTGTTCAATTACTTTCCAGTAATTACTAGCAACAAGAGAGTAAAAAGATTTTTTTTCAAAATTGTTCTCAAAAATATTTGAAAGTAAATTAACACTTTTACAGTCAAAACTTGCAAGCAAATGTGTTTTGTTATTGTAAACTTATAAAAATTTAAAACTTAAATTTTTTTCCAAAGCATAATGACAGAAAGACTGTTTGAATAAAGGCTGGATTAGCCGAGCGCAACCGTACTGTAATGTATCAGCTGTTGGCTTTTGGCTTATGAGAAGCAATGCAAAAGCTTAGCGAAAAAAAACGTACTGTAACCGCAACGTACCATTCTGTATAAAATAGAATTTCCTTACGTTGTTGCGTGACATTTGTATGCCAGTGATGGGCTACTTGTTTGTTTTATAATTTGAGGGTATTTTTGCTCTTTTTCATGGTACTTTTTTTATATACTTTTATATGCGAAAGAAAGATAAAATAACCATTAGTACTTTGCGTGTTTCTTTTTTTTATTTTATTTCACGCATTTTTGAAATGTTGTTTTGTGAACAATGAAGATTTAGGTATTTTCTTTGTACACTTGATAATATTGTCTATTATTTAACTTTATATAATGCTTTTTTCAGTATTGTTTTTGTCTTTTTTCGCTATACTTGCTTTACAGATAATTACCACTATAATAATTATTTTCGCTTGAAAAAAATGCACAACTGGAGACTTTTAAGCGTCTTGCGCATACGTTTAGTACATATATTGTGTATAATAAATGTAAAATATATAAGGATTTAAATTGTATAGAAATCTATTATTGGGTATACACATATACTAAATAAACTATAATTTGGTTATTATATTTAAATTGTAGATGCTAAATAATAAATAAAACATATTTATAGACATACATAAAAATAGACACAAAATATTCTCTAATGTCATTAGGTACTTTCTCTTCATAACGAAAACCCATTTGAAAAATTTTAATTCCCATCACTGTCTTTTAAACAGCTGTTTATTTTTCATACCAAAATCAAAAATAAACTAGTCAAATAAAATAAGTTTTTAATTAATTTATAAATTTAAAGTTTTCGTGCAAATTAAAATAAAAATGGACGACGAAAATCTAATTTTACTTGTTCAGGCAAACGAGTGCCTGTAAAACAATACATTTACTAATGTTATTTTGTTTATGAATGCAAAAACATATGTCACGTTTTTAAATATTCTATAACTGCACCAACGTGCTTACAGTACGTAACATTACAGTACGGTTGCAGCAACGCTCGGCTAACTAAGGCTTAATTTCTGATAGTAAAATTTTTTCTAGCAGAAATTATCAGAAACATTTTTGTTTCTAAACATATTATGCTCTTTTTTGGCTCTCTAGCTGCTAATTTTTTGTGTACGTGAACACTTACTAGTAATAAATATCAAAAATTATTGATAATTTTATGTAAATGAACGCACCTATTATTGTATATTATTTCCTTTTATTACTTTTGTCATTTTTATTTTGTTTTTGAACGTCTTGTTTTTTCAATTTATCAATATGCTGCATATTCGATAATATCTTTTGTTTAATTTTTGTCAAGTTTTTTAATCTGTTTGTACATATATTGTGCTTCATATATTTTAGTGTTTTTTTAAGTTTAGCCGTTATTTTTTCCGACTATATTTACATTTACTTTGGTCCCGTAATCTAAAATATCTTATGGCAACAACAAAGCGCTGTAAATTCTTTCTTTTGTTTTGCATTTACTTTGGTCCCGTTACCTATCTTGTTTTTCCTTTTAAATTTGTTATTAATACCGCAATAAAAAAACTTTAAACCTATATTTTTTAAGTTTGGTAATAAAAGCCACTTCAAAATACAGTTTTTAAAACAACTGTATAGCAGTGTGATGTTAAAAAAGGTCTTGTGCAGCCCTTAAGAATTGCTTACAACTGTAAAAGTACAAAATTCAGCTTTACGAGACGTATGCGACTTTATAAGTGTTTAAAATATCCCGAGGGAAATTCTTTGACAAATGCTTTGAGAAACCTAAAATATCTTATGGTAGAGTTTAAAAAAAAGCAACAACAAAGCGCTGTAAATATTTTCTTTTGTTTTGTTTCTTTTTAGCGTAGTACAAATATATATAATGTTATGAATGTATGTTTGTTTGTAAATAAAAAGGTTAAGCGGTGGAGTTAAGTTTAGTATTGGTAAAGAAATTCCATGAAATGGACTTAAAATATAAAAGCATTTTATTATTTAAGTCAATTTCTATTTCAATAAAAGTTGCCTTATAGAATAACAATTTCATTCCATACTTCATGAAAATGTTTAGCTCATTTTTTGTTTTAAAAAAGAAGATGTAAACTTTTATGTGATAATATTTTTCTTAATTTAGGCTTCAAATATCACCCTTTTCAACATACAAACATACACATATATGTACATATGTATGAGTGTAAGTATGCATGTACTTATATTAAAGGGTTTTGTTAGGACTTAAATAAAAAATTGCTTGAAGAGCATTAAGCAGAAAAACAGCAGTTTGGGTATTTTAACTTTTTTAAATTGATGTGCAAAACGAAAAAAAAAAACTTGAAACATACATTTATATACATACTATGTACATATATGACAAGCTTTTAAAAGCATAGCGGAGCATATTTTAAAATTTGGATATTTTTAACAGTTTTTTTATACGTTTTATTAAATAAAAAGAAAGGAAACAGGTAAATATGTATGTTGCAGAAATGTAAATTTTATTTTTGCTATACGAATTGGGCTTGAAAAACAAAATTTGTTAAAGCATCTTCAGCACTATTAAAGTGCCCCGCAAGTGGCAGCTTAGAACTCCGTAAGGTAGAACTAACAAAATCGTTGTGAGAATTTTAAATTCGGTATTTCAACAGGAACACGCCTCATTCTGTAATGATACATCCTGTTTTTTTGTACATAAACAGCAGTTCTAGATAAAAATATATGTCCCTAAAGGAATAATTTTAGGATGAGTTGTGTCATCCCTGCCACTAAATTAATACTTGAAATTGTAAATGAACAAAGGGTTTGAAATACGTTTATTGAACGGCTCTTTAGTTTTTTTTTTTTGAAACTTGATTGCTGATATGTTAAGATTAGCACAAACATGTATAAGCTACATATGTAAACATCGCAGACAAACATTTAGATCCTTTATTTCCCAGCAAACATACAGCTTCTGATAAAACTTTAAAAAAAAACTCTTTTTAAATGGCAAACTTTTAAATATTTCAAAATGATTTAAGAAAGTTTGAACAATAAATCATTTTTAACAAAAGAGAGACAGAGAGAGAGAGAGAGAGAGAGAGAGAGAGAGAGAGAGATAGAGAGAGAAGTTATTTGACCCTTAACTTATTATAATCTTCATTCTCAAATATTTTTTAAATTTAAATTATTTTAAAAATATTAATAACTTATAGGGTTTGTTGTTGGTTAAGTTTGTCTATATGCAAATAGCGAATAATGGTTTGTTGGATTCTTAAAAAAACTTGAACGTTTTGGTTTTTTATAGTAATTCTCATTTTGTTTGATGAGGTTAGTATATAAAGACAGAAAATATTCATGAGTTTTTTAAGAATTTGGGTGGTTGAAGTCTACTGATGATTTGGTGTAAGAACCAATGAAATGCATATAGACAAACTTAACCAACAACAAACCCTATAAATTAACAAGAAAATTGGGATTAAATCCTAAATAATTTAAAAATTGTGTTAATATTAATAACTTTTAAAGTGTAGAACTTATAGTTTTCTGATTTTAAAAGTTTAGCTTAGTATCGAATGATAAACTCATTTTATTTCAAAGAAATTTTTCTGGGTTACTACTTAGTATGACCATAGTTTTATACATGCATGCTTAGCTCCATTTTATGTAATAAATTTTATCTTTTCTTATTGTAGAAATAGCACTCACTTGTTTTGTTTTGAGCCCTTGGAATTTAAAAAAAATAAAGGACAGCGGACAGCAAGAGTTAAATTTTACCTTTAACTTTAAATATATAATAAGCAAAAGAAAGAAACCTCCTTGAATGGTTGCTTTAGATTGTGTTGCGCACTTGCACATATTTTCTTAAAAGAAAAACTCATCAAAGAAACAAGTAAGGCTTTGGAAACCAAAATGACTCCTTTTGTTTTTGTTTCGCAAGCTGTTTTGCTGGATCTGAACCAATTTGTGATTTTTTTGATTGCAACTGGTTTTCAAAACTTGAATGATTATTTAACTTTCACACTAATTTCAAATCAATTTTTTTTTGCATAAATTCGAAGAACAACGTATGAGCTGTTACTGGCTGCTCACATACACGCTCAAGAGTTATTGAAATAAAAAAAATATATATTTAAATATTTGGAATATTGAAACATCACATTTGTCACAAGAAATTAAAAACTTTTGTATATTGTTGCATGGATTTTTTCAGTGTACATACTTATTTTTTATTAATAATGGGCTTCGACAAGGACTAAACACATTAAATTATCAATTTAAACAACTCACATTCACATTTCAACTGTGTTTCCTTTAAACGTATTTTTAGGAAACTCATTTCAAACACATATTTAAGCCACCAACTTTGAAATTGTTACTCGCTAAAGTGTTGCCATATAAAATTTATATTTTTATTAAATCTTGGTTGATTGGAGTGTTACAAGTACAAAAATATTTTTACTAATTTGATGTTCTTTGGTCCTATTCTTCTTATAGAAACGATGGGAACATTTATATATAATTCGATTTGCTTAAATTTGATTTTTTTTAATTTCTGCCAAAAATAAAACAATTTCTTTGGGACCATTTTGTTTTGTCAAATTATTAAAATTAAAATTATTAAAATATATTTTTTAAATCACATTTATTTCTTTTTAAATATCGATGAGCTAATTTACAAAAGGGCTTAACTCGATTTTTTTTCAAAACGGTTTTTCTTTGCTTATTCTGGCGAACAAATGTCAAATTCATTATAAATTTTTTATGTTTTTTTTTCAAATTAAAAACAAGGCTTGCTGCCTCTTGTTATTAAAAATTGCGCTTAAACACTTTTATATGCAAATTTTATAAAGTATTTTTCTTCCCCTGCAAAGAAACAAAAAATTTGAGTTATGCCTTTTTTAAATTAAGCCATCGTTATGATATGTATGTGCATATTTCTAAACATTTAATAATGTGTTTTACATTATAATCATTCATGTTTCTTTTGTTATTTATACTACAAAGTAGTAAATGAAATTTGAATGAATTTCCGTTTAGCATTATAAAAAAAAAATGGCCTTGATCTTAAATGCTACGTTTCTTTTAAATTACTTTTCAACATTGTATAAATGTTTAATTTAATTTAATAGAATGCAAACCCACAATTTACAGTTCACGTTTGCATGGCCCTTGTAAGTTAGAAATGAAAAAAAGAGCAAAAAAAAAAAAAAACAAACAAATAAATAAAGAAAAAAGAAAAAAAGAACAAATGAAATGAAAGTTAACATTTGTGTCACCAGTGGCATTTAAAAATTTAATCAAGGAAATTGCACCATTAAGAATAAGAAATTTACTTTCTTATCTTATAAAATGGCTGTACACTCTATTACTTCTAAGACTAATTGTAAAAAATAATTTATAAACTTTTAAATATATAAGACTAACATTTTTGTGCAGCTCATTTTTTGACAGCTCAAAACCTCTGGTCAATACTTGTTATACTTATTCCATATGTGTATATGGTAGAGTTGTTATGGATTTATATATTTAAATTAAGTATAACGATCGACTCAGAATTTTTATTTTTAAACTTATTCTTTAAAATTATTTTATTTTGATTAATTGCTTATTATTCAATTATTATAGAGAAGTTTTTAAAAAAAGTCCCTTATAAATATAAAATTACTTTTATGAATAAATCAGTAAAAATTCTGACTTTGAATATTTATTAAGAAATCTACACACATACATACATACTAAATTAGCTTTATTTAATGTGCAAATGAAAGCAAAAAGTTTCCTAGTTAAACTTATTAAATAATTTTCTAAATGTAAACAGTTTATGTAGTCTGACAAATAAAATGTTTAAGTGTTTTGAAAGCGTGATTTTTAACGGTTTACATAATGTAACAGTACACATGAGACAACTTAAATTTGTGTTTGTGTTAATGTTTGCATATTTATTATTTACATAAACTCTTCTGTTGTGGTCTTTTTTCAAGTCAAATGCTTCTTCACGGCAGTCATTTGTGCTACAAATAATTTATACATGTCGAACGATTGAAATAAAAACAAAAAGAAAAAAAAAAAACAAAAACTGCAGTGGTGTGATAAGAGTATTCCCATACGTATAAGTATTACTAATATACATACATACATACATGCGAACGTTTTTAACTGTTACGTATACGTGTAGGGTTGCAAGATGTCGCCAAATGTGAAACATCAAAGTGATTTAGTCGGGGGTTTTTTTTCTTACATATTTTAAAACGGATAAAAAAGGAAAAATTATTAAGGCAATGTGCGATTAGCAGTTTTAATGTTTCTAAAAATATTAAGAGAAGTTTTCATGTTTGTAAAAATGTAAAGAATAATTTTGGTCTTTAAATAAAAGATTTTATATATGAATTTTGGATTCAAATCTGACTTGACCCATTTTCTACTGCCTGTTTTTCAATAAACTTTTATTTGGATAAACCCTTTTGTGTTTAAAAAGTTGAAGGCTTTTAATGGATTTTGTTTCCCATTTTAGTATTAATTAAGTTTGATAAACCGTTGCTTCGCTCATGTAGCGTATTTAGAGCCAGTTTTATAACATCAGGGATTGTATCTAGGTGCTACATCATATGCGTAGGTAACAGTAAAGACCACACCGTTAAGTGTCGGAAGTTTTAAAAAGAGGAATTTGTTTGTGAACAGCGACCAATCGGTTTCGAAAGATTGTTGGATACACAGTTGCTCCACCCACGTATCGTCTTTGGAGACAGTTTTATCCCATCGTGGATAGTGTCTAAGTGCACATCAGATATCGCCACAGCTATGTTATATGGGTAGGTGACAGTTTTTAAACCCACGAAATCCATAGCCCTGAGTAACATTTTAAGAGTAACGCTCCTCAGTAATCCTCCCTGAGGAGTTCCCCTGTTCACGGACCTGGTGATATCAGTTGGTTTCATAGTTAAATGTATTATCCTCCGTTTTAGTAGGTTAGAAATGAATTCAACAAAGAATTCTCAACCTTTTTCTTATGTAGGGCCCTAGTGATATATTCTATGTTCAGAAAGGATTCTTGTATGTAGTTATTAAGCCCAATAGATCTCTCAATACAACCTACCAGCGTGTAAAGAGCCATATCTACTAATTAATCTCTGTTGTAGACGTATTAAGACTCCGATGAAAGACTGATACTATTTGCTGCTCTCAAATGGACATCCATCAATTATTCCAGTGTCTTACGCAGAAAAGACATGAGACTTATAGGTCTGTAGTTTTTTGCCTTTGTATAAAATGCTTTACTTCCTTTAAGGATAAAGACGGTGTTAAATTTCGCCCACTGTCTGGAAAGTTATGAGAAAATGAGACAACTTAATGCTTAAAACCCACAGGGAAACCAACTCCTTCTTGGTGGCTTAAAGGGTTTGAAACTATTAATTGCTTGTGGTCGCTCAATTACACAGAAGCGTGCCATCGACAAAAAGAGAAAGGTGAGAACATTAATTCATGGAGGCACTCTAGGAAGTAGGTTTTCATTAAGACCTCCAGTGATTCGCGGCCATTTTTCGCTCAAGTGTTACCATTTCTTTGAGTGTATCCGAGGACGGTCGGTGACTTATGTTAGAGTTTGTGCAATCAATTTATCTGAGACAAGCCTTTTTCCGTTGCAAAAAAAGCTGCTCCAAGTTTCTATTTTTACACACTGAACCTCATTTTTGAACTGGTTCCTTGCGGTCTTATACAGGTTTCAGTTTTCTGTCTCCTTTGTCTCGTTGAATAGTTTTCTCCATCTAATGCATATTTTTGGTGGAAAATATTACCTTGCGCCTGGAAAGGGTAAGAGGAGAGTGGCAAAACCTTCTCAAGGAAATTAGTTATCGTTGAAACATCATTCTCTATATCTTCTTTTAGGTAAATATTTTGCATTTGCCAGTTCATCCTCTTCTATGCATTAGGGAAATAGTTTTTTGTCTGCTTTCCAATACTGAGAATTTAAGGCAGCGATTGTTTGAGATGTAACACCTTTCAGTTTCTGATGAGATCAAATATTTCTGTACTTGATCATTGTTATGTATATCCGGAACCATCTGTCTGTGTGCGATGCGACTACGGTCAAATATCTGGGGATAACGATGGCGGAGAGGATGAACTATTTGGTTCATCTCCCTTATGTTAGGGACAAGTTGACGGTCGTTGTAGCGAAGATTAAACGCATCCTTAGAAATGACTGGGGCCTCAGTAGGCGTGCTGTTCGTGCCATATATGGTGGACTTTTTGTTGCCTGTGCAGCGTACGGTGCACCCGTATGGTACGAGACAGTAACGCAGGTTGTTGGCAGGAACAAGGTCTTGTCGTGTCAAAGGGTGGCTATGCTGGCATGTATGCCAGTATGCCGAACGGTCTCAACTGACGCTTTGCAGGTCTTGCTAGGTGTAGCACCCCTTGACTTTGAAGTGATTCGCCGTGCGATTATTTTCAAGATCAAGAAGGGCCTACCGCTTCTTGCGCATGATTGGTTTTCTGCTTCTGACTTAGTAGGCAGGGACGTTAGGCAAGTCAAGTTGCTTCTCGCGGAGGAGCTTGATGCTAGGTGGAGGACACGCTGGACGAACAGTGACTTCGGGAGGGTGACGTGTGCTTTTATACGTGACGCGACGTTTGTACGTGAACGTCCAGACTTTGGCTTTGGCATGAGTCTGGGCTTTTTACTGACGGGTCATGGCTCGCTCAATGCATTTTTGCATCAGAGGGGTCTGGCCGACACCCCGGACTGCAGGTGTGGGGAGGGGACCGAAGACGTATGGCACATACTGACTGAATGTGTTTACTATGATGACATTAGGGATTTGCTGGGTATGGGCGTGGTTGAATTAAATGGCGCTTGGGATGTAAGTAGAGTTTTAGAGGACGAGTTGACTTTGTCGAATTTGGGCACTTTCGCCCGTGTGGTGTTTAATAGGAGAAGGGACGGACTTAGTGGAGGCTAACCACGGTGGGTCCCACTGTGGTAGTGCTCAACTGCTCCGTGCGCTGGCCAACTACGCTCGTCTGGCCTGGATTGCGGGTATGCATATGGCAGTTGGTGGCTTGCTGCCTCTGCTGTCATTGCTGTCCCGCCCCCTGCCGCTTCGTTCAACATTGCTGTTGCTGCTGTTTTTTATTTGCCGCTGTTTGTTGCTGGTGTTTTTCTGCTGCTCATGCTGCCGATATTCACCGCTGGTAGTTCCGGTGCTTCCGCGTTGGTCGATGCATCCTTGGGCCACCCGTGAGGGTTCCCATTGTATTGCTTGTCCTCGTTACATGTTGTGCGTGATGTCCTTGCTGGTGCCTTTGATGGCCAAAGTGTCGCTCGTGAGGGCGGCTGTTTAATGTATTGTGTTTTTGTCCTTGTTGTTTTGTTTGTTGTTCCTGGGGTGACCAGTCCCGGACTTTTGAGTCAAAACTGGAAGTAGTTTCGGCTACGAGGGGTTACCAGTCCCTGAACTGTTTGGAGTTCAACTGGAAGTAGCCTTGGATTGACCTTGGCTACGAGGCCTGACCAGAAGCTTGTCATTCTAAATCTGGTACCACGGGTGTCAGGAGCCCCTAGAACCTCGGTTCTAGCCTGACAATGGATGAGGCCCCTTCGGGAGCAACGTGGTGGTTGTGGTTTAAACCCAAATCGCGTGGAGAGCTTCTGCTCGATGTGGAGTTGCATTACAACCGGGTGCCGTGACCTATAGAACGGTAGGAGTTTTAGATGGGCTCCGCTCCTCCCCAAGGGGGAAGGCATACCCAAATGTATGTCTTCGAATTGGTACCCATGGGCGATAATTTGCCATGTTGGCAAAATATCATCCATGGGGGCGGTGGTGGACGCTTTGACTTCACCTGGTGTTAAAAGCACCGTGGGATTGGGCCGTTGCGGCAGGTGCCCACGTTAATCTTCGTTCGTCGTTGTCTGTGTGCGATGATAAAAGTAGATTATAAAATCTTTATAACTATTTTCAGATCATTATTAAAGTTGATAAAGAACTCACCTCCCCAAATCGTGTCGTTAGTTTTTGCATCGGCCCCTATAACAGGACTTGCCTTCACAGCGCTCATCGCTTTCCGGACAAGTTTGTGCGGTAATGGGACTTTGTGATAATGCGCATGTAGCTTGAGAGAATCCACCAAAATCTTAAATTTGATTCCTAAGCTACATTGAAAGTATATTCATCACTATTATCATACAAGATTAGGCCTCCTTTTTGGCAAAAAAGCAAATCTTTTGAATTATCAAAAAGTTTTGCCCTAATAAATCAAGTAATTGGAAGTTAAACCAATATTCAATTTCAATATCTTTTACCTTTTAATAATACCGTCAGTCAGTAACGCTGATATTTCAAAACCATAATACATTTTACAAAAAATCATTTGCTTTAACCATGTCTGTGAACGCAGTGTGTGAGTGTGTATGCGGTTGCATGTTTGAAAGTTTGTTTGCAATTGTGAAAACTTTTTCAAAAGCAATCACAAATGCAGCACTTTTATTATTAAAAACACTTGCACACTTCATACTATTTAAGTGAATGAAAAAGTAAGTAAATGAATGACTGAGTAAGTGAGTGAGTGAGTGAGGGTACTTTACAGCAAACATCAGGTATGGAAAACTTAATAAAATCAAATTTTTTTTAAATCGCTAAAATTATTTTTTAAGCTTTTTCAATTATTGATTTTTTTAAGGTGTTTTTTTTTAAATGTAATTTTCAAATATTTTAATTTTTTAAAAATTTAATAATTTAAAAACTGTTATCTAAATTTTTTGAAATTTTAAAAGATTCTGAAAATCCTTTACTTTAAATAAGATTATCCATACTTGACTTTCACACACATATTAACGTGTTTGTAATTGTTTGTTTGTATGTTTGCTTGTATTTTTGCTTGTATGTTTGTAAAAATGACTATATAATTGCATATGAATGCTCAAACAAACTGCTTAGTTGGTTGTGCCTTAAATAAAAGAAGCGAATAGTTGCAAGCAGCCATGTGGGACTTGTGCAATATTATGTTGAACCATTATGACCTAGTTTCTGAAAAAGAACAAAAATGCATTAACCAAATAAAAAGGAAAGTGTTAACTTAAAATGAGCATTTTCGGCAGTAAATTGCTTTGTGATTCTGTCTCGTTGATTTGCGTGCACATTTGTATGTATGTATGTGTTATTGTGCAACGCGTTGGATTTTAAGTATTAAAAAAAGAACAGTTATCCATTACTTGCATTAAATTTAATGTTTAAAATTATTTTTATAATATTTTTAAATTTGATATAAAATTGTTTAATTAATTATGCGTTGCAAGGTTTGTTTCGTTTTGAGAAAAGGGAATATAATTATATTAAAAATACAAAAGTTTTGTAATTAAATCCCCCCAAACCTTCTGGATTCACACAACAGGTGGAAAAGCCTTGTGGCAGGACAATGTTTGCTTAGAACTACCACTTTTTTTTATAAATTTAAAGATTAATTAATGACTAGCAACTTACACGCTACTTTGTAAGCGTAGTGTGAAGGAGAACTATAAGCATTAAAAATTAAATTTGCCAAGATTTTTAATAGAATCTTAATCCAGAATCTTTCATTTTATATTTTTTCAAGTTAGAATGAATGAAAGTACTTTCCAATTGACTGTATGACTTGTTAATTTATTCTGGCTTATCGACTTGTTAAAAATCCAAATAATTGCAAAAATGCCATTCAATGGGCAAGTGCATAAAGTATACCTTCGTGCTTTCCAAACTTAATTTAGGTCAATAGTTTCTCTATTTAAAAAAAAGTGCTAGAGATGGTACTTATTTTCATTATTATATTATAAACTCAAGATCTCAAAATATGCACAAAAATGCTAGATGTGGCAAAAGAAGTACTATTGTTTAACTTAGTTGATTTTGACCTCTCTATGAGGCAATAGTCCTCAGACTTAAAATAAAAAAAAAAAATTAAACAAGTATTAAAAAATTACTCAGTACTTCTGCCTGCCTAAAGAATTTTGTTTCTTAACTAAGGGTTGTATCTCCGTAGTTAGTGTTATATATCTATAAGACCCACATATTTAAAAAGTGCTTAAGGTACCTTTAAGGTACTTTTTTCATTCCATTCCACAATAAACAAATTTTCCAAGCTATTGTATTGTTGTAGATGACTTTATTTATAAACATTTCTTTAAATTGCCTTGAAATTAAAAACAAATATGTAGTTTGATAGAAAAGTACCAAGATTAGGCACAAAAGTTGTTTTTTTACTGCTAAAAAAAGGTACCAAAAAGATATATATTTTCGATAGCTGTCGTACGTAATTTGAATTATGTTTCTATGCTTATTAGATGAAAATTTAATTAATTAATTTTTTTTAAATTTTTGCAAAAAAAAAGTCGCTACAAATCGCTGAAATAAAACTTTGTTTGTCAAAAGGAGACCGAAAAAGCAGATCCAAGTGAGCTGTATCCTTTTCTGCCCGTTTTATCTAACTCAACATACGGTTTAAAATCTCGAAAAAGTACTCGACGCGAGTCCGTTAATTTGTTGAGTGAACAAAAGTATCTTAATTTTTTCTACGTTGTATAGCTGAAAAATTAGAAAGCTTATGATGTTTTTCATTTTTGCCTTAAGTTTTATTCCCTGAGGGACAGAATTTCCAGGAATTCTTTTTACACAGAACAAAATGGCAACAGATATCAGAATTAGTTCATTATTGACTGATAGCAAGTTCACACATTAACACCAATTATCTGCTTCGCTCTTTAAATTACCAACCTTATTCTAAGTGTTTACACTACGAATTTGTTGATGGGTTCTGCAATTGTATGGGTTTTTATGCTGCGTAAAAACCCTGCCGTCAAATGAGTAGCTAACTACAAAAAAACTAGCTTTAAGTTAGCTTCTATAGACTAACTTAAATCCAACTACTACACAATGCAAAATTTGCATTAACCAAAATGTATACAAACATTGCGCAGTATTTTTTTTAAATAAGATAAGATTGCTTTAACAAATCAAGCAGAAGAAAACTTGTTCTTTTAATATATTATTTTACATTTAAAAACAAAGTGTCTCGGTGGCCTAGAGGTAACGCGCTTGTGCTGCAGTGCAGAAATCCCTGGTTCGAATCTCAGCGTCGGTAAATACAAAAAATGAAATTTTTAAATTGTAAATATTAATTATTAATAAAATATAAATAAAATATAAAGTTCTTCTTCTTTAATAAAGCTCCCCCCCATATGTCAAAAAAAATGACATTTAGTTTTAGAAATAATCCCGTTTACGGCTTAAATCAATCTTTTTTGGCTTAAATCAAGTACGGTGCCGAACTTAAATCAATCCTTTTTTGGCTTAACTGTGGGTAAAAGTAAGAAATTCGTAACTTATAGTTAATTAAAAAAAAAAACTAACTTAAAGCTAACTTAAAGTAATAAGTTTATAGCTAGCTACAAAAAGTTAACTTTAAGTTAACAGCTAGGTGACTAACTTCAAGTTAATTAAAAGTAATGCAGAATCGGACAATTGACTACTTCCTAGGACATCGCAATGTTAAAATAGATAGTTAATTCCATATAAAAGTAATGCAAGTGTCAACCACCACTACTTGAGAAATAGTTTGCTTCAAGTTAATTTTAAGTTAACTGAATGTCCGACAGGGAAGTATGTTCACACATACACACACACGCACTGAAACACACTTATACAGCCTTTATTGCAAAACAATTTTTTTTACATTTTTAAAGATTATTTTAAATTTAATTCATATTTTCTTTGTTTATTTTTGTTTTTGTTTACTTTATTTAATTTTTGACAACTGTGCCGGAAAAATATTGTTTTAATTTAGAGCTGAAATATTTTGAATGATTTATTATTGGTAATCCAAACTCAATTTGCTGTAGAGCTCGTTATTTGATTTCAAAAATTTGTAATTGCATTGATAATTGGGGGTCAAGTTACGAATGAAAGAGCGAATAACATTATTGGGATTAGGTGGAAAATGCTACAAAACAATTATTTTTAAATTTTTCCATAGGGTTTTACAATTTTTAAAAATCAATTTACGACGGTTAATAATAAAAACTTTTGTTGTATTTACAATTTTAGTTGTTAGTGCCAATTAAACAACAAAATAATTGTATTAACAATTTGGTTGTTAAAACGGCAATTAGTTTGTCGGGATTTTTTTCTGTGTAGTGGATAAACATGTTGGAGAGTCGGCGACACAATTGACGTCAATCGTCAAGTTTTATAGCAGTCGTATTCATTTACTTAAACTTATCGATAACATGCCGGCATCAACATATATCTCCAAATAAAACTAGTTTTGCAACTGAAAATTTAGTCGACAATGAATTATGCAATTAATAGGAATTATTTTTAAGCTCAATGCATGTCACATAACAGAAAATTAATTAAAACTAATTTTTTTTTAAATTTCAACGGGCAAACAAATATTTGTTTTTTATTAATTAAATTTTTAGTTCAAATGTAAATTTTGTTAAATAACTGGTAAATTTAATTAAAACTTGATACAATATGTATTTAAGTTTAATCATTTATGGCCATAACGTTAAGTAAATAATTTATTTAATAAGTAAAAAATTATTTTAAAAATAAAATACATATATTATTATAAACCTAGAAATTAGTGAAGGGCATAACAGATTCGTTACAGTAACTCTAGCAAAGTTATTTTCTTTGTTTTTTTTTAATTTCATACCACCAGCACTTCATTGATACATTGATACTTTTGTTGTTAAATAATAAATAACAAATAAGAAAATGTTGTGTCAAATATGAAAAAATTTGAAAAATGTGATCCTTTCTGTTTATTACTCAGGTTTAAGACAAACAAAATCATAAAAGTTCAATTATTACGGTTTTGTCAATACATTCCACTTTACGGCATTCGAATCTTCTTTGGTAAATCGTTGAAGTGTAAAAACCCATAAATTTTGTATGGAATTTGTACACAAGGATCAAACATTTTTTTCACTCAATATATACAATATAATCGTAGTAGAAAGGTTTTTCAAGTATGTATGTGTATGTGTTTATTTCCCAATAAGCATTTTGGCTGAAATTCAAGTGGAATTACATTTGAAATCAAGTCACAATTTCCAATTTCCAATGTTGAATTACAGTTGAAACACAGTTGAATTCAATAGCGAATCCAGCAAAATTAACCATTGAATTACAGTCGAACAAAACAGTACCTTTATAGTGTAATTCCAGCCTTGAATAACGGTGTGATTCAAGTTGAACCGAACTTGAATCTGAAAATTTAATTATAAAATCATCATCTTCACCGCCGCCAATGATTTTCCATCAACTCTGTGCCATAAATAACGTATGCTTCAAACAAATTTGTTGTTGTTTTTTAACAAACTTCAAACAGACTGGAAAGAGGATGGATTTTAAATGTAATTCAAGCTTGGATTTACACCGGAATTCCAACATTGGAATTCAGAAAAAATTTGTGCTTATTGGGTTTAAACCTTTAAATATTCATTCAAACCCATCAAATAATTCCTAGCAAAGCGAAACGTATTCGAAACAAAAGGAAAGTTTTAAATATTAAAAACTATTTAACCACTCCCTGTTTAAGTTAAAAATTTGAAAATTTTTTATTTTGCCGCTTCAAGCTTTACTTCATTTGTAGCGGACACTTGTTCATCAGCATAAAAAAAAAATATGTAAGTTTCCAAAACAATATAACTTGATTTCCAGTGAAATGCGCCACTATCGGCCAGTAGATCAAAAGTAGTGACTAATCTAGTACTTCGACCAAAATTTTAAATTCATTTACTTGCAGGAGAAGTTAAACTTATATACATAGAAAATAGTCAAGTAATATATCGTCAGCTGAAATGCCAAACAAAGTAACTAATAAAAAAATTCAAAATCAATATTTTAAAATATTTGAGTATATTTTATTAAAAGCCGCAAGAAAATAAAATTATTTATGTAACACACAAAACTTGAAGCAGAATGCTGGAATGTTTTTGTAACTTAGAAAATGTTTTTCTTCTCCTGTAAAATTTTGAAAACATGTGGTTAAATGGTTTTGCATTTAAGTTAACGATATTATTATGTGAACCTGTGGCCCAATACCTGAGTACACCAACTGGCTCATACACACGTAATGATTGCGCTAGTGAAATACCATCTTAGAAATCTGAAGAAGATTTTCTTTATACAAACTTCAATGAGAATTCATAGGCTTTAATATGAATTACATTTTGTTAAAATTGTTTAAACGTTCTATAGTTTACCATAAAGTATTGTTGGTTAACTACACATTGATTGCTGCAAACAGAGTGTAAAAACTTTGCCAAATAACATATAGATGTATGTGTTTGATAGTGTTTGCAAATAAAATAACAATTGTTTCAAATTCATAAATAAATAAATAATAGAGTGGGAATACACAAACATACTATTTATGAGACCAAATGCAAACATAAATGAAATCCTTTTTTCTTTTTAATAGAATTAAATCTAAGGGCATTGATTTACAAGAATTATGTAAGTAAGGCAGATATTTTAGATATTTGCCCTAAAAAGCCTGACCACTATTTTGAGAAAAAAATTGTTTGATATTTTTCACCTAGAAATAAGATTTCTATGTGATGTGGTAAAATAAACAAAAAAAAAATATGATTAATAATTTTAAAATGTTAAAGATTTATGTATCTCTCAATAAATAAAGAAACTAAAAACTATAATTTTTAGTGGTCACGTTTTTTAGGGCAAATATTTGACATATCTGAACGTACTGTACCCTAAAGACGGTGACACATAGAATCCGTCGTACTTCAAGCGTCGCCTTTTTTAACTGACCTTAACGTAACAACGCAAGAGGTTAGCAAATAGAATCCTTTATAAACAGATGTTAAATCAGCTGATTTTAAAAATTTTATGGCTGCGTGCAAAAATAACTAATCAAATTTAAGGTTATGAACCAGCTGGTAGTTGTCAAAGTACTTGACGTACGTTAAAAGTGGCCCAACTTTAGTACATTGCGTTGAAGGAGGCGTACTGAATGTGACATTGTTCATAATAAAACATGTTTTTCAACTTAGCTGTCAGTTAAAAAAGGCGAAGTATGACGTACGACGGATTCTATGCGCCACCGCCTTAAGTATCATCTTTGTTTATGTATGTGTGTTAGTTAATTAAACATGTTCAAGCAATATTTTTGAAAAAAAATTTTGACTTCAAACCTTAAAAAAAAATAATTGAAATACATATAAGTATTATCTGTGAGTTACAAACTATTTTGAAAAAAGTAAGGATAGTAGTTGCCCTCACACAAACGAACCAAATTTTAAAGTTTTCGATACGCTATGTTTTGAAAACTCTAATAGCTGCCAATATCAACCAAAATTTTTATAAAAATGGTTTTCCCAAATTTTTTTTAAAGTCGGATTATTATTTAACATGAGCTCAGAAGGCCTGACCAAGTCCTTTCAATGACAACTTTTATCGAAGGTAATAACGAAAACATAATGAAATCGGTTGCGTTATTCGTCTTATAAAGAGCAGCGTTTGACACAGTTTGGCGAACAGGATTTATCTATAAATTTCTGCAAGTAATATGTTGCAATACAATGGCAAATCTTATGAACAGCATGCTAGGTAATCGATAATTTTAAGTTATTTTCAATCACATCTCAAGAGATCAAGACCAACTATCACAGGGATCTGTCCGGGCTCCGCTCCTCTTCAGTTTGTACATACGCAATTTGCCAGATACGCCATCTACCAAATATCTGTATATAAAAGGCATTTGCCTTGTGATGCAGCACCAGCAAATAAGCTCTCTCGAAACATGCCTCTTAAGGGATTTCGAGCTGCTAAGCGACATTTGAAAAATATAAACTTAAACCGAGCACTGCCATAACAGAGTCAGCCTGTTTTCATTTGAGCAACAACCTTTTTCGCATACGTATAAAAGTAACATTTAACCGCGTTATTTTTTTATACAATGAAACCCCCAAGAAGCTTGGCATTACCTTCGACCGCTCTCTGACATTCAAAAACGTTCATAAAACCCGCTAAGCTCACAACGCGAAAAAATATTATTTAAAAACTTGCACCCACATCCTGGGTCGGATCAGCAAATACCCTTTGTTCTGGTGCGCCAGGTTTAATCTACTTTACGGCAGAAAATTGAGGTCCCATCTGACTAAATAGCAGACATGCGAGAAATATTGATACACAACTAAACATAACCATGTGGCCAATATCCGCGCCAATGGCTTCCTGTTCTAAGCAACATCACTCTACCTAAACTCAGACGGAAAAATTTCTTGGTAGGAGAACTCCGACAAATCTAACAGACTCCAAGCCCTTTATTTAAGTGCGGCCAATAGTAAATTATATACCGATAATTATAAAATTCAAAACAACAGTTGGTGGTATAAGATCTAGAAAATATGCGAAAACCTGTATTCCGGGAGGTCATTTGTAAGGAGGCTATGTGCCAACGTGGACCGGTTATCACTAGTTTCACTAGGATTTGTCCCCATAACAAAAACCTTTTTTTTGTCAAAAAGATATGACCTTTACTTTGATCACAAGCGGGCGGACAGACATGTTTGAGTCAAACCAGAAACTGATTTTGAGTCGATCGCTAAAATCAAAAGTAGGTCTCAGTCTATTATTTTAAATAGTAGTAGTTTAAAATGCAAAAAGTAGTTTAAATGCAAAAAGGCCTTTAGAAAGGCTAATCTAATTACTTTGTTTACCATTATTTTATCTATAACTTATGTATTCTTAAATACATTTAAATCCACAATGATTTCTAGCAACATTACACAAATATGTATGCCTATGTTTGTTTGTATATCTGTAGCAAAATGTGGTTGTTTGGAAAACAAACTGAGGGGGATAAATAAACTGAAGTTATATAGAAATAAATCTGTCTGCCTAATTTACAATTATTATTATGTGTGTATGTAATACGTGAACTTAATAATAAATAGCAAAACATTTATTATTATATGTATTACTCATTTGCAGCATAACAGTTATAACTCAAAAAGTTCACAAGACTTAATAACAAGTGTATAAAATCGTAAATTCTTCTTAAAGGCCTTGCAAGTTAGTTTTTATTATAATTTTTTTTATTGAAAAACAAGAAAGAGCGCTATATTCGACTATGCCGAGTCTTATATACCCTTTACAACGTGTAGGAGTTTTTACCCTAATTTTTTAAAATTTTGTATGGCAACCCTATTTGGGGGTGGAAATAAGAGCTAAGTATGTTTTTGGAAAATGTTTGCAAGGAAAAATTAGTTAGGGTCAGTTCTATATTTGACCTATTTGCGGGTACCCTGAAAGCTGTAGAGGGGGATTTATTAAAATTTTACCAAAATTTGTATGGGAGCCCCTTAGGTGATGGAGATAGGGTGGAAGTATATTTTAGGAATGTGTTTGGGAGGGGAAGCTAATGGGGGTCTGTCGTACACTTTATTTATCTTAGAGCGATTTTGGGAATTTTTACATCATTTTTGTAAGTTTTGTATGGATATAGGGGGTAAGTATGTTCTAGGAATATGTTTGGGAAAGACAATGAATAGTAGTCTGTGATACATTTTATTCCTCTAAAGGTGATTTCGGGGAAGTTGTAGGAGTTTTTACCCAACATTTTTAAAATTTTGAATATCAACCCTGTTAGAGGCTGGAGATAAAAGGTTAGTATGTTCCACAAAAATGTTTGGGAGGAAAAATTCAGTGGGTTCAATCTAAGATTTGACCTTTATAGGAGCATCCTGGAAGCTTTAGGTGTGATTAAAAAAAATTAAAAAAAAAATAAACTTTGTATGGCAGCCCTGCTAGGGGCAGAGATAGGGTGTAGCTATGTTCCGCCAAAATGTTTTTGAGGAAAAATTAATGAGAGTCGGTTTTACATTGCACCCATGTAGAGGAAGCTCCTGGGCAGTGGTAGAGGTTTTTATGTACAAATTTTAGAGAAGTAAGCAGAGGTAGTCTTGGTATATGGCTTATATCTCGGTCAGTTATTGGGAGATTTCGCTGGATTTCGATAGCGATTTTTTTGCATCGACTTTTATGCGACATCGGTGGCCTTCAAAAACAGAAGTACATCGCTAAATCGACTTCCCTGTCTATAAGGACCAAGAAAATATATACTTTATATATCCTTATTACCTATGTAAAGGGTACTGAAAAAGTTGTTTTACCGACACTTGGCGGAAACTCGCTGCAAAAAAAAAAAAAAACAAGAAGAAAAGAAAGTAAAAAAGCGTTTTTTTTTTAAACTTTGCACTTAAAACATTTTTATACCTTAGCTCATGCTAGTTGAAATAATAATAATTGAGTTATAACAGTATTTTTGCCAATGAACAGTAAGTAAGGGTGTATGTTTATTTTATATTCGGTTTTTACTATATTTACTAGCACTTTGCGAAAATATATATTAATAAATAGTTAATAGGTTTGAAATTACAATTAAAATTTGTATTTTATGTCTCTTTTGCTGTCATTCTCAATGGTATAATGTTTGCTAAAATCTTTAGAAATTCATTAAAAACTAAATTATTTCTTAAAGCTTTTAAGTTTTAATGATGCTTTAAGAAAGCATTTAATTTGTTAAATCGATTTATTTTTTTGCCTTAAGATAACAATAAAAAATGAGTTCTTATAATTAAAAAATATTGTTTAAAAGGGTTAAGAATTTTGCTTTTTAGATGAGCAATAATATATCATATTTCATCTCTATATTTTATTTATTCAATTAATATCTAAAACATACAACAACAAAAACAAAAGTAACAATCAATGTAAATATGTTGGGTTTATTTGGCACATCCGCATAATAAAAAAACCCAATAAATCAGTTTCTCTGACGTTTAAGATTCACATCTTAAGAAAGGAAAAAAAGGAAAATACGTGGTCTCTTTTAAAGTCTATTTATAATAAATTTATTATTTCATGGATAATTCAACATCCATTCAATTTATAATGGTTTTATTGATTCGCATTTTAGAATTCATTACAATTATGTATGTATGTATGTGAAAATAAAATAAAAAGAAGAAGCGCAGACAGTCAAAAAAGCAGACATACATACGAGAAAGTATATGTACAACGGCCCCAAAAATACTAAATGAAAATGATTAAAATTTTAACACTGAAAAATTACACATTTTTTAAAAATGACTTTAAATGTAAAAAATGGATCAAAAATTGTTTTAAAAAATATGAGCTCAACCAGGGTACACTAATTTAGGTAAAATCAAGGCGAATTCAAAAAATTCGACCTCTGCATTTCCTTTTTGTGTTTGAACGTGGAAATATAAAAAAAATTAAAAATTTTATACAAAATTAAATATTTGTAAAAGTGAATGCCAAATATATTATAGTCAGCCGGGCTCCTAAAATTACCTATAAAAGTATACCCTGAGCTCAACAAAAAATGGCATCGAATGTTTACAATGAAAGAATAACAAAAAAATTTATTGGGTTCTACGTAATAGCGTCCAACAAAAACAAAATCAAATAACTGCTCAATACTTTGAGTATTAAAAACGTTTCGAAAGCGTAAAAATAGTAATTTTCAATTTAATTCACATTAGGCATGTTTGTGCATATGAGACCAAAAACAGAATTTACTCTCTGCAACTATTAAATCTTCTAGAACAGAAAAATGTAATATTGTTATTGATGTTGCCTACTTTTAAATTTTTAACTCAATCAGGCGATTTAAGCCTACAAAAGTCATAATTAAAACGTGTGAACCACTGGTAACACACACTTTCTTTAAAGGTGAATTAATGCATCAGGTGGTAGTGATTCTACAACAACTTAATTATGGTGAATAAAATTTTAGTTTTTATTGTGGCTTTCGTTGGCTCATGTGTCCAAAAAGATATGTAAAAGTAAACAACTTTGACAAGCCAGCCTCGATTATGCATGAAAAAAGTATATCAGCTGTGCTCGTAACACCACCTGATTAATAACTTCATTATGCTTTATTAATCTATAAAACTATAGAAACACAAATGCCTATATGTTAAAATAATTTCAAAAAGTTTAACATTATTTTTCTTTTAAAAATAAATTTTTATCACTTTTTAATGTGACTAAATTAAAATTTCTATACATGTAAATAAAAAAACAGCTGATAATAATTTGCATGCACAAACTTGCCCAAAGAAAAAGTTTGTGTAACTTTGTGCATAAAGAGAACTTAAATTACACTCTTATGAGCGCTCTCTCATGCACAATTTTTGTTATCTGAAACGCTTTTTGGGTAACTTTGTGTAAATTTGGGTAAGTTTGTGCATGTTTGTGCATCATTTGGAACACACCTATTATTTAAAAAAAAATGTTGCATTTTTGCCGCATTTGCAAGTAAAAAAGTGTTGCTGCTGATGCATTTTTAATGATTTCTTTACTAAACTAGATTTATTTGCATCAATTTTATTTTGCTTTTTACATTAACACTAAAGTAGATTTTTTTATCAGGTTAATCTATGTTAGTGAATATTTTATCAAACACATTTTGAGAAAGGTGTTGATTTAATAAAAAAGCAACATTGGAAAATTTTTTAAAAAAATATAAAATGCACAAAAGCTTTAGAATAAAGTTTAGAATAAAGAATTTTATACAATAACAACCATATCTTCAAACACATACAGTTTCATAAAAGGTGCATATTTAACACATACGTCTAATGGAGCATAATGTAAATGACATGTAGAGTAATTTAGGAAATATGTACTTATATTGAAGCGCATGATACTTTTTGCATGTTTTTCTATTTCATTACATTTTTTAGACTTATAACAGGGATATATGAAAATTGTTTTGATAATAATACTTATGTTATATATTTCTTTGTCTTTATCTGCTGAGAACTGGGTATCAGGGAGTCTTTATAAGCTTCCTGATGGCAGTAGTGTATTTTAGGCAAAAATTCTAGCAGCCAAGTTGGCCGCCGATTTTGTTGTCGTTTAAACTGAGAATTCTTGGGTGAACATATTTATTGATAATCAGGCGGCGAATAAGGCAATCTCCGCTAACCTCTCACCTACTCCTGAGTTACTTGGGCGTGCAAGAAATCATGTGGTAGTCTGTTTGCCGGGAGAAACACGAAAAGAAAAAAACATGGTTGAGTATGGTCACGGGAGTATGATCATGAATAATTTCATTATTGTATTGTTACGAAGATCATTATTATGACTGCCACAACCATACTATAATTGTACAAAGTTTTGGTAAAAAATACAATCATACTTGTAATTATAATTATTATGATATGTTTGTAGTAATCATTATTGTGGTCATGGGTGGCCATTATATTGATTATGAGCTATAAAGTAAATGATGCTCTTAGAATACGGTTATTATAATCTAATAGTAACATATGTATGATAACCAATAATTGAGATTATGGTTACCTATAATTAAAGTAATGATTACCACAAACATATAATGGTAATTTTAATCATAACTATGATTGCATTTTTCGCCAAAAACTTACTACAACTATTGTATGGTTGTGGCAGTCATAATTATGATTTTTGGACCTATACAAAGATTAAATTGTTCGTGATCATATTTCCGTGTTTTTTTCCCTGAGTACAAGTGCACATCTACTGGCTTCGTACACGCAGGGTTATTGAGGGGAATGAGATGGCGGACGAGCTGGTGAAGCAAAAGGTTCATTTGCCTATGGAAATAACAATGGACATTCGTTCTTCACTTTAGTTCTACGAAAGGAGCAATTGAAGGCTCCTGGATCTCTGGGGATAATAACAGGTTGTTGTTGGACAGCAGTTTATGCCAAAAGAACGGGACGACTGGCCAGCGATGATTGCAGGTTCTGTGGTGTACCGGAAATCAGGGAGACTTTTGAGCATGTTTTGTGGCACTGTACAATGTTTGTACGCTGCAGAGCAAACTGTCTAGGGTCTTATTTGTTCCCCAAATCTTTTAGGAAATATCCGAGATTGGTACACAGAAAGAAAACTCGCTTTCTAAAATCAAGAATTTTATTTTTGAATTTATCCAAAATCTTTCTTGAAATTTTTAAGTACGATCCGTACTTACATTTTCTTAAATCAAGCCTATTCTGATTGCTTCAACATATCAAGCAGAAAAAAGCTTGTTGTTTTAATATATTATTTTACATTTAAAAACAAAGTGTCTCGGTGGCCTAGAGGTAACGCGCTTGTGCTGCAGAGCAGAAATCCCTGGTTCTAATCTCAGCTTCGGTAAGTACAAAAAATGAAATTTTTAAATCGTAAATTTTAAGTGTCTATAAAATAAAAATAAAATATAAAATTCTTCTTCTTTAATAAAGCTCCATAAGTCAAAAAAATGACATTTCATTTTCAAATTAATTCCGTTTACGGCCTAAATCAATCTTTTTTGGCTTACATCAAGTACGGTTCCGAACTTAAATCAATCCTGTTTTGGCTTAATTGTGGCTAAAAGTAAGAAATTCGTCCTTGAAAAATTTTACTTGGAGTAAGAAATTTCGTACTTGATTTAAGAAATACCGTACTCACCGTACTTTTGACACCGCTATGGCTTGATTTAAGTAAAGTTCACTTAGATAATTTTTTGTGTGTAAGGTAGTTAGACTGGTTATTTTTTATTTTTTTCTCGTAACACTAAGAACTCAAAGGGTCTATGTGGGTATTTAAGGCCAGCCGATTCAACCTAACCTAACCTAACCTGGCGTTACCTAGAATATTTTTTCTAATTGCTAGCTTCACTCCTTAAATCCTTGTCGAAGTTGGATTACCCAAAAGCCGTAGTATTTTTCAGTGCTATTTAAGCTGCGTTTTACAAATTGTAAATCATCGGGGTTTTTAATCAGCAATAATATATTGACACCAGCATCCATTTGAAGCTTATGTGGTTGAATTTAATATTTGGAAACAGGAATTTTATGAAAGATACAATAAAATGTGAACCGATAACATTTTGTGAAGATCAAGTAATACTTGCCGAGAGCATTTGTACCGGGACCATGTCAAATAATGCGCTCATCATTATCAATTTCAAGTTGTATAAATTATCTCAAGGCGCATTTATTACAGGTGGCCTCGGTTAATCAGCTGAGTAACGGTATTTTTGTAGTTGTCAAAATTTGTTTATGTTTATGTTTTTTTTTTTCTTTTTTACTAACAACAACTGTAGAATCTAAGAAAATCTCAAAACGTAGAAGAAAGAGTTTGTGAGTTTTTGTTATTTGTCTTTGACATTCCCACCTGTATGCATGCGCCTGGAATTATCTTTAACAAGTAAGAAAGTTATAGCTGGTAAAGCCTGTCCATATTATACCCAAAACTACATATTGGGGCTGCATAAAAAAATGGACCGATAATTTTTGTATTGAAAACCAAGTAATACTCGAGTCAGTTATAGTCCATAATGCTGATTCCGGGAGGACGTTTGTAAAGGGAAGATTGTAAAGGGAAAGTTTGAACCGAAATTTCATTATAATATCCCAAATTTTGCGAGCTATACCGTGTTCACAACAATTCATAAGCACCCAGATGGACGGACAAACAAATTGACAAGATTCAATCGACTCAAAATGTTGTTCTGAGTCGAGCGGTATGCTTGAAGGTTGGTCTCAGGCCATTACTTTTGGGCATTGAAAACATCTGCACAATGCATAACACCCCTGTTACGTATGTGGTGTGGGTATAAAAATGCGACCTTTACTCTAATCGCAAAAACACATATACGAACGGACATCATTTAAATAGGAAGTGATTCTAAGTCCATCGTTGTTGTTAGAGACTGGTACGAGAGTAAAAATTCTTTTGTAACTCACGTATGAATTGTTTATATAAAAGTGGAACCTTTGTTGCCATATCCTCCCTATTGTCCAGAAGAAAACTTAAAAAATCATTATTACCCTGACATAAACCTTACGGCACAACGTAAGTATATTTTTTATTTTTTGTTATCAAGTACTTTCTTATTAAACTTTAGCAAAAGAAAACCACTTAAATTAAACCTGGAATAGAATTTACATCTTCAAGGATGTTTTAACATTAATTTATGTTGGAATTAAATTGAATTTATAATTACAAAAGCCATCATAAACAAACAAACATGTGTGAACATTTTTGATTTATATGAGTTTGCAAGGGATGTAATATTTTATATACAAATGCAATTAGCATTTAGCAAAACTCAATTAATTAACAATTTATGTTTATTTATTTTATTGCTCTGGTTTATAAATATTAATTAAAGCTGTGTTTACATTATGGGATGTTTTATCGGACTTTACATCGAATGCAAATCAAATGCGATTAGATTAAAGCCTGTTTGAAAGGCTTTTGCTCATTGTGTATAAAATTTTTACCCTAATACAAAATGGTTCTTAAATTTTTTAAAATCCTCTAAAATGAACAATTAATCGTATATTTTAAATTTGTTATCTAATTTACTGTTTGTATCAATTAAAATATGTTTAAACTTCTTAAAGAATCAAACTTCACTTGTTACACAGATTTGATTGATGACTTGTGGTTTAATCTAAACACCGCATACGACTTGCACAAACAAATTCATTAATTTGTCATTACTAAGTACAGCGCTTGATGTAATGCACCCGGGAATGCTTTAGAAATAAAACAAAATCTACAGAAATTGAGTATTAGTTATGACAAGAGAAAAAGCAAATATATTTGTATTTGTTGTAAATTAAAGAAAAGCAAAGTCGTTACTTATTATGCTCGTTGCCTAAATTAAATTTGTGTGTACTCCTTATGGAATACAGCAGAATATTTCCTTAATTTGAAAAAAATAATTATTTTTGTTTTTCTAACAATATTTAAATATCTGGAGTTTCGTTAAGTACTTGCTTCACCATGCACCCAAAACTTATATTTTTATAATTAAGTTTAAGGACATGAATATTTCAAGTATACCTGCTAGAATTTTTGTTTAAATTTTGTAATGTTCTGTTCCCTATTGATAAACATAATTAAAATTATTCATGTTAGAAAAGGAAACATTGGGGGAAAATTTATAAAGAAAATTGTCTCGTAGAAGGTTTATAAAACAGATTTTGTATGAAAGTTTTGCTTAATTAACCTTTTTTAAAGTTACAGTTCGTTTATAAATAGAACCTTTATTTAAAAAATTTTATTTTGTTATAGCCTTCACGTAAATGATAAGGGTACATATAAATTCGTCATTTCGTTTGTAATTTCCTTAATATCGCTCTGCAACCCCATAAAGTATATATTTTCTACGTCCTTATAGATAGGGAAGTCGATAAAGCGATGCCCGTCTGTCCGTGTAATGGTTTTTAAGGCTCTCCTTTGTCGCATAGATCCATAAGTGATATCAGACTATCAGAAATATCTGCAAAAAAAAATCTCTATTGAAATCCAACAAAATCTCCCGATAACTGATGTAGATATAAGCCGAAATCCAAGACTACCTCTGTTTATTTCTTTTAAATTTGTACATAGAGACCTCTAGAACTGTCCCTCAGGTGCAATGTAAGACCGATTCCCAATAATTTTTACTCACGAACATTTTTGTGAAACATTCTTACAACCTATCTCCACACCTTACAGGGTTACCAAACAAAGTATAATTTTTAAAATTTTTTTATATCGCTCCCAGAGCTTTCAGGGTGCCCCTATAAAGGTCAAATATAGAACCCCCCTTAATTAATGTTTCTTCTCAAACATTTTTGTGAAACATACTTACCGCCTATCTTCAGCCCCTGACAGGGTTGCCATACAAAATATAAAAGTATTATAGTAAAAATCCTTACAACTTCCCCGCAGTCTCCGTGAGAGGAATATAATGTATCACATATCCCCATCAGTTTTCCCTCCTAAACATGTTCTTATAACAAACTAACCCCCATACAAAATTTAAAAAAAAATTTGGGTGACACCCCTACTAATACAGGTAGTATCAAGGCGAATTAAAAAAATTCGCCCTCAGCATTTTCCTTTTTTTGTTTGAAAAAGTAAATGTCAAACAAATTTTAAATTTTAAACAAAATTAATGAATCTGACAATCACTTTTACAAAATTAGAATACCCTGACCCTAAGACAGTTTAAATTTGACCCCGACCTCTATTTAAAAATTAGAAATATTTTGTATATTCATATAAAAAAAAGGATAAAAATAAAAAAAACGGGGCTTTGAAAGGTCAATGTGAAGGGGTAATAAGATTCATCACAACCGAATGCCAAAAAATCAATTTACGAAAAGTGAAGTATAAAGTTTTATTATATTCTTCTTGAAGGCTAAAAGTTATTTTTATGTCCCAGTAACGATGTAACTAAAAGAAAACACATGTACTTTTAATATTAACAAACGTTTCCTGTAAACAATTTTGTTTATTTGGTTGCCTTCACACTTTTAATATTTTCCAAATTTATTTGAAAGATGCTCTTTTAATAACCCAGTTAAAACTGCAGCTAGTGTCAATAACAACAACAAAAACATATTCAACACAAAAATATAAAAAACCACAATATAACCGAAAGTTTTAAGTAATAAAAAAATACTGTTTCCATTAAATAAAACCCCAAAAAAAAAAAAAAAAAAAATTAATATATAAAAATTAAAGAGCAAAATGGAATGAAAAAAATATATACAGTCGTTTTGCTTGCAAAGCAAACATTCTGGGGCCGAATCGTTGCATTCGATTCGAAGTGAAATTTACTCAATCGATCAAGTTGTCATTAGTTGTGTTCAATAACTTTCCAGTAATTACCAGCAACGAGAGAGTAAAGAGAAATATTTTCAAAATTGTTTTCAAAAATATTTAAAAGTAAATGAACATTTTTACAGTCAAAACTTGCAAACAAATGTATTTTGTTTTTGTAAAATTATAAAAATTTAAAACTAAAATTTTTTTTCAAAGCATAATAGGTGTGTTCATTTACAGAAAATTATCACTTATTTTCGATAATTATTACTAGTAAGTGTTCACGTACACAAAAAATTAGCAGCTAGAGAGCCAAAAAAGAGCGTAATATGTTTAGAAACAAAAATGTTTCTGATAATTTCTGCTAGTAAAAATTGTACTATCAGAAATTATTCAAACAGTCTTTCTGTCATTATGCTTTGAAAAAAAAATTAAGTTTGAAATTTTTATAAGTTTACAATAACAAAATACATTTGCTTGCAAATTTTGACTGTAAAAGTGTTCATTTACTTTTAAATATTTTTGAAAACAATTTTGAAAATATTTCTCTTTACTCTCTCGTTGCTGGTAATTACTGGAAAGTTATTGAACACAACTAATGACAGAAAGACTGCTTGAATAATTCCTGATAGTAAAATTTTTACTAGTAGAAATTATCAGAAACATTTTTGTTTCTAAACATATTACGCTCTTTTTTGGCTCTCTTGCTGCTAATTTTTTGTGTACGTTAACACTTACTAGTATTAATTATCGAAAATTATTGATAATTTTCTGTAAATGAACACACCTAGCATTTTGTGTACGTTAACACTTACTAGTAATTATTATCGCGAATTATTGATAATTTTCTGTAAATGAACACACCTAATGATTTTAATATAGGAATTCTAAAAAAATTTTTTTTGATTTCTAATCAAATCAAATGCGGCAATTTGGCCCCTGATTAAGCCTTAATAAAATAATAGTTATAGCTGGAATAATACAAAGGCACGGCTAATTGTGAATTCTCATAACATCCAAAAAACCAGCATGAATTAACCCCCTTTCCATTGCCTTTTCCCTAGTTACTTAATTTTTAATATGAGTCTTATGATATTTTCCAGCTTAAACCTTTAAGCATTATATAGTTATTCGTTGAAAGTTTTATTCCACTACTTGATTCTATTATTCTGTTTGGGCAGCTTGCTCCATTTTGATTCTATTTCTTCTTATCCCTACACATTCTACAATAATCCGGAGTACCTGCAATGAAAACACCTTTCAATACTTTGTCAGCATTACGTCTTAGGCATGTTTCTAATGATGGCAGTGATGCCAAATGAAGGTCATTATATAACAAACCATTTCTACCACTTCTTACTGCCCTGGTCTGTGGAAGTTAGAATGGGTCTTAAAAGCCATTGCTCCTACTCCTTCCTATGGATTTTCTCTATGTATAATAGGCCTTAAAGCCTCTCAGTACTCTTTTGTATGTAGTTGACCTGTAGAATAGCTTGCTATCAAGGACTTCCCCATCATATTTGACCTTACCTTTCAGCTTAAGTTTCACTTAATTGAGAAGATAGACATTCTCACTAACTTTATAGTGAAAAAAACTAGCTTCGTTTAGTAGGGATTCACTCTCAACCTGTTTCCTGACATAATTATTTTAGATTGATTCTTCTTATTTCCCCTAATTTTCCATTTATTTTTAACATAAATAGAGTGATTTTGATTAAAAATAAAAAAAAATGATTTTTCCTGTTTAGTTGTTCCATTTTGCCACATTTAAAGATCAAGGAGGAAATATTTCCTAATTAATATTTAATGATTTTTATTGCAGAAACTTTAAATTTTATATTAAAAAAGGCAATGTTTGCCTAAAAAAATTCAATACAACAATCGCATTTCAAACGTCTGCATGATCTATTGACGATAGCTTAACTATTTGTTTTTTTGAAGTAAAAATGTTGATTGGAATACATAATGTACGTGTGCTTGTGTGAAGTCTCCTTCGCACGAATAAAAACATTAATTTTTTATTTTTTCCAAATAGGGGGGGAAGAAATGCAAAAAAGTAATAAATAAAGCAAAACCACTGAAACTGTTTTGATCTCTTGTAAAATTTTTGTAATTTTTACTAAAAGAGGTTTTGTTCTACTTTTCTAAAGAATCCAAGAAAAAAATATTCTATTTTTTTTGTGAATAAAGCCGCCACTTTCATTCAATAAATTGTTTGTTCTTTGTTATAATACTCGCTCTATAACTGACTTAGTAAATGAATGACTGAATGAATGTAGGAAATACAAATGTATTTACATGCATAGATTTGTATGTATGTATGTGAGCATGTCAAGCTGATAAATTTTAACTGTAATAAAAACAAATTACAACAAAAAACGAAAAACGGCTGTTAACCCTTACAGGCCTTAAAAAAATTTTTTCTCTTTTAAATTTATAGGATATATTTTATGTTAAAAACTATCAGCAGTTTAATCATAAAATGTTCATATATACATATGTACATATATAAAAACGTGTTTTTATTTATTTATTATTTATTAAAAGTAAATAAATTTACAGATTACATAATAATTAAAAAATGGGAACTGGCTGCAGTGGCTTTCGTCCTAAAATGTTTTTGTAATTTTTCGCTATCAAGCAAAACCTTGTAAAAACTTTATTTTTTTTCAGCGCACATACATATATAATTTAATAGAAATGTATATATGTATACTGGTAAGTAAGTATATAAATATGTACGAACATAACAAAGGACAAATTAAATGTCAATTAAAAACTTACAAAAAAACACTCTTTTGACAAAATGACAAATGATTTATTAGCCCATCAGGATTAAGATCTAAATAATGAATTTAATAAAAATTTTTTGTTAAAATATTTACGCAAACATTAATGCGCTTAAAACTTATAAAAAAATACAAATTTATCGGAATTTATTGCTAACAACTCCCGCACTGGTTTTCACTTTCGGCCTTAATGACAGTTGTTACTGATTGCAGCTTTAATATTAAGTAATTTAAAAGATATAAATTGTATTCGTTTTGTTAACAAATTAAGTGGGTGATAAGGGACAAAATAAAGCACCAAATATTATTAGGACAAGTTGTTGGCACATTCCATTGCACAACAAAAATTTAAGACTACAGGGGATTTATTTATAAGGGTTAATAAATGTCCACCATTACTTTGCCTTAAGCGATTTATGTAAAGAAAATATCCTAAAATTTGTCTTCAATGGAAAAAATATATTCATATGTGCTTAGCACAGTACTGTGCAATTTATATCAACTAAACTTTTTTATTTCAGGCAGCAGTTTAAAACTGAAAAATATGAGGTGGATCGTTTCATGGTAAAAAGTGTTTTATTAGAGTATTGTATATGAACTCAATGAAGATACTGGTTTTTAGCAACTATTTTTTAAACACTCTAAAATGAATTCAATATTAATAATTACAAAGGATGTGGCCATGGTATTGATACATATATATTTTTTTGTCATAATTCAAAAACTATAAAATTTGTGATTTAAAAAGCTGTGATTTACAAGAATGTGGTGCCTCCGATCCAGGATAAGGAACTGAAAGTTGTTTTCCCTGCAAAAATGAATGGTGTTTGGGTAAATTCACAGTAAACAATGAAACCAGGATCTACACAGACGGATCCAAGATGGACTGTGGTGTAGAGTCCGGTGCTTACACAGAGTTTATTAGGATAAGTTCCTTATATCATCTGCTTAATATATACATTGCTTTCCAAGCCGAAATATTTGTTATCTATGAGGTATGTATATAATGCTACTGTATGTTAGGAATTTAAGCGGGAGTTTTGAAATGATTGTCGAGAGCTGCACGGCACTTCTAGCTACGTCATCTATTCAGCATAGCCTTAGTCTGGGTCTCGGTGACAGAGGAAAATGAGATGAGATCAGCGAGGAGTCCATCTGCTAACGGAAAGAGCAATGGAGGTTCGTGGTCCTCTTCAGTTCTACAGTAGGGATATAGGCTTTAAGGTAAGGGTCAGAAAGTGTATAGTCTCCAACACAATGTGGCGATCTTTTGACCCGGAGGGGACGAGGTTTCTTCTGTCTTTGCGAAGGGGGGATTGTAGACTTCTTACTAAAATGACAACAGACCAGTGTAAGAAAGCGATTCATGCCAAAAGAGTAAGGCGGCTGACCCGCGATGACTTTAGGTTCTATAGTGTTCCAAAGGAATGGGGAGTCTATTGAGCATATTCTATGCCATCGACTAGCGTTCGTGTGCTTCAGAGCAAACTGTCTAAAGTCTTATTTGTTTTAAAGCCTGGAGGAAATATATCTGATAAGAGACTGCTGGAAGTTGCCAGGAAAATGTGGAGTACCCTCGATTTAATTATATCGAACTACTAAGACTGGTTATTGCTTCTTTTTGTTTGGTATCACTAAGGACCCAAGCGATCTATATGGGGTATTTAGAGCCAGCCAGTTCAACCTAACCTAACCTCGGTAATGAATGAGCAGACAAGCTCGACAAATTCGAAAAACTCGTAATTTCACTGGGGATTATCAAAAGCATAATCTTCAGACACTTTCTTGAAAATGCTGAGAACATGCGGCGTTGTATGGATACATGCAGGATCTCTAAGTTAATTTGGCCCTTTTGAGGCAGTAAGTGTGCGCTTCAACAGAAAAGACGTAATGGGAACAATGTGTAGAAGGTCTTAAACACGTCAATGGCGGATGAGTAAACACACAAGCAGATTTGGCATGTTAATGTCAAGAGGGGCTAATTCTAGATCCTACTTGACTAACATGTAAACCAAAGGGATAATATGGCCTTATTGCATATATGCCAAAAATTATATGTTATAAGAAACCTAGCATCTGTTTAGTTTACCTCTCGCCGTGAACCACTAGCTAACCTTAAGTCACTCCTGTTCTCCCAATGAAGATTAGTCATGTTAAAATTCCATGTAATTATCTTTCTATAATAGTGACCCCATTGGATATTTCAGAGTTTCTTCGCTATATGTCAACTCAAGGGCCTTAACAACTAAAACTTGAGGTAGTATGTCTCCAAAGGTTTAAGGACCACCTAATTATCCAAGACAAGATCTGTTGTCCTTCAGCCTAAAATAATTGGTTCGTAAAAACCGTATAACTATCTTAAAGCCTATCGGCCTATACCAAGATCATTAAGACGAATTTATAAAGTATCATAGTGCGGCCAGCATTAAGAAATGACGTCTAGTGCCAATTCATATTTGTTTCTCATAGCACCAGTGATGAAAAGCGAAGCACATCTTTGAAGTTAAGTTCGAAGTTCCTATAAAAACCGTTTTATTTGTTAGATGTTTCAAAATATTTCTTACAATTCCTTCCTAACAGATAAATATTTTTGATTTATTCTTTATTAATTTTTAATAAACAAGCGGAAATAATTTAGCTCGAAGTCAAATATCGGTTTTAGTATGTTTTCTTTATTAAAATCTTTCAATATGACACCCAAAGAATGATCGCGAAATTATTATTTTTTTACATTTATGATGTCATTTTCCTTCTAAAATTTTAATTTAATTTTGTTATTCTTTTATTTTTGCCAAGATTTTTCTATTGTTAACGTGATTTTTTATTTTCATTTTATTTTTTTTTTTTTTTGCTAAAGACTGTGCTTTGGCTTTTCTGTAATTTTTTTATTAGCACCTTGTTGTTTTGAGAGAGTAATTTACATATCTTCTCATTAAACTTAACTGTATTCGAAAATTAACCAAATAAACAAACCTTTTAATTATAACATAAATTAACTGTTAATGGTTTATAATTTACACAGTACTGTACGTATTTAGGTATGCTTCAGTTAGGAAATAAAATTTATTGCTTATGATTTGTACATCTTAAATCTGTTAACAATACAACAACAATTCTACATTAATGTATACATACATATACATTTGTATGTTTGTATGAATAAGTATAAAGAAAGTATTTTAAAATACGTTATTTTGTTTACAAGTTAATGTTGTTTTGTTTGGCATCAGTTTTATTGTTTTTCTCTTAAAACTTTCTCTTACTCTCTCTCGTTCAATCTATTTATTTATTTTTGTTTTTGTTAGCCAATCTAAACCCAGTATTTTTTCTACAGCATCCTTTACATTGACAGGTGCGAATGTGTGTGTCAAATAAAAGAAAATAAAAAACTCTGCGTTAAAGCACAGGAGAATATAAAGGAGAAAAAGCTTTTGAAATACTTGTTGTAAAAGTCTTCTCGTTATCGTCACCATCTCCATCATTATGACGAGAAAAAGGTATTCGATATATGTTTGTATGTATGTGTATGACATTAACACAAATACTTGTGTTATTTTCAAAAAATATTTCAGTTACTCTTCAATATTAAAAGTGCAAACATGTAGCTGTTTGACCAGGATTCATAATACTTTATTGTCATATTTAATTTGTACATTGCACCTTAGAACAACTGCTAAAAAACAACAACAAAATCAAAAAATATTTAGGGAAAAATAAAATATTAAAACAATTAGTGTTTTTTTTAGTTGGTAAAAAAATTTAAATAATCAGTATTAGAAGTTAAAAAATAGCAAAATATGTATTTACATACATATGTTATCATGTACATACATACATATGTATATATTTGTATGAATGTGTGGGGATGTATAGTTCAAAAAGTTTTATAATTAATGAAATTGTTTAAAATAGTTGTTGTTAAAAAAAACCTGTGAAAGTTATCGATATCTATTTATCTTCCTATCCACGTATACCGTTAACTATGATACAAAAAAAGTGAAAAATATTAATGTATACATAAGTATGTATATATGTATGTACATTAGTGTACGTGTGTATGTATTTATACAAAAGTGAGTGTTTTTTGTTCGCGTGTACGTGTGTACATAGTAAAAGAATGAATAGAAAAAGTACTTAAAAATTTGACAAAGTAAAAAAGTATAACGAACAACGGCAGCGTTATCTTTCTGCAAACTAAAGGAAGTAGTGAGAAAAACAAAACTGACTAAAACCATAGTTAGTCTTTATACAGTTGTGTATTGGCAACCAATAACCATCTATCTTTTTGCAATTTTAAATTACGTAGAGTCAACAAATCGAAAACTTTATGGTGAATTTTTTTGTGTAAACAAGTCATTCATGTCAATAACGTTTGTTTCTTTTTTTTATTGATGATCCAAGTTCAATTTCACAGAGGAATAAGGATTTAGCTTAACAATAAATGATAATGTATTGTAGTTTAAAAAATAAAACAAAAGATTAAAGTCGGTTTTTGTTGTTGTTTGCAAGGACACAAGTAGAATTAACGTAAAGTGTGAATAACAGCTTTCAATTTTATTATTATATTTCTATTTGGTTTGTAAGTAAAATAAATTGCATTTCCGATAACAAAAAATGGAAGTAAATATCAATTAATCCAGTTAAAAAAATTTTGATATTTAAAGAAATTATTTATTAATTTTGATGTGTATAGTTGCAGTTAATTTTTTGTTTAAAGAAAATTTTAAAAAATAATAGTTTGGATCGAACGTTTTGCACAATTACAAAAATAAAATTAATAACTTTGAATATTGATACGTTTTCACTTCTTAAAATCACTGATTTATTTTTCTTCAGTTTTAAGGTGATTTTTTTTAATGAAAAATAAAAGATACATACGAGGGCTGCCTTTTAAATTTCGGGATTAGAGAAGAAAAACGAATATTAATCATCGAAAATCACTTTATTAATTTTCAAAATACTCCCCATGAAGATCTATACACTTTTACTTGCCTTTGAACTAATTGCTGAAGCACTTTTGCCACTCTGATTGAGGTATTTCCAAAACATGCACTCTGAATACAGCAACCGCTTCTTCAGGTTTCGAAAAACGTTGACCTCTAGGTTTGTTTTTTACGAACGGGAATAAAAAGAAGTCTTTCGATGCTAAGTCAGGACTATACGACGGATGAGTCATCAAATCGATGTTTTTGGTGCTTAAAAATGCAGTTGTTTGAGCCAATGTGTGAGAGCTCGCATTGTTGGGGTGGAGAGTGATCCATCTTCGGCGGTTGGTTTTCCTGATATCTTGACTGTTCTGCGTAATTATAGTGATAAGGTTGCGACATTTTCAGTTTTTCTGGAAAACCTGGCGATCATTTGCTTAGAAGTTCTTCGTGCGCGAACAGATTTTGTTGGATTTGACTCATCTTGAAACACCCATACATACGACTGCTGTTTACTTTCGGGCTCATACGCGTAAATCCGGGATTTATCACCTGCCACGATATCATAGACGTGTTTCGAAGCACCGCGATCGTATTTTCTGTGCATTTCTTTCGACCAATCGACACGAGCCTTTTTTTGAACGATTGTGTGGGATCCAACGTGAAAAATTTGTTTTGACAGTCAAACGTTCATGCAATATTGAATGCATGGTAGTCCCACTAATGCCTAAGGTTGTCTCAATCTCACGAGAGGTCACATGACGATCTTCCAATATCAGTTCATGCACAGCATCAATGGTTTTCGGAGCAACAACTGATTTTGGACGACCTTCACGAAATTCGCCGTGAAGTGAACTACGACCACGATTGAATTCCCCATACCGTCAATTAACACTGGTCCTTGATGGAGCTTCCTCGCCAAAAACAGAATTTAGTTCATCCATGCACTGTTGCTGAGGTAATCCACGTCGAAAGTTGTAAAAAATAATCGCACGAAAACGTTCACGATTTAATTTCATTTTTGGGGCGAGTTAAATCTTTTAAGTTACTGTAAACAACACAAATAGCGCTCGTATGTCAAAATGTTCTGAGTACGTATAACTTAGAAAATGTTAAACTTTACGATAGAGCTGTCAGTTGTCAGATTGAAACACTATTGTTGCCAAATTCCGAAACATAAAAGGCAACCTAAGTATATGAAGATTCTCGAGCTTGAGTGTAAATTATTTAATTATTTTTTTTATTACTTACAAAAGTCTATTTGCTGATTACCAAACACTGACCGAACTTTTACTGAAATCACTTTTTTGCTCACAAAAAAACAAAAATGTAAAAAAGCCTTAAAAGAATTACGTAAAAACCTTAAATCGCTCTCCTGCATAAAAGACAAGTAAATACCGACTCCATTATAAAACCCTACATTAAAATTTTTACATAGCACTTAACTCGCAGTTTTAAATATAAATTAAAACCAAAAATTAAATGTAAAATTTGCAAGACTTTTTGGACAGTATTTACGACAAATCTCTAATTTTCTTTTTTCAAAATATGCAAAAATGGGCCAGAAAAAAATTAAGTTCTAAAATGCTGCAAAAATCTCTCTTGACTCCTGATCTCAATCGGGGTCTATAGAATTAAATTTCATGCTTCAAGGCTCATAACTTTTTTATAACCTGTTTCAATAGTCTTGATCATTATACCATTGACAAAGTTTTCTTTGCCAAATTATATTAAAATATTAACAAAAATGGAACCTGCACTTCAACTACACGAATGCAGTCAGACGGACAAGCCTAGAAAACAAAAAAGTGGTTCTGATTTACTCTTTTTAATTAAATGTGGGTCTCAGATTATTATTTTCGGATCTTATAATTGTCTGCATTATCTAACAGATCAACCAAAACAAAACTGTATAACGCCAGATCTCATTTAGAAGCTCTTATTTAGCATCTTGGTGAAAAAGAGTAAATTTTTTACAGTTATTCTGCTGACGTCTTGTTCTTGCCTAAACAAATTTTTGCCTCATGAAGACGTAGATTTACTGAAATGACATTTTCCACTACAGAAAATTATGCGGATCTCTAAGCAGTGCTTCAGCAACAAACTAAATTCTATTACCAATTTGAAAAATGTTTTCAACAAGAATATTTTTAAACTTAAGTAATAAAGAAGTAAATAAGCAAGTTTTAGAAAAAAAAATGTAAATAGATATCAAGTAAAAACAAAAAAGTGCTTGACTAATGTCTAAAATTGAAAATCGTTCACTGGTTTTACCGTTTTTCAAACCCCATAAAGCAAACGCTGGTGACAAAAATATATTTTGTATTTATCATTTTGGCTTTAAGTGCCACTTCAAAAAAAATTTTATTTAAAATTTGGCTGTAGATATTTGTGGTTATTTATTTCTCAGTAAGGTTCGTACGAAGCATCTAAAAAATATCCCAGAAGTTTATTTCATTAAATATTTGCAAAAAAAACTTCACATTTTTTCTCTTTAAAGAATTTTCAAATTGTTTATATTTTTACCTGTGTAATGTGTTCTTTAATCACTATAGCCCTTGGTTATTTTAAATAGCTGTCAGGGTTTCAGCTGTTAATTAAGGCGTTCAAAAGAACTGCCGAATTATTGGAGAGTCTTTCAATTGAACACAAGGCAGGTTGTTGCCAATATTGTATTGTAATTTCAAGTCTGTCTTTATTTAGGTTTGTATGGACTTATATACTATGGCTGAGATTTTACTCTAGCCGTTCTTACTTATTCTAATCATCGACAGAGTTCTGTTTATCTCTGTAGGCATTATGAGGATATCAATATTTGTCAATGACTAACTCCCTTTACTACTGTCATGACCAATCAGAATATTTTAGTATTGGAATGCACTCAATTTGCATTTCCACTCAATTTGTTTCATTCACTTACATTCTGATTGATTCTTATATTTGTCGTAAGTCAGTTCTGCTGTCATTTGATAGTGCACAATACCCTACTCTGATTTGGTTGGTGTGTATAAATATTAGAGTTGTTTAAGGGTATGCGGTGGCAACTTTGAGGTACACTACACCTGTTCTTACATTTTCGTTTGCTCTCAAATGCCTTGTGGATGATCCAAACGAATTATTAGTGTGACATGTTTCACATAAATTGGACATAAGACTTTTGACAAGAAAAAAAACGCTTGTCGCCCTATTTAGATTTGACTTGACAAAAATTTTGGTTCAAATAGCAAAAAAACAGGAACTGGCCAAAATTTTACTTGTAAAAGGGTTTGTTTATGGCTTCTTTAAAATTTTTTAAAGTTTTCAAAGTCGTTTTCAAAAAAATCTTTAACAAGTAAAAGGTCTAAAAAAGGTAGTTACACCGATTTTGTCGGTCAACGCTTGATATGTATTTTTGTTTAAAACAAAAACATTTTAAAAAGCTCAAAATTTTAAAAAGTTATTTAAAAGTTTAAGAAATATTAACAAAATAAACTAAAACCAAAACAAAGCAAAAAAACATAGTTTTTAAAAAATTTTATTTTACATTTTATAGCTATTTTTGTGGACTTTCTTATAGCATTAGTACCGAATAGAAAGAGTGCTGACGAAAGATCGTAGCTGATTCCGAAAATGACTTACACTCTGCTCATATCAGAATTACTTTAATTTATTACTTTAATAAAAATTTCTATTCTTAGCTATCAAATATTTAATAATGAATTTAAAGCCGAATTAATAGCAATTATTATAACAAAAAAACTTTATTTCAAATATTCCCTTGGTGTTAACAAATTATTAAGACATAACTTAACTTTTGTTAAATGAAACTAAAAAATACTGTTTAAGTATTTACAAAATATAGTAATTAAACACAAAAAATTAAAACCACCTGTAAAAAATCTAAATGACATATTTTTCTATCACATTCTATCATTCTACTAAAGACTACAGCATACAAACGTTACTTAAGCACATAATAGAAGTAAATAACATCTTGTTGAAAGCCTTACGGCATATCGCCGTAATATCTACTCAAGTATTTTGTTTATTACTTAATGCTAAATAAATTACTTCCAAAAAGGAAAAAAATACTTTATAAACACAAAAAAATACTAAGAGTACATTGCTGCCATCCACCTGGAGGCGTATAAGTAATAATAAATAATAATTAATATTACTTATACGTTGACATACATAATTAAACCATAAACAAGTGTTTTTTGTGTGCCCGTTTAGTATACAAAAGTGTGTTTATAAAGGCAATATTACACTAACAGTTTTAGGGAATAATATGCAAAAAATGTTTAATTAAGTTTTAAGAAAATTTAAACTATTTAAAGGTTGGGAAATAGATTAGTTGGAAGGCAAGATGTATGTGTATGTATTACAGACAACACTTCAGGCCACATCCTACACTTTTTATGAAACCGAGCCGATTTTTGCGGTTATTAAAGAAATAATTGATACTTTGTGTTAGAAGTACATGCATACCTTAAAGCAATTTTAAAAGCATTAAATAATTAATATAAAGTTTTAATTGTTTTAAATTTTAAACACGTTTTCCTTTTTTTGCTGAATTATCAACAGTAACTGGATGTATATTTATTGTAAACCTGAATCCTTTAAAGCGAGTTTTTTTAGTTCTATGCTGTTTAATAGATTGGTAATATTTAGGGTTTTTTTGTAGGCCTTAAGGCCTATTTTGAATTTCTTCCAAAGGCTATGTGATGTCCTCAGGATTTGCAGTGGTATGTTACCTTAGAAATTCCCTTTGGGGTAAACATGATTATTTTATTTGATGCTTGTTTTTATGAACTGCTCTATAAGATGCTTGAAATAGAGCTTATTTATGTTAAAGCTAGAAGTAAACCTCGATAAATCAAGTCAATAAAGTAGGAATAAGACATCTCGCCATCCTTAACAAAGGGTTTGTTTAATTGTCTTGGGTGTAGTGAAGACGTTTGCATCATGTATAAACTTTGAATGGTGTACAACATCGATTTTTTAACGCTTTTCATTTAATTATGTGGTAATAACAATAAAAGCTTTAGCTTTAGCAAAGAGATATAATTAATTCATCTGTTGATACAACATACACACTGGTCGTTTTGCACCTGCCTAATTCCTAGTTTTACAGTCCAATTGTTAAAAGCTAGTAACTTTAAATGAACTAAACTTTTTTTTTTGTTCATATATTTTATTATTGAATCTTCGCTTAAGCGAACTAACAATAAGTATTCAAATCTTTAAACTAAGTAGTTAATACTAGTCCAGTCAGTACCAGACTAAAATTTAAGTTCTCACAATAAAATTAACTAATTTCAAAAGTTTCATCTAAGAGCAATTGTATCCCTTCTTTTTAGGCGGGTGTGCCTACTATGTTGCAGGATGCTTTGAGCGAGCGGATTTGGATGTGTTTTCAGCTTATTTAAATACTTGTCCACATAATTTAGGATTTCGCCTTTTACAAGGGGAACTTCTAGATCCTTGTGGATGTTGCTGTTTTCAATGTACCAAGGAGCACCAGTTATCATTCTCAGAATTTTGTTTTGACGACGTTGTATTTTTTCAATGTTAGAGGCGGAAGCAGTACCCCATAATTGTATACCGTAGCACCAAATTGGTTTTAAAATCGAGTTGTAGAGTAGAAGTTTACAATCCAGACGTAGAACAGAGTTTCTACCAATTAGCCAGTGGATTTGAGCAGCTTTAAGTTTCATTTGCGTCAGCTTAGCATCTACTTATATGAGGCTTCCATGTAAGGCGGCGATCTAGGTGAATACCAAGATATTTTGTCTCAGATCGTTGAGGCACATTATGGTTGTTGATAGTGATTGGAGGGCACGTTTCTTTGCGTAAAGTAAAAGTTACGTGGGTACATTTTTGTTCATTTATCTTTATTCCCCATAACTTTGCCCATTTCTCAACTTGGGTTACGTGTTGTTGCAGCTGGTTCGAAGCCTCTTTAGGGTCTTTGTGAATACTAAGAAAAGCAGTATCGTCAGCAAATGTCGACGTGTGTGTGAACTAAACTAACAAGGAATTTTAAAAATTAAAAAAAATTAGGGAGTTAAAAAAGGTCATAGAAAGAAAAAATCAATTTCTGAATATCTGCTAAGCTATACAACAAAAACGTGTCGTTAGAACCAGTTATTAGTTTTCAACAGTTTTCATTAGGCTTGTGACATACTGTTTCAAGTAATCATTACACCTAAAAATTTCTAAAAATTCTCATTTGGTTTATAACTGCATAGTTTGGGTTAAAGGTAACAGTTCGTTGAAAAAAAGACGTGGAGCAACCAATACCACTGGTCTTATATCTTAAATCGACCATCGAGATTTCTTCAGTTGTGCCCAAATGCAAGATCCCCTCGCGGACACTGCCCTTGAAGCAGGCCTAATACACAAGATACTAGTGCTGCCAAGTTAAAATAAAAAATATCATTACGGGCTACCAATGCCGATTGAAGTATAAAATAGTGTAAAAAAAGCAAAAACTACTTTATAAAATTTCAGGGTATTTTTTGCAACATTTTTAAATTGTGGGTCTACATTAGGCTTGCCAGATCCATTTTGCCAAAAAGCTTGACATTGACAAAAAAATCTTGATGTTGAAAAAAAAGAACTTGACAAATAAAAACACCCATACGATTGTTTTTTTTTATTAAATTGTTTATTTTTTTCATAAAAATTATAAGAATAAAAAAACTATCATAAAAAGTAAAAATAACAGAAAAAATTAAAACTCACTTTTTTCCAAAAGCTTCAATCTACGTATTGAAAATCAGCTGTTCAATGTTATCAATTTACTAGTGTTGAGCAATGGGGTAAATATCAGTGTTGGCACTTTTATTATAATTGTACTAAAAGAGAACTATATTTTTTATATTGCACAGAAAAAAATGTATCATATTAGTCCTTAGTTGTGTTGATAATAAAAATATGGGCTTTAGATTTGTTTTTTAGAAATATATATAAACATACTTTTTTAAATATTAGGTGTGTTCATTTACAGAAAATTATCACTTATTTTCGATAATTATTACTAGTAAGTGTTCACGTACACAAAAAATTAGCAGCTAGAGAGCCAAAAAAGAGCGTAATATGTTTAGAAACAAAAATGTTTCTGATAATTTCTGCTAGTAAAAATTTTATTATCAGAAATTATTCAAACAGTCTTTCTGTCATTATGCTTTGAAAAAAAATTTAAGTTTTAAATTTTTATAAGTTTACAATAACAAAATACATTTACTTGCAAGTTTTGACTGTAAAAGTGTTCATTTACTTTTATATATTGTTGAGTGCAATTTTGATAATATTTCTTTTTACTCTCTCGTTGCTAGTAATTACTGGAAAGTTATTGAACACAACTATTATTACATATCTAAAATAAACTTGAGAAAAAAATTAACTTACAAAAAATCTTGACAAATTACTTTTTCACTCTATACTTGACGCGCATTAAAAAACTTGAAAATCAGGCCAAATCAGGCCCATCTGGCAACCCTAGTCTACATATATAAACGAAAAGTTTATTGACCCCGATTGATGTCGAAAATCCATACAGTGAACAATAATGTTTAAGATTTTTTTGTGTTTAAAATTACATACTTTATTTATTCTCCTTTAATGGTAAATAAACATATAAAGGTCAAACGGTTTATAATTTAAAACATTTTACAAGACTCCACTTTAATAGTACGTTTCCATTATAAGCAAATTAAGTAATTTTGAGGAAATCATTTCGAAGTGTTTCCATTACGTTGTAAGTAATTTTATGTTCGAATTCAATCTGACACATATATCAGGTGGCCTCAGTTATTCAGCTGAAACCGGTGTTTCGTTATTAAAATATCAAATTGGGTTTATGTTTATGTATTTGATTCTTTTTTACAAACAACAACTGTAGTTTTCTAAAAAAAGCTTAAAAGAAGGAAAAAGATTTTGTGAGTTTTTGTTATCTGTCTTGACATTCTTATGACAAATTAAGTTGTTTTTGTAGAACTGCTCCCACCTGATGCATGCTCCTTGCAATCAGCTGTCATTTTTTCGCATTTGCTACTCACCAATAATGGATTCCCCAAAGTTGCATTTGTAAAAATAGCCTCCGCGCAGTGTTGCATAGACAAATTTCGAAATAATCTTGAGCAAATCAAGTCATTTGAGATGATTTGCTCATATGAAAAATATATGGGAAATCATGTAGCAAATTACTTAATTTGAGCAAATTAAATGATTTGGCGCAAATCACGTAGATGGAAACGTAGTATAAAATATTTTTTATGTTTATATGGCAACATTAGTAAAGGGCTGACAACTAATTAATGCACTGAAAATAAGAAGAAGAAAATAGTTTGTTTACTGCATTAAACACATTCAAGCTACAAGAACACAGGAACACACAAAAGTTCTTTGCTTTATTTGTTTCCGTGTGGCTGCTACTGAAATATTTACTAGACTACCACTACAAAATAAACATATGAGCAATATGACTTTCAGTGGTGCCACCTAAAGTCTTTTTGTATTGTTTAGACCATATTTTTTGCATCTTACTGTGGCGTAAAAAAATAGATATTAGTTTAATTTCGACCACGCCACAAAATTATCATTGACAGCAACCCGTAGTCGTGTTGACTTGTAGCCATTAAAAAATTATTCTCATAAACACACGTGTATTCTATTTATGACTGGTTGTGTTCGGTAGTCTGTAGCGAGGAATGTATTTAATGCTTATATTATGTGAAGAAAATTAAGAAAATGGGAAAAACTTAAAAAAAACTTAATCATTTTACAACAACTTAGAAAACAATTAACATTTAGGGCTGTATTTTATTAAATACGTTTGTTCTATTTATCTTTTAAATTTTAACTCCATTTCTCTTAAAAAAACCTTTTTAATCGCCTTAAAGGGAAAATGTTTTTAAATTACTTAAGTGGAACACCTTAATTTCTAAAGGACATTATAATGTAATTAGTTTATCCTAATTCTGTTTCTTAAAACCTCACCATTTTACCAAAACATATTTACTAGTTAAAATGGAAACAAAAAAAGGACACTTTAATAAATTAAATTATTTTATAATTAAATAACTTTAAACAAAATTTTAACAACTTAGATACAGATTAGAAGATAAGATATGCTCGACTTATTGTGTGGCCCTCAAATCAAAAACTTTATCTTGTTTTGTTAAATGAGCGAACAATAAACTGGTAAACAAATAAATTTTTTATTTATTCGCATAAGTTTATGCGGTAAAACACTATGGATGTCATTTTAAAAATAAATCAAACGGATACACCTGAAGAACAACGATCTCCCAAAGGTTTAGGTAAGTTTACTTAAGAATAAGAAATTGTTTTATTTATTATTTATTGTTAATTTATTTATTCTTCCTTTTGTCTTTGTCCTTTAAGGCTATAATTTAACAGCAAACTTTTGCACTTGTGTGTTTAGACTTACTGTTGTTTATTTTTTTTTTTATTCAGTTTGTTTAGTTATTTAGTGGTTGGAGGGAGGGAGGTGAAACCATCAAGCAGAAACTTGTTTGTTTGTTTATGTTCTTTGTTTGCCTTGAGGCTTTAGAATAGGACTGATTGTTTAAGATTTGATCTAAAACTATTCAAAATCATAAAATATGTTGGTATTTTGTATATGTGTGTATTGCCGTTTAACTTACATTTAAACCCCTCATTAATTATGTAGCACATACATACATATCTATATGAGTACAAGTGTATTTATGTTTATGAGAGTACATACATACATATATGTATATATACATAAAAGCATATTTTAATAAAAATAGTTTACAGGCATTTTGTCATTTTGCAACTAATACAACTTAACGAGCTTAAGCAAACACTTTAAATACTTAACTTAATACCTAATAATCTCCTTTCAGTTTCATTCGCTTTTGTTTTGTTATGTTATGTTCCCTGTTATTCGTTATGCTTCTTGAGTTTTGAACCCAACAATCATTCATTTGTAAAAAAAATACTGAAAAAGAAATGCCAGAACTGGTACATAACTAATTCTATGCTTCGAGGCTTAACTTGTTTTTGCAAAAAAAAAAAAAATTATGTATAAAAAAAGTTAACATGATTTTTAACCGCAAGTTAAGCAAAAGGCCTTTTATAATGTAATAAAATACAGGATACGGATATCAAACAAAATAAAAAAAAAAAAAAACAAAATATATGTATATGGAAATAATTATCTACATATAAATATACAAGCACGTACATATGTATATGTTTATAGCTCATAAAATCAAAGAGGTTGTTTATATAAAAATAAAAAATTTTAATAACCTCTTAAAAAGTTCATTTAAAATTCGGATGCGATAAACTTGTGTCTGTTTTTAGAAAAAAAGAAATGGTTGAAATAAAGCTGCTCGATTCTCCGCGATTGATTAGTATTTACTACTTTGTTAACTTTATGACCCATATTTTTATTGCCTTTAAGTTCTGCAAAAACTCTACTTACTTTTCGCGGGTTAAGACCAACAATGCCAATATCGTCAGCAGGAGGTATAATTTAAGCAACAGACCTTAATTTACAAAAAAGTTGTTATGCTGCTTGTATATGCTGACAATATTGACATCATTGGTCTTAACATAACAACGCCTAAAAACAAAACCAAATGGCTCAAAGAACAAAAAGGAGGGGCTTTTAGTAGGTGCAATCCCTATATACCAGAACTGTGACGACAGTTTCTGAGATGCGTTAGGCATTTTCCCTCCCTACCTGAAAAAAAAATCATTTGTTTTTTGCGTTGCGTTTTACAAAATTAGGCTCTAAAGTTTCTTTCAATATTTTTTCCATTATCCCAATAAGCACAAATTTTTTGTGAATTCCAATGTTGGAATTCCGGTGTGAATCCAAGCTTGAATTACATTTAAAATCCATCCTCTTTCCAGTCTGTTTGAAGTTTGTTAAAAAACAACAACAAATTTGTTTGAAGCATACGTTATTTATGGCACAGAGTTGATGGAAAATCATTGGCGGCGGTAATTCAATGGTTAATTTTGCTGGATTCGCTATTGAATTCAACTGTGTTTCAACTGTAATTCAACACTGGAAATAGGAAATTGTGACTTGATTTCAAATGTAATTCCACTTGAATTTCAGCCAAAACGCTTATTGGGATAAAACTGAAAAAGACACACCATAAGGTATTGCATTTTTTTAAGATTCGGAAAAGTTTGCTCCACTTTCGGCAGCATTTTAGGTATTTTTCAGTGCCTTATTGAAAGCCGGATTATCTTTGCAGGAACAATTAGCTCTTATCGGGGTATTAAACGCAAATATATAACCGGCTTTTTGATCTTTTCCAGGGTAGCTTGAATATCAGGGGAAGTTTAAAATCATACTCAGTTGTCCATTTTTCTTTTTTATGCTGTTTCTTAGCAGTGGGACATCTGCGAATATAAACTACTTTCGAATAATTATATTGGAAGCAAAAACATATGTATTTTTTTTTTTTGGTTTTGTTTTCAATAATTTTATTCGAAAGAAGTCTACGTTGCAATTTTACCTAAGATCAGAAGAGTCTAATTTTAAACCAAAGAAAAATTTATTTCCTGAAAGTGTGTATTATTTATCTTATTAACTTTTGTTCTAAGCTCTAAAATCGCTATGTAACCTATATATTAGAGATGAACGGTTCCGTGAGTTTTAAGGAATAATGTAAACAGTGAAATTGATTCTAAAATCACTAATATTTCTAACAGTGACAGATATTGAACTTAGTTATTTTTTATAAAAAAATATATTACTTTAAACAGCATTAAAAATTAAAAGTAACAAGATCGCAGATAGAAGTTACTTCACAGTAGAGGTGAGCGATATTTCTGTATCTGCGACTTTAAACCTGTGACCTGGAAATCAGTGGTAACTACAGTGACATAAAATGTGACGCAACTATTACTGCAATATTGTTTCATTACTTAAATTTGATATGTTATTTAATGTAAAATTTTTGATCTTCCTGTGATGTAACTATTATCTACGATGTTGTTACTTTTCATTTAACATTTTATTAAAGCAACATTTTGCTAATGCAAAAAATCAAACGGCAATGGCCGCCCCTGTTTAAATTAATATTTATTTACAAATCACATTCACTGCTTATAGTGTTCTTTGAAAATCACGGGATTGCCTATATGTACTTCACGGAAGATCCCAAAAATGTTACTTTGCATAAAGTTTCAAATTTAAAATAAAAAACATCACAGTTGACCGTTACTTTATAGAAACACCCAAAAAGGTTACCTAAAATAACATACCAAGAAACAATTGTTTTTAAGTCACAGGTGCATACAAATCGAACAGTTCTTTTCGCACTTGTGATTGTGCAAGCAATACAACGACATGCGATCAGAGGAGTTTCTAAGTCAAAAGACTTTACAGTGGTTCTTTAGAAGCATATAATACATTCCGAACCGCATTTTTTTCTATACAAAAACAAAATTATGTCTCACACTCATGGTGAAATTACGCACCAGGTGACTGCAAGACGAAATAAAGATAGTCACTCTCATACTATTTTCTTTTTGATATATGGAGTTTGACACTAAAATAGAACCCCAATTTTCAATAGATGTGTCAAACTTCATATAAAAAAAGCAAGGAATTGCGGCCACCTGGTATGTAATTTCACTATGCACACACTTAATTACTCATTACTCTTCACTATTGTACGTCTTGACGAGACAAATTCATGACAAGACAAATGTCAAAACCTTATTTAAAAAAATCAGGTATTTTTATACTGGGTTTTTATATACTGAGTTTGACTTTTGTCTAGGCATGAATTTGTCTCATCAAGACGTACAATTAGGGATTTTTAACCATTTTTAAGACATGAATGTAGTCATGGTACAATTACCTTACAAGGAATAGTCAATTTGCTTGAGTTTGTTTAGGCCATATTGTTATAAAATTTCAAAATGGTTTTGTTGTCTTTTATACAAAAATAGTCCTTAAAAAGAACTACGTCGTTTAATATGCTTATTTAATTGTCACAACAACTCCACATACATCTGCGCCGAGTGTCAAATAGTTGGTAAAGGCTTTTAAACCATTGTGCAATTTTATGACAATATGACAAATAGAACACCTTGTGAATCACCCAAGTATGTTTTCTTACATTATTAACGGATTTTTTAAAACAACTTCATAAATTATGTATCGTGTTTAATGTAGTTGTTGAAGTAGGGACTAAACCATGTAAGGTAATTGGACCATGATTGTAATTTTATAACAGAGCTGAGCTTAACAGGAAACCCCGTTTTAGAACTGAATACAAACAAAATTTGATAGAGGGAATGATTTATGAAAAAACTGACTTTTCCAAATTTTGAGTTTTGGATATTTTTGATTTAGTATGCGATATGCTTTTTATTTTCTTTTATAACAAAAGTACGGCGTTTTATTTTATTTTGCTTTAGATTTTACTTACTAAGAAGAAGTTGGATTTTGTCTAAGCCACCCTCTATTTAATCTAAGACGATACTTATTTATTTACTATTTGTGTTACTACTTATAGCAAGTACATACTTTCATAGTTTGATAAGAGTTTAAATAACTGCTGCATTAAAATTTATTGCGAAACGAATGAATTCATTGAGGGAATGGGTTATTACACACACAGTAACTAAATATAGTACTTAATGTACTATCTACGTACATTATAATACTTATTCACTTGTTCAGTCAGTCACTAAGTCAGTCTGTCAGTAGCATAATATTTTTTCCATCTTTTTTCGTTTGTTAATTTAAGATGATGGTTCCTTTGTTACCAAAGAATGTTAAGCTTATCAGTAAGAATTATATGTTTGAGTCTAAACTAAAATGATTTTTATGAAAAGGCAAGACACTTTATATTGTAGCTTGAAAGGATGAGCGAACTGTGATGTAAAAAATTAGGTATGTAAATACTTGAAATGTAAGGAAGTAAAACCTTAGAAATATAAAAGTTGTTCTTTTTGTATTAAGCAGAATGTATGTAGTTTGTAAAGGTATAGTATAACTGCAATATTTTTGCAATTTTTTATTAATATAGGGGACCAATGCGTGACTTTGAGGTTATGTTATGAATTTTAAAAAATTACTCAAGAGTAAAAAATCTCTAAATAAAAATTTTTTTTTCGTTATTCATCATAAAGTGATTTTTTGCATTTGCTGTAAAATGTTTTAATGTGTAATAGTTTCACGTTTTAAAAGTAAAATATTTATTGTTTTATTATTATTATTATTATTATTATTATTATTATTATTATTATTACTTTTTTAATATCTGCATTTTTCACTACATTATGGAATGAATTGTGTTTAAGGTTCGTTCAAGCTCATTACTTTTTTCCAACTTTTTAACAACGTTGGTAATGCCGTACAAACGAAAAAGTGCAGGTAACAAGCATAAGTGCTTTTTTTAATGTCTATGGGGAGAAAAAAAATCTAAAACAAAATAAGTTTATATGAGCATATTAAAGTGTGCAAGTTAAAGTGCTTAAAAGTAGTAATAGTAAAATTTTTAAATATAAAACAAGTAAGAGCGCTACATTCGGCTGTGCCGAATCCTATATACCCTTCACATTGGTCTTTTAATATACCCAGCCGAGTAATTTTGTACTGCAAATAATATAATAAAAAATCTTGTGCGGGTTTTAAAGCCCATAGAAAAAATAACAAAATTTTAACGTTCGTATGAATAATAGAAATATATGAAGAAGATTTGAGGTCGAGAGTTTTAAAAGTTTTCGACATTATTCATATTTAAAGGTTAATAAAACTTATTAAATGTTCTAGTCCCGCTGCTCTTCTCCAACTTTTTTTCCAAAATGTATAAATTATTTGATTATTACTTTTTGTAGAATATTCGAAGTCGATAGCTGTAATAGTTTTCCAGAAGCGTATCGAAAATTTTATAAAAATTGTTAATTTGTATGGGAGCTACCCCTTTTTTTGCCCCCACTCAAAAATATTTTTCTTTAAAGCGTAGGCCTTGTTGTTTAAATACTATTTGTAGAACATTTCATTTCGATATATGTTATAGTTTCCGAGATATAGCGTATCGAATATTTCATAAAAATTGTTAATTTGGGTGGGAGCTACCCCATTTTTTTCCCCCACTCAAAAAATTTTTTTCTTTAAAGTGTAGATCTTTGCGTACAATTACTTTTGTTAGAACATTTTAAGTCGATAGCTGTTATAGTTTACGAGATATAGCGCATAAAATTTTTCACCAAATTTGTGCAATTGTAGGAAAAATACCCCTTTCCCTGGTCCTATCTGAAAAACTTTTTCCATTATTTAGGTCCCTTCTTTAGGAGTATCCGTGCCAAGTTTTGTGGCAAGAGTGACTATACTTACTAAGATATATAGGGATATATGCACAGATTTTGTCCTAAAAAAATGGGTTACTCTGGGTTTTCGCTTATATCTCGGTCAATAATGAACCGATTTTGCTGATTTTAAATAGCGATTGTCTCCAGAATATTTCTAATAGTTTGACACCATTAACTGGTCTGTATCTTTTTATTTGACTCCGGAAACTTGATTTCAACAGACGGACAGACGGACATCGCTAAATCGGCTTCCCTATCTATAAGGATCCAGAATTTATATACTTTATGGGGTCGCAAATGAATAATAAAGAAATTACAAACGGAATGACAAAGTGATATATACCCACCCTATCACAATGTGAAGGGTATAAATATGTTAACTTTTAAAGAGTCTTGTCTGAAGTTACAAGCAACTAGTATATTTGTTAATACATACTAGTAATTTTATCTGTAGGCTAAGTAAGGTTATGTAAAAAGGCTGACGTTCAATTCGGCAGATAATTCGGTCACTTTGCGTTACCTGCAGAGGAAGATTGAATGAGTGGAACTAGAAGGAAGAATGAAATGTAGAAAAGGATTAGAAAGAAAGAAAAATAGAAGCAGGCTTACCAGAGTCTGAGGTGGAAATCAAACCCGCGACAATTAGATTGGTAGACTTGCGCACTAACTCACTTGTCTACCGGGGCACTCGAATAGTATTAGGGTCAGAAGGGGATTTTTAATGACACGGTCTTAAAAAATTTTTATAGTAGAGAAAGTTGCCTGGTCAGTAGCAATGAAGACATTATTAAAAGTAAGTCATTGCAGTTTCACTATTGACATTTCCTGCTGGGGAGCTAATGCACACATATGTTCAGATTTATGTACATACGTATAAAAATTTTTAATTTTGTGTGTAAAAATTATATGGGCGACTTTACGATGTCATATTTGCTTAAACTTTTTAAATACATATTTATGTATGTATGTATGTATAACGAGTTTTTCATTTAACCTTAAAACGTAATTGAATCGAGAGCTCTTTAAGGCTACAGACAAGAAATACACTCAAAATACATATGTAGTTATGAATGAATGTATTTGCATTTTTATGAACATAATATACATATGTATATGTATGTATGTATGTATATAAACTAATAAAATATTTTATTATTAAATGCATATTTGGTATAAAAAATATTAATAAAAGAAATAAAAAAGTTTTTTTTTAATACGTTAATAATGGATGGGATACATAAATATAAAAATAAAACGCTGGAAAATTCCTTTACGACGGGGTTGACCATTTTTGTGTACAACTCAAATATTTAAATATTTTTATATAAACAAAGGCTTTGGTTTTCAAGGATAATATGTTTTCAAATTGCTTTTTCTAATATTGCATTATTTTTGCTCATAATGACCACTGAAAGACTGTGTGTGGCAGGTGTGACCTTAGAAATTGAAATTTAAAAAAATTTGGAATTAAATTTCGTATTGTATGAAATATTGTTGAAAACAGGCTTAATTATTTAATTAACATGGTAGTTCAAAGGGGTTTTAACCGTGCTTGATACTTCTTTTTACAAAAAACTATTTTTTATTAAAAAAATTTTTATAGAAATTGAGGCAGGTGTGAAATTTTTATCAAAACGTAAAAACAAGAAGTTCCAATTTTAAGTACATGATTATTTTGAACTTCTTACAAAAATAATAAAAATTTGTACCAATTTGCTTTTGTTTTAATAATTTTTTTTATTTTTTAAAAAAATAAAAAAATGATTTTTCCCTATTTTGACCCCTTTTAGGTGGAGTTGCGCCGCTTCGCTTATAATTTTACCGCTGCGCCGATTGTTGTTTTTCTTACTATTTGCTCTAAAAATATCCAACTCTAACCGCAAGAGATATACAAATATATTTTTTTACGATTTATAAATCGAAACTTTTTAAATCTACTTAACTACAGCGTAACGGTTAGTTAGGTTACGACACTTCCAATTAAAGGCCAACTTTTAATCCATATAGAAAAAGTTGACGGATGTATCTGGGTATCGTCCTGGATGGCAAGTTGTCTTGGAGGGCGAACGCAACGGAGAGGGTTAGGAAGGCTCTTAATGCCTACTATGCCTGTAGGAACACCATAGGTAGGAACTGGAGGTTGCAACCGGCTATGGTAAATTGGATTTACACATCCGTTGTAAGACCAGTTCTTACGTACGGTTGCCTTGTATGGTGGAGGACCCTGGAAAGGGGTGACATAGGAAAGCTCCTGACAAGCGTCCAGAGATGTGCTGTACTGGGCATTACAGCGGGAAGGAAAAGTACACCACAGGCAGCGCTGGATATTATTCTACACCTTCTTTCCATCGGGGATTTTGTTGCTGGAATGGCGGCCAGGAGCTTGTTTAGACGCAGTGAGTCAGGTATGCGTGGGTTTTGTTCAGATGGACATGCCAGCATTTTGGGAAGGGTCGGGGATGGCCCAGGCTGAAATTCTGGCGGTGATGAAGGCCGCGGAATTGATAGAAGAGGTTGCGGACGGGAGAGGGGACGTGACAACCTACGTTGATAGTCAGGGCGCGCTTAATGCTCTAGAGGGACATTATGTCAGCTCTAGACTCGTAAGCGACTGCAGACGTGCTCTTCGGGCGATCAAGGGTACACGCAGGGTCAGGCTCTGCTGGGTTCCGGGTCATTATGACGTTTCCGGCAATGAGATTTCCGATGAACTGGCGAGGAAGGGATCGGCCCGGGATATTGAACTCAGTTGTGAGCCGGTGAGGCCACCACTAAGTTTCTGTTATGGCCTGATAGGGACTTGGATAATGGACAAGGTGGGCCAAACCTGGAGGGACAGGGCTGATTGAAGGATCTCTAGACTTTTATGGCCCAGGCTGGGCAGGATGGGCACTGACCTGCTGCTCAAGGAGAGCAGGGGGGGGGGGGGGGGGGGGGAGGTTCTGAGGTGCATTATTGGGACTCTCACAGAGCATTGCAATGTAAGATATATGATGAACAAATGGGAAAGGAACTCTCCAGATTTCTGCAGGGTATGCGAAGACGAGGAGGAAATAGAGACGGTAGAACACCTTATCTTCCACTGCCCTGGGCGGCAGATTCGCCAACAGAGGTGGTTTGGAAGAAGCTTCTTAGATGGACTTGGTGAGGTCCCTAGCAGTGGGCTGGGGAGCATCATAGGTTTCATTAAGGGGGTTGGGTGGCTAGGCAGATAGGCGATTCAGGGCCTTTGACTATTGACTTTCTTAGACATCTTTCGGACGGTAATCTTGCTTTCTTTATCCTCATCCTTACCTACAAAATGTTTGGTTAATTTTATTTTTTCTTCTCGACTTTTTTCTGAAGGGATTCACAATGGGCCTGATGGCCTCCGAGTGGAGGTGGCGAGTTTGTACTCGCTACTACCCTTCGTAACCTAACCTAACCTAAGTTGACGGATAATCTCCAAAAAATCCAACAATACAAAAATGTGTTGTAAAAAATCAAAATAAATAAACAAACCGTTTGTTTGATATAAATTCGCCTTTGACCTTTTTACTTTAAAGTTGAACCATTAAATAACGCTTGCAATATATATTTTTTTAATTGCCTTACTAAATACGGGATTCGTAGTTGTAAATCCCGGCTTTTGTAGAGATTCTATAAAAACTTTTAAGACAACAGAATTTATTTAAAACATTTCCCTTAAGATATATGGAGACTATGATACTTTCCCTAAACGAAAAATTTAAGTAATTACTTTCTACAAATGCCAAGAACTTCCTCTAAAGAATACAGTTATTGTTTAAAAAATATGACAAAAAAATTTTAAAGAAGCAACAATAAAAACCTATATGTATTTCATTTTTATAGCTTAAATTCTTGCAATAAAATATTTATTGCTAGTAAAAATTTGTTTTTTAATTTTTGTTTTATTTGCTTTATTAGTCCTCCTAAAAACAAGTATTAAATCTATACAAATTTAACAAAACAAAAGCAAAAATTGCTTAAAAAACACAAGTTGTAAATTCTATTTTGAACACATATATATGTACATATTTGCCTTAAACTAAAACGTGTCACAGTGGAAGAATTAAAAAAAAATCAGCTGTTTCCAACAGTGGCGAATTTAAAGAAGAATACGCAGAAAACATCATAGAGTCAAGTTAAATACTAGAGGTCTGCTTGACTACACCCAAATGACGTTTAAATACATTCGTTTGTTTTTCAACAACATAGTGTTTTTCATTCAATGTTAAACAAACTAAATGAATGAACCCACATGCGAAAGCAAATAAAAAACAACTTCAACCGAAAACAAAATATTACCCATACATTCATATAAATAAATACTGAATAGAATGTGTGAATATTGCTGTATGATTGGTGTAAAAAATTATTATTCATTTGTGTTTGCAAATTTGTCGTTATTGTTGTTGTTAAACATTCATTAACTCGAAAAAACACCTGAATGTTTTTATAAAAACTCTAACTGTAATGAGACTTTGCTATGTTTTTGTATTTTCAAATGTGTTTTATACACATTCAAAACGAAAACTGTAAAATGAATGTGTTCTTCTTGTATCATTGAGTGTAACACACATTACATTCTTTCTTGTGTTGTTACTGGCTTAACTTTATTTATCTCCCATAGAATGAAAAATGTTTGAATGAATATTGTTTTTGTTGTGTATAGGCAATTAAATGAATATAGTCATGCAGATGTCTATTAAATACACCATCTTGATGGTACACATGAGATAAATTTTCTGAAAATCAAGTGGTTTTGAAATTGTAAATTATTTGATTTTTATTTCTTTGGCGGAAATAATTGTTATATTTTTATTTCAAATAAAATTCGAAAAAGGACGATTATTGTTAAAATAATTTATGTTTACATAATTTAAAAAATAATAATTGTTTTGTCAAAAATAAACAAATTAAAAAATAATTTTTATTTTTTGCAAAAAAAAAAAAAATTTAAAAAATTATTATTGTTTTTTGAGAATTATTTGTTTATTGATTTATAATTTTTTTTTTGAAATAATTATCACGGTCCCTGGAGCTAACTGTCCGAATATTAATAAAAATTACATGGGAAGAAGTGAAGTATTTGGGCTTAAGTTGTATAGGTTAGGTTAGGTTAGGTTACGAAGGGTAGTAGCGAGTCCAAACTCGCCACCTCCACTCGGAGGCCATTAGGCCAATTGTGAATCCCTTCAGAAAAGTCGAGAAGAAAAAATAAAGTAAGTCAAACATGTTAGACTTATGTATATGCCTCGAAAGGAGTGACGCGCTATTAGCTTTTGCAAAGACCTTTTCAGTACTCCTTTTTTCCTTTCCCCAAATTTGTATGTCGAATGTTTGTAATTTTTTGCTTTTTAACATTTTACACTTAAAAAAATATTTATTAATTAGTGAATTTTGATTTTGATTCTTTCCTTGTTTTAAAATTAGAAAAATCAAAAATGTTAGATATAACAAGAGATCGCCCAGTAAAAGTTGCAGTTAAAGTGGCTGTACCCGTCCGAGATCATCCAAAGGTAAAAATTGATAAAATACCATAAAATTTTCTAAAAAAATGTATTAACTTTTCGATTAGTTTAACTTCGTTGGCAAACTGTTGGGTCCCAAGGGCAATTCTATGAAACGTTTGCAAGAAGAAACAATGTGTAAAATGGCAGTACTTGGACGAGGCTCTATGAGGGATCGAAAAAAAGAAGAAGAGTTGCGAGCAAGTGGCGACAGTCGTTATGCTCATTTATTTGATGATCTGCATGTGGAAATTTCCACTTTTGCTGCACCCGCAGAAGCTCATGCCCGCATTGCCTATGCCTTGGCAGAAGTGCGACGATTTCTGGTGCCGGTAAGTTTTAATATCTAAATTAATGTATGTTTTTCAAAGTAAACTTGAATTGTATTACCTACATACAAATATATCGTTAGCTCAGTATAAAAAGGCCATAACTCGTATATTTTAAGACAAGATATTTTTGGCTTAATGAGGTATATGAGCGCACCATTTATCGAAATAAACAAAAATCTGGGTTAAGAAAAAAATGTGAGTTAAGGCCTTTCTATATTAAGTTAACCATATAGACTCGCATATTAATTTATATAAATGTTGGTATAATGTTTGTACATTTGAATCAATGTTAGCCAAGAATGTCGCAAGGGGCCAAAAACTTATCTGGTGTTAAATGTACGCAACGCAAGTACGAGTACCCACAAAAAACCATAACAACAAAAGCAAAAAACAAAAAAAACACACAGTGAAAAAACACCCATACATTCTCAAAAATCATCTTTTCCCGTTGGGCACCGTTGATTTGAGTGCATACAGATTGTATTACTTACTCTAAAATTATTACCTAAAACCACACTATCCATGATAGACAACACATTACTTGTCATTAAACTTAATGAAATTTTAATAGTTTAATTAAATATTTTGCAATCCCGCCGTAAACAGCGGTTGAACATAAATCTACAAAAGTGTGTAGCACATATCACCAGAGTATTTCATGACTGTAATTAATATCGTTGCTGTTTTTACAAAACGATTTCCAACTACTAAATTTAGTGTTTTCAATAAATTATTCATATATACTCAGTATGTTGGTATTTTAAATGGCAGGGATGGCGACTTGCTTTACAATGTACAATGATACAACAGAACTTGCGAGTTGGTTAATTGTTAATAAAATACTTAAAGCAACAGTCCATTTTCAAACGTTAACTCCTTGTTATGGCTTTTTGTTTGTACTCGTGTTGTGTACATGCAAAGCCCGATTAGTGATCGGTTCTCAGAGACAAACCTGGCTGGCATTGCTTTAATTAGACGTAAGTTGCGTCTACACCCGCACAATATCTAACTGCCAATGTGAATAAACAACGTCACTATTTTAAATACACATCCACCCGTTCAAGTATGCGTTCTCTTGATTTCAGGACTATCATGATGATATACGGCATGAACAAATGTGGGAGATGCAAGCTTTGACGTCTTCTACAACTCTGCAAAATTCTGGCAGTGATCTGGAGAGTCCTACTCGCATTGTGGAGGGCGGTATTACCGATATGGACACCTCAAATGATGAGAAATCTGACAACGAATTTTCTGTTATTGACTGCATGGCAAACAATAAACAGGAAAAAGCGCGTAATACTGCAAATGTTATTGCATTAACTCCAAACTCTGCAGATCCACTTAAAATACCAGCAACAACTGTCGCATCCGGTAAGTATAATATTGGCCGAAGATTTTATATTTAAAACATATGTTAATTTAAAAAAAAATGTCCAGTGCATCCATGTGCAATGGCTGTAACGTTACAACACCAGTTTTCAGCTGCTGGCATTGGAGGTTTACTTAAACCAGCACCAACAGTAGCTGCTGTTACCGGTCTGAATCCAACACAACCGACCACTACTCTAACTTTACCAAACGAGTCCGATGCAAACACTGCTTCAGCTTTAACCCTTTTAGATTCTGCGGGTACATTACTTCATCCTGCTCTTCGAAATATTAAAACCATTAATATTGGTAAGTGATTTGTTAGAAAAATTTATTTTTTAACACTTTTTATTTTTAGTTAAACTTTTTGCGTTTATAACAAATTTTACTAATTATTTCTGGCTTAAGTACTTATATTTATTATGTTTTGTATTATATAGAAACAATAAGTTTTAAATTGAAAAAAAATAAAGCTCTTTTTCTTTTCAAGCGGGAAACTTGACGCGTAAGCGCCCTTTATTGGGAGTACCACGATCTAGTATGAATCCAACCAAGCGCACGGTAATGACACTATTGGCTAGAGCTAAAAATTCACAGGCTTTGCATACTGTTCGTAATCCAGTAGGAACCCCACAGCCAACACCTTTTACCGAGTAAGTTAAATACTCTATTGTTTTTTCCCCGCCTTCAATAATTACAAAATTATCATTAAGCCCGCTACAGATGTTGGCCTCACCTTTTATAATACCCCACCATCATCATCAACCAATGGATCAGACAATGTTGGCATTGTCCAAAGAAACTCTTGCCCAAGGTGTCTAAAAGCAATCAAAATTTTTTTTAACCATTTACTAACTAAAACAAATCTTTACAAAATATTTATAATTTAAAACAAATACAGAAAATTTTACTGCGATCCCAAAAATACCCCCGCCTCGTTAAACTACTTAGTAGTTGATCTACAAACAAAAACAAAAAACACAATTACTGAGCAATGTTACGATCAATATACATAAATAAATATTTGTTGGTTTTTAATACTTTACACGCAAATGAAAAAAGCAACAAAATATTTAAGAGAAATAAATTATTTATAGATTACTTACATATATTTACAAAAAAAGAAGAAAAAAAAACTAAAGAAAGAAAAACAAAGTAATATTGATATAATTGATTTACTTAAAAATCGATCAATGACTTAAAACGAAATAAATAACTGAAATAAAAATACCAACATTTAGGGACTAAAATTAAAAATAAAGCAACATTCTCTTATTTACCTACTTTACAAAAAAAAATATTGTTTACATATATACATACATTCATACATACATAAATATTTCACACACATGCATTCAAAGCTTTTTTTTAGAGAAAAAGAACTTTAAAATTCAAAGAGAAATTATTATAAATTAACACAATTGAAATTAAAAACAAATCAAAACAATTTTAATAATTAAGGAAAATCCATAACTTAAATAAATGCATTCTTTAATTGCATTTCTATATACACATACATATGTATGTTTAAATGCTAAAAATTTCATACCTAGTTAATTATTAGAAAATAAATTAAATTACTTATTAAATATATACCCAATTAAAAACAAACCTGAAAACGAAATTACTTTAAAAGAATTACTTTAAAAAATATATAAATAAACAAAATATATAACAAAGAGGAATTATGATTAAAAAATTAAAAACAAATTTTTAACACATTAATAATGCTAATGCATAAACACAGACACACACACGCTCAATAAATGTTGTAATTCATTCATTAAATTATCATCAAATTTCAAATAAAAGCAAAAATTAAATACGATTTGTTTCAAAGTAAGACTGGCTCAAATTTGCAAAAACTTTAAAATAAAGGATTCTAAAATAAAGTTGAAGTCCTGAAATAACATAATAAATATTATAACACATCATGATTAAATTAGGGTTAACAAAATACAACTTTATATTGCACCTTAGATAAGCTTGAAAGCAGGATACCCTAAAGGACGACCGCAAATCCCATAGGACGAACAGTGGGGAGTGAAAATGAGTGAGCGTTTGTACTTCTTGAGCTAAATATTGCCTAACACTACACCATTTCCAATTGTATTTCAGAACTTTCTAATTATATTTCAGAAATTTCTAATTCGATTTCAGAAAATTCTAATTCAATTTCAAAAATTTCTATTTGTATTTCAGAATTTTTTTAATGGTATTACAGAATTTTCCATTTGTATTTCAGAAATTTCTATTTGTATTTCAGAATTTTCCATTTGAAATTAAAATAGAAATTTTAATTTTGTTATTTGCTTTAATACTTTAAATTTTATGCTTCATTTAGTTCTGGAAGTGCTAACTTGTTACAATTTCTGTTGCTCACTGTACAATTAAGCAAGTGATCGCAGCTTGTTGCGCAAGGCGCAAACAAATACTGGTTGTGTGGAGTGCACAACTGATTGTGAATTCGTCTTGATATTATGTAAAAAAGGGTATATCCAGGGTATACTAATACAGGTAGTGTAAAGAACTTAGCTGCTAATGAATTTGTCTTAAAATTTTGTGAATTTTTGAAATTTTGTCAGATTTATACATTTGGTCTGAAATTAAAAACTGTTTTGACATTCACTTTCTTAATTACAAAAAGGAAATAGGTACACAGAAGGCGTATTTTTTTTTTGATTCGCATTGATACTACCTGTATTAGTGCACCCTAGGTATGTCAAATTAATACATTTTATATAAATTTTTTAAGTTTAACGAACTCACCTTGATACTATCTGTAATAATGAACTTTAGCTCCTAACAATGAAAAAAGAATTTAGGAAGAAGAATTTTACAGAAAATCGGTGATGTAGATTAATTCCCTTAGCATTTCCCATTTCAGACATGTTAATTTTAACCATGCTGTAAGTTAGTAATGGTCTAATACCGCCAGTGTGTCATCTATGTACTAGACATCTGCATGACTATATTCATTTAATTGCCTATACACAACAAAAACAATATTCATTCAAACATTTTTCATTCTATGGGAGATAAATAAAGTTAAGCCAGTAACAACACAAGAAAGAATGTAATGTGTGTTACACTCAATGATACAAGAAGAACACATTCATTTTACAGTTTTCGTTTTGAATGTGTATAAAACACATTTGAAAATACAAAAACATAGCAAAGTCTCATTACAGTTAGAGTTTTTATAAAAACATTCAGGTGTTTTTTCGAGTTAATGAATGTTTAACAACAACAATAACGACAAATTTGCAAACACAAATGAATAATAATTTTTTACACCAATCATACAGCAATATTCACACATTCTATTCAGTATTTATTTATATGAATGTATGGGTAATATTTTGTTTTCGGTTGAAGTTGTTTTTTATTTGCTTTCGCATGTGGGTTCATTCATTTAGTTTGTTTAACATTGAATGAAAAACACTATGTTGTTGAAAAACAAACGAATGTATTTAAACGTCATTTGGGTGTAGTCAAGCAGACCTCTACTATGTACTGAGACCCTATATAAAGTCTTTATCCCATCTACGTAGCGCCTAACATCAGTGAGACTTTGCTGCTCTTTCCTCAATTAATATCCGACTCAGGACTCATTACTATACATTTCAAGGTGGGTCAATAGAGGTAATATAAAGTAAATGTTTTAAAATTATTTTAGAAGATAAAATGAGTCACAACAAAAAAAGCTTTAAAAATTAAAATTCCGGATAAGAAAATATCTTTGAAGGGAGCCCTCCGTATTATTTGGAGCTATTTTTGCCAGCAATTTAAGAATCCTTTAAAATGAAATTTATTATTAATGTATTTAAAGAAGAAATGCATTGTTAAAGTCACAGCGCCAGTTAAATAAAATAAAAAAAAGAAACTCATTTGGAGTTTATGTACAACAAAAGGTTTCAAATTAAACTAAAATTAAACATTGAAAATCAAAAGTTGGTTAACAAATTATAGTAGTTTTATTCCTTCAACTATTTGTTACATTTAAAATCTATCTAAATGAATCTACTTTCAGCTTCTGACCTCTATTGTTGAAAACGTGTATTTTCACAAATATCCATGAATGCACCTTCATACATATTTAACTAATAAGTGTAGAAATAAAAATTCAGGACTCTTTTTGTTGTTACCCATCAATCTAGTATAAAAGAAAATTAAATCCTTTCTTTTCCAAAAATCAAATACTTATTATTTGCAGCCTTTTCTGAAATTTCATCATTCATGATTCTTAAATATTTTCTATTGTATTTCATAATAACTATATATATTTTTAGAATTTTATATATATGTATGTTTTTTATATTTATATGTCTTTTTATAATGATAAAAGAAAACACCAAAATATTTACTCAATTTTAATATATAAAAATGTTATTTACTAAACAAATTTAAACACCAAAATAAATGGATTTTAATTACATTCATACGTACATAAAATAAGTTTAATTTATAAAAAAAAATTATCCTTAATTATTCAAAACTGAACCGTTAAATGCAAAACATGCATGTGTATGTGAATGTTCTCAATGTGTTTAGCATTTAAAATATAAAAAATTTAAAAAAAAATAAATTAAATTAACATACATATAAGCCACAAATAAAAGATTTAACTTAAAAACTAAATTACAAAGAAAAAACTTTAGCAATGTTTGGCAAACTATTATTTTTTGTCAATGTGCTTTGCTTTGAAAATAAATGTAAAACTTAAAAACATACCCAAAAATAATAAAAAGCATATATTAATTAATAACATACATACATTATAAACAAAAGTTAAAATGAAAGTTAAATAAATGTCTTAAAGTAAAATATAAACATATCATTTGTTTATTTATTAACACCGTTTGATACAAGACACATATCGATAATAACCTAGCACAGCATCTTAGTATTATCTATCTTAACCGTGGTAAGATGCAAAAGAATTTCAAACAATCCAATGCCATTTCCTTTTTAAGGTTTAAAGATAAATTTTCAAGCGGTTTTAATGTCTTTTGAAACTTTACCGTTTTTAGGTAGATTCCTATTAATTAATCTGGCAGCTATGTAAGTAAATGTATTCATCAGCGCTGCCGTTGTTTGGTAACATTCGTTACATTTTATGTAACTTTTTGACCCTCTACGCAACATTTATATAATTTAAAAGGTTTTGGTCTAATTTTCGTAATTTTTTGTACTAGTCGTAAAATGACGTATAATTTTTAATGTAGCATATATTTTTAAATATACAAGAAACTTGGGATAAAATCCAAAATAATATTTTAAAAGTATTTTTAATGTATATTATTGAATATAGGGGTATTACTAGATAATATAAAAATAGTTTTTGAAATGGAGCAACCTGCATTGAGGAACTACATTGTGACGGGTGTGACCATTTTATTCACGATTTTTTGTTTAAAAATAAAAAATTTTCAATTCCAAATAATAAAAAGGCAATGATTTTTTAGGATGATAGAAAATCGATATTTAAAAAGTTGTTTGTTTTATTGGTTTTGATTCAGCTGCCTTCTGTTTAGGTGCACTTTTGACTTATTTACACAAAGTTGTTTATTTGTATCACTATTCTTCGAAAGCCCATACAAATTCTATTTTTAAGTGCAGGTACAAAATACCTGAATTTTTAAGATAATTGCCCTCAATATCTGGCATTCTGTATAAATTAACATAGAAATATCAACGTAATCTGCACTTTAACTTGTCTGCTCAAATTTTTACGGTTATTGTTCGTTTAGTAGTTTTTTCAAGTGGTCTTTGTATGCCTGCATATTTATCATATGTGTCGGCAGTTGTAATATATACTTATATAAAAGATCAATTATAGAAGCCCTTTTTTGACATATCGTGGCATGTTTGCCAGCACTCCCTCGCGCTTTTCTTTACCATTGATAAAATGTGTTTTGATTTTCGCGGTTAACTTAAAAACAAAGAAAAACCAATGCTGGCAGTGCTGAAAACAACTGTTTGATTTACAGAGTGCATCAAAAAAAATTTTTGCGAAAATCAGCTGTTCGTTGAACTTTCCTCTTGTGCTGCTTAAAAAAACTACTTTGGTACGTAATGTAATGTTGTTTTTTAAAAGAACATGGCACACGTACGTTGTGCAAAGACGATTTCTATCCAGTTTACTAGGTACCAAAGATAATGCAATATTTGATGTTGTTGTCATTGGTGGTGGGCATGCTGGAACTGAAGCATGTGCAGCCGCTGCTCGCATGGATGCCCGTACATTGCTGGTAACGCACAAAAAGGAAACAATTGGTGAGATGTCATGTAATCCATCATTTGGAGGCATTGGAAAAGGACATTTGATGCGTGAAATCGATGCATTAGGGGGCGTATGCGGTAGAATGTGTGACAACTCGGGCGTTCAATACAAAGTGTTAAATAAACGAAGAGGACCTGCCGTTTGGGGTCCCAGAGCTCAAATAGATCGAAAACTATATAAAAAGGCAGTACAGGATGAAATTTTTCATACAAAAAATCTGGAAATTTTATGTGCTTCAGTGGATGACTTGTTCATCGAGACAGATGAAAATGGAAGCAATATATGCAAAGGAATTGTACTTGACAGCGGCCAGATAGTAAAGTGTTGTACAGTAATATTAACTACTGGTACTTTTCTAAGAGCAAACATTAATTTTGGCCTCGAAGTAAGACCAGCCGGACGAATGGGCGATGCACCTGCCATGGCATTGGGAAAAAGTTTGGAAAATTTGGGATTTCGCATGGGTCGACTGAAAACAGGCACTCCACCAAGACTTGCGAAAAAAACAATTGATTACAGTAGACTAGAAACACATTTCGGCGATAACCCACCGGTCCCCTTTTCATTTATGAATGAACAAGTTTGGATAAATGCTGACATGCAATTGCCTTGTCATCTTACATACACATCGTTAGAAGTTAATAAGATTGTTAAAGAAAACATGCATTTGAATCGTCACGTTTCCGAAGAAATTACTGGTCCTCGCTATTGTCCATCCATCGAATCGAAAGTATTACGGTTTGGTGAAAAGCAACATCAGATATGGTTAGAACCAGAAGGCTTTGATAGCGATTTGATTTACCCACAAGGTTTATCATGTACGCTACCTTATGAACACCAACTTAAGCTAGTTAATTCCATAAAAGGTCTTGAAAAAGCTGAAATTGTACAGCCTGGATATGGAGTTGAGTACGACTTTATAGATCCAAGAGAACTTTTCCCGAGTTTGGAAACAAAAAAGGTAAAAAATTTATATTTTGCTGGACAGTTAAATGGCACCACTGGTTACGAGGAGGCAGCAGCACAGGGAATTATAGCAGGTGCTAATGCAGCTGCCAAATCAAAATTCTATCGTATAGGCAAGGAACCGCAACAGTTAATAATAAGCCGCACAGAAGGTTATATAGGGGTCCTAATAGATGATTTGACTAGACTGGGAACTAATGAACCATACCGCATGTTTACAAGCAGGGCTGAATTTCGATTAACCTTGCGACCAGATAATGCAGATCTTCGGCTAACGGAAAAAGGTTACAACTTTGGTTTAGTTACAGAAGAGCAATATAAAAAATTTCTAGTTGTAAAACATCAGTTAAGTGAAACTAAGGAATTGCTTTGCAGTCTTAAAAAACATTCAAATTATTGGCGTGATCGCTTAGGCCTTGAAAAAGCCAAATCATCCGTAGAAAAAAATGCCTTCGATATGCTTGGTATGCCTTCAGATAACATAACTTTAGAAAATTTAATTAAGATTCTGCCACAAGAACTAGGCCACATTAAGAATGTATTCTCTATAGCAGAGAGAATAAAAATAGAGGCACTGTATGCCCACTTTGTTGAGGAACAATTAAAGGATGCTGAACAAATAAGAAACGAAGAGAGGCTTTTGATCCCACAGAATATCGATTACTTTTCCAAATCACTAAGTTTATCAAATGAAGAACGACAAAAACTTACAATGATGCAACCGCAAACACTAGCTGCAGCTAGCCGCATTCAAGGCGTGACACCAGCTACAATTGTACGACTTCTTAAATATGTTAAACGTTTGCAAGACTCAAATACCAATAACATGTCTAATTCGATTTAATTGCCTTAAAAAGCTTTAATATTTTCTACAATAAAAAATTTAAATATGTATGTATGTATGTATATAAAAACTATTCTCTTATTATTTGCATTACAAATTTACAGTAGGTTCTGAACTGAGTTTGTTGTAATGTCACTTGCGATGCAGTTAAAAGGAAATTTTTATTATTTATCCTAAATAAATTTTAGAAAAGACTCGCAAAAATAACTTTGCTTTTTCGATACAAAAAACATAGAAGAAAAAAGCCAATAAGGGTATTTTTGGTTTAAAAAACGTCTTAAGGCATGCTGTCCTTTTAAATTTTATGTTTACATTTAACGTGTTACTAGTCTGTATGTAAACCCTTTTAATTTATTATTTTTTATTTCAGTTTTTCAAGCCCAAAAAGTAAGGGATCACACCTTATATCGTACTATAATATTGCAAGTTTTGAACCCCCAATCTAAAATCCTTTCTATTAAAAAAATTGGTTAAAATTTGCAAACTTTTAGCATGAGGGTTTGAAATTTTTTTCGTATCAAGTTACGCGGTAACCCCCCTAGCAAATTACTTATGCAAAAATAATCGCCCATGTTCTGACAATCGCATTTCGCAAAATATTGGCGATGCGATTTAAAATCGCATAACAGGTGTTCTGAAGTTCACAATCGCAAGAAAGTTTGCGACTTCAAATCGCAAGAGGTAGATGAGGTGAACCGATGTTTTTTGCCCAAACTAGGTTAAAAACAGCCAATCAAACTATGCATAATTATAATATATGGGGTTTTTGTTATAATTTTCACAATTTGTTTTATTTTTTGTAAACAGTCTCAATAAAAATTAAATTTTAAAAAACTGTTAGTTATGTACATCTTCATTTTTCAGTTGCTTACTTTTTTTATGTATAAACTTTATTGGAAAACAAGAAAGAAAAAATGTTGTTGCAGAAAAAGGTACAATTTGTTATATATTCCTTGGTTTTTTGTTTTGTATTTTGAAAAGAAACATGTTTTTATCATCGAAAAAAAAACAAAACGCAAAAAAAAACGCGTGAACTACAGAACATGCAAAAAAATTTTTTGCGATTTACAAATCGCATGTGATTTGACAATCGCGTGAGAGTCAGAACATGGGCGAATGTTAATTTTTAATTGTTAACGAAACTCATTTAATTTTTTTTCAACTCTCGATTGCCTGGATTTCAAGACACGCAAATGAACTAAATACAAATCTTATCAGAAACAAATAAGATCAAAACTATGTTACAAACTGCTTATTACCGGATAAGTGTGTAATTATATACCTTGGTTTTGATGATACGTTATTTTTTTTTTTTTTTGACGATATGTTAGAATGCATTCCTAAACGCAGTAATAGAGTCGAGAATTCTCTTTTGGATGCGTTTATTTGTTAATTAATTTAACCAGGATTTTTCTTTATACAACCCATGATGAAATAAGTCATCTTGTCGTGTCATAAAGAAAATATAGTTTTGGCTTTTCTTAATTTTTTCTTCTTTTTAGAAGGAGCTTGACACTTTCCCGGATTGAAAGTGACATCTCCAAACGTTAGTGTGTCTAATTCCATTCAAAAAAAAGGAAAAAGTAAAAGAGGCTAAGACTACATACGTACATACATATGTATGTATATTGTATTTTACCAATTGCTACGACCTGATGAGTTGTTTGACTCTGTTATGAACTACAAACACCGATATGGGAGCACAAGACGATATCATAGATACGATATCGAAACCTTTAGCTTTGCTATAAGTAAAAATATTAAATTTCGCGATGCAAAGCAAACTGAAATTGGAAATACAGGCTTATATGTATGTATGTATAAGTATGTGCATACATATGATCTTCTGATCTACATACTTATAAACATACATATGTATTTACATATGAATGTATTCAAAAATAAACAGCTGTTTATGGTTATTATCGTTGTTGTTTACATACAAAGTGGATCTACTATGTATATCAATTTAATCAGCAATTGAATTTAATTTACTTTGTACATTTGTATGTACATATGTATGTATGTGTTCATTTAATTAATCTTATCTGTTCCTCACTAAAAAGTGTTTTAATATCGGGTACCTAAGTTTAGGTACTTGAACATTTTAATTTTTGCATTGTGGACATGATTTACGTTTAGTTCTTTATATGGAGTGAAACTGTAAACATCAAGCACAAGTAGAAAAATGTCTAACACAAAAAACAGCAATCGCAAGTTGCAATCCGGAGGAAAGTATTGTTTTGCGATTGATCGTGGAGGCACTTTTACCGATGTAATGTGTATTTGTCCCGATGGTAGAGTACGTACGCTAAAACTATTATCAGAAGATCCAGCGCGTTACAGTGATGCTCCGCGTGAAGGAATACGACGCATTCTCAAAGAGGTTTGTTACATGTAAACACAATCATACATATATTTAAAGTTTAATTTCTATACATACATATGTACTTATGTATATTATTCTTTTGTGCATGCGTAGGAAACTGGTAAAGATGTTACTGCTTCCGGCTTAGTTGACACTTCCCAGATTGGATGGATTCGCATGGGCACTACTGTAGCCACCAATGCTTTATTAGAGCGAAAGGGGGATCCAGTCGCTTTGGTTGTAAACAAGGGATTTCGTGATTTGTTATACATTGGTAATCAAGCTCGCCCAAAGATTTTCGAATTAAACATTCAAAAACCTTCCAACTTATATAAAACTGTTGTGGAAGTTGATTGTCGTATTATACCGGAACTGCCTAAGAAAAAGTGTTTTTTAAAAGCAAGTAAGTTTAAATTAAATTTGTAAAAGATCTTAATTAAAATACAAAAAGATTTACATATCTCAATTATGTCATAATACTTGTATACACTTACATATCGATGGCTTAATCTAGAAAGGGTGTTGCTCGATATTTTTCAAAATAGCGTTTTTTTTTTTGCTTATTTTGGCAAACAAATGCCAAGTTCATCTTAAATTTTATGTAGAATAAAACTTCTTGCTTTTTTTTTAAATTGCATTAAAAGGTTATTTGCAAAACTTTAAAAAATTTTTAAAGCATTTTTCTATTCCTGTTAAGTTTTTTTTTTTTTTTTCATATATTTATTATTGAATCTTCGCCTATGGCGAACTAACAATAAGTGTTCAAATCTTAAAACTAGGTAGTTAATATAAGTCCAGCCAGTGCCAGACTAAAATTTAAGTTCTCATATTAATTATCAAGCTTCATATAAGCGCAATAGTATCCCTCCTTTTCAGGCGGGTGTGCAGGATGTTTCGGGCGAGCGGATTTGGGTGAGCTTCCAGCTTATTTAAATACTTGTCCACATAGTTCAGGATTTCGCATTTAACTAGTGGAACTTGTAGATCCTTGTGGATGTTGCTGTTTTTAACATACCAAGGAGCACCAGTTATCATTCTTAGGATTTTGTTTTGCCTGCGTTGAATTTTTTCTATGTTGGATGCGGAAGCAGTGCTCCATAATTGTATACCGTAGCACCAAATTGGTTTCAAAATCGATTTGTAGAGTAGAAGTTTACAATCAAGACGAAGCACAGAGTTTCTGCCGATTAGCCAATGAATTTGTGTAGCTTTAAGTTTCATTTGCGTCAACTTCGCATCTATATGAGGCTTCCATGTGAGGCGGCGGTCTAGGTGAATACCAAGATATTTTGTCTCGGTTCGTTGAGGCACCATATGGTTGTTAATAAGAATTGGAGAGCACGTTTCTTTGCGTAAAGTAAAAGTTACGTGGGTACATTTTTGTTCATTTATTTTTATTCCCCATAACTTTGCCCATTTTTCAACTTGGGTTACGTGTTGCTGCAATTGGTTTGAAGCCTCTTTAGGGTCTTTATGAATACTAAGAAAAGCAGTATAATCAGCAAATGTCGACGTGTGTGTAAAACTATTGGTTGTCATATCTGCTGTGTAAAGCAAGTACAGAACTGGACCTAGTATACTCCCTTGAGGTACACCAGCCCCTATTGTTTGAGAAGAACTTATTTGGTTTCCCTCTTTGATCATAAATTGTCGACCGGTTATGTATTTTTCTAAAAGGTTGAAAATATTAGCTGGAAGGTGTATCTTTAGTTTGTTTAACAGGCCTTCGTGCCATACTTTATCGAAAGCTTGAGAGACATCAATGAAAAGCGCGGAGCAGTACTTCTTTTCCTCAAAGGTTTTTCTTATAACCTGCACCAGTCTGTGAGTTTGTTCGATTTTGCTATGTTGACTTCTAAAGCCGAATTGGTGATCTGGGATGCAGTTGTTTTCATTCAGGATCGGAGTCAGCTTGTTCTTAAGCAATTTTTCGAACAATTTTGACATTGTGGGTAACAAGCTTATAGGCCTATAAGACTCTACCTTTGAAGGATCTTTGCCAGGCTTAGCAATCATCTTTACTAAGGCAATTTTCCATATAGGCGGGAAATGTTCAAGCCGAATTATTGCGTTAAAAATAAAAAGAATTATTTTTTTTGCCGTAAAAGGTAGCTCTAAGAGCATTTTGTTGCTTACATATATTATCAACGCCAGGAGCTTTTTTACCATTTAGGTTAGCAATAGCCTCTACAACATCTGTAAATCGGAAACGTATTTCTAAAGGACGTCTAGCAACAACTGGTGGTAATTCCCTAACGTCTGTGCAAGTATTGGGAGTGAACACGTTCCTGTTAAGTAACAAAAAATTTAAGTTACGCCCCATGTTTAGTTAACCATTGATATGTATATATGTATAGCACACTGAATGAAAAACTGTCACAGCTCAAAATCACTTATTTTTTAGAGGCCTTTTATCAGTTTTAAGGAGCAAGGTTTTAATTTTATGACCAAATTTGATTTAATTGAAAAAAGTTTATTAAATACAAAATTAACATGTTTATACTAGATTTGACCTGGAAAGTGATTTATGAAAAAGATCGGCGTTGTCGCGAAGACCGATCGATACTCCTGTTTAATGAATTTTAAAATTAAAAGTTTCAAAATCGATTTGAATCATATCTGGCTCTTACCCCCGATCTTACCCAAGGAGATTAAGCAGGAGCCTTTCTAACACTCTCCTTCGCAGGTAAAAGTTTTTCCATCATCAAAACCGCGATGTTAAATTCAGTTACTATGTAGCAGCTTCAAAGTCATAAATGTATATAATAGAAAAATTCCCGAATTAGCTTGCCGTCTTCCGTGCAAACTTTTCAAGAAAACGTAACCATAGTTACTGGCATATAAATATGAATTTTGTCCTATAGAAATGGGAAATCTCTTAATGATTTTAAATGGCGGTTATCCCAGGGATATTCTGATAGTGTGATAAAAAAAATGCGGTCCATAGAATTTAACTTGGTTCCGAACCCTTGATTCCGTTATGAGGAGAAGAATAAGATGGGTAAAAATGTGTATTGAATTAATGTTTATGATGTGTTTAGAGAACAACTGGAAAGTTCTGGAGGGAGCTGGTGGGTCGCGTTACTTGGAAATGGCACCAGTAGATGAGGCAGCTGTTCGTGATTCCTTAAAGAATATTAAGAAACAGGGTATTTCTTCGGTGGCCGTTGTTTTAGCTCATAATTATTCGTGTCCAGAGCATGAGTTAACAATTGGACGTATTGCAAAAAATTTGGGCTTTGAGTACATAACATTGTCTCATCAGGCAATGCCAATGTATAGACTTGTACCAAGAGGATATACCGCTTGTGCTGAGGCCTATCTTACACCACATGTAGATCGCTATTTAAACAGGTAAGGCTTGAGTGGGATAAATAAATTACACATATAAACATATTTTTGTTTGTGACCTTTTGTGAATTGCCAGCTTTAAGTGTGGTTTTGAAAACGAGCTCTCTGGAGTTGAAGTTCTATTTATGCAATCAGATGGCGGTTTAACGCACGTTAACAAATTTCGGGCATCTAGAGCTATACTTTCGGGTCCAGCAGGAGGGGTTGTAGGTTATGCTATGACAGGTTCAAAGGAAACGGATTTGCCTCTAATAGGTTTCGATATGGGCGGAACGTCTACGGACGTATCGCGTTATGCAGGCTCATATGAACATGTTGTCGAGAGTACTACGGCAGGCATAACTATACAGGCCCCTCAATTAGACATAAATACTGTTGCAGCTGGAGGAGGCTCCCGACTGTTTTTCAGATCTAATTTGTTTGTAGTGGGTCCCGAAAGTGCTGGAGCCCACCCCGGCCCTGCATGCTACAAAAAGGGAGGCCCACTGACGGTTACTGATGCTAACTTAATTTTGGGACGCTTATTGCCGCAACATTTTCCAAAAATATTTGGTCCTAACGAAAATGAACCTTTAGATTATGAAGCAACCAAAAGTAAGTTTGATCAGCTTCTAAAGGAAATCAATGCAGGTTTAATGGCGCATGGAGGCAAAAAAGAAATGTCATTGGAAGAAGTGGCTTTGGGCTTTATAAGAGTAGCAAATGAGGCAATGTGTCGGCCGATACGTTCGCTTACACAAGCTCGTGGTCTCGACACATCGAGGCATGTATTAGTATGCTTTGGTGGAGCTGGTGGCCAACATGCCTGTGCCATTGCTAGAGAACTGGGCATTACTAAGGTTCTTATCCATAAATATGCTGGAATTTTATCTGCTTATGGCATGGCCTTGGCAGATGTTGTACAGGAAATACAAGAGCCTTGTGGCTTAGAGTTTTCATTGGCGAACCACGAGATACTTAAAGAAAGTGTTTCCAAATTGGCAAATAAGTGCACTGAGACTTTGAAAAATCAAGGCTTTAAAAATATACACTTAGAACATTTCTTACATCTTCGTTACGAGGGCACTGACTGTGCCCTTATGTGCTCAGCCACAAAGGAACATTCTTCTAATTGGTTGGTTTCATTTAAGGAATCGTTCTTACAACGTTATCGAACTGAATTTGGATTTGTGCTGCAAAATCGTCGCATTATAGTAGACGATGTGCGTGTAAGAGGTTTGGGAAAAAACTCAACGCCTCCGGAACTAGAAGCAGAAGAAGCGTGCGATACACAACCAGAGGATGTTGGATTTACCCCAGTTTTCTTTGAGCAAGGGATATTAGAAACTCCTGTTTATATGACAAGCAATCTTCGATACAAGCATAAAATACAGGGTCCTGCAATTATAATCGACCAACTGTCCACAATTTTAGTAGAACCTAATTGTTGTGCGGAAGTTACGAAGTATGGTGATTTGGTAATCCATATCCAGTCGCCTCAAAAATGCAAAGTCGATGACTCACTTGATGCCATTCAGCTTAGTATATTTAGTCATCGCTTTATGAGTATTGCAGAGCAAATGGGCAGGTAAATTATGTTGGCTTTAGCATAACGTCTTTCGTAAGTTATGGTCTTCTGCACTTGTTCTATAGCCTACAATAATTTGCGAACGATTATAATTTGCTTTAATAAAAACACATTTAATCTTCTATATTTATTTTAAGAGTTCTGCAACGAACTTCTATCTCAACGAATATTAAAGAAAGGCTGGACTTTTCTTGCGCTTTATTCGGACCTGATGGTGGTCTGGTTAGTAATGCTCCTCATATACCAGTTCATTTGGGAGCCATGCAAGAAACAGTGCAATACCATTTAAGGGTACGAGGCCAAACCCTAAAGAATGGAGATGTTATTTTGTCAAATCACCCTCAAGCCGGTGGTTCGCATTTGCCCGATTTAACTGTCATTACTCCAGTGTTTTACAAGTAAATTTTGTTTTATTGATGTTATTGATATTGATTTATTACGTATTAAAATATATTAACTTAAATATTCTAGAGACCATGATGGGCCTGTATTCTTTGTGGCCTCAAGGGGACACCATGCCGATATTGGAGGTATTACGCCTGGTTCAATGCCTCCTCATTCAACATCTTTGGCACAAGAGGGTGCCTCTTTTAAATCATTTCTTATAGTTGAAAATGGAATTTTCCAAGAGGATGAAGTAGTTAAAAGATTTACAACCCCAACATCGGCCAAAGGTGCAACTGGCACTCGAAATTTATCCGACAATATTTCGGACTTAAAAGCGCAAATCGCTGCCAACCAAAAGGGAATTCAACTCGTCTCTGAGCTAATTGATTCTTATGGGCTAAAAGTAGTCCAATCATACATGAAATATATACAAGAAAACGCCGAAATAGCAGTACGTGATATGCTTAGACAAATTGCTAAAGACACTCTGACACGAACGGGTTCAACCATTTTAGAAGCCGAAGAGTTTATGGACGATGGATCTCCAATAAAATTAAAGGTTAATATTGATGCAGCAAGGGGTTCGGCAGTTTGTGATTTCAATGGCTCTGGCACAGAAGTTTGGGGAAATTGTAATGCACCACGAGCCATAACCTTGTCGGCTCTCATTTATTGCTTGCGTTGCATGGTTGGTCATGATGTGCCTTTAAATCAGGGTTGTTTGGCTCCCATAAACATCGTTATACCAAAAAATTCTATATTAGATCCATCGGAAGGTGCAGCTGTTGTCGGAGGAAATGTATTGACGTCGCAGCGCATAGTTGACACGGTACTTAAGGCTTTCCGTGCATGTGCTGCTTCTCAAGGTTGCATGAATAATGTAACCATTGGCGACGAGGAATGGGGTTATTACGAAACTGTGGCTGGGGGATCAGGAGCCGGACCATCTTGGAATGGAGCTGGCGGAGTGCATTCTCATATGACTAATACACGTATAACTGATCCCGAAATACTTGAGTTACGATATCCCATGATTTTGCAGAGATTCTGTTTAAGAACCGACCAGTCCGGTGGTAAGGGAAAATTTCAAGGGGGTGAAGGAGTTGAAAGGCATATTTTATTCCGAAAGCCCGTAACTTTATCCGTTTTAACTGAACGTCGTACCTTACAACCGTACGGTATGAATGGCGGAGAACCAGGAAAGAGAGGTCTTAATTTGTTACATAAAAGCGATGGACGTATTATATCACTCGGTGCAAAAACGTGCATTGACGTGCAGGCTGGGGTATGTTTTTGTTTCTTAAATATGTAGCTTTTGTAAAAAAAAATGAAAATTTTGTTATTATTACTTTAGGCTCAAGTTCAATCCCTACTACATTCTTAAAACCAGCTATGATTTTAATTATCCGTATTTTTTTAACGGTTGTTTGTTATCTGGTTGTAAAAATCAGCTTTTTAATCCACTGGTCTATGTGCCGTGATTAGTCAGCACGAAGTTTTTTCCATTTTAAACTAAACAATCCAAAGATTTTTCTTTTTTTCTTATAATAACATCATCTAGTATATGCAGCGCTTGAACCATCTATCAGATTGGTATTGATATTCATTTAAAAAAAAAGGAAGGTTAGGTTAGGTAGAACAGCCAGCCGTTAAAGGAAAGGATACACCTCACTTAGAGAAGGATAAGAAAGAAAGAAAGAATAGAAGAATTAAGCATACTTACCAGGGTCTCTAATGGGAATCTAACCTACAACCAAACGTTTAGACTCGTGCACTTAACACTGATCTACCGGGGCGCTCAAAAGAAAAGAAAAATAATTAGGAATTGAACTTGAACCTAAAGTAATAACAAAATTTTCTTGAAACTAGTAGTTGTTTAACTATAAATAAAAAAACTCAAAACAATTTTTTTCATCTTTTAACCAAGGACTTGTTTGCGATGAAAACTCCTGGTGGAGGTGGTTATGGAATGCATGACGAAACTGTGCTGTCCAAAGAAAAGTTAGCTGCTGTTAATGTAAAATTCTTAGAACGTGGTTCAGTTTTTGATTATCGTCAATCACAAGAATCGACTTAATAAATCTTGTCCTTATGGTGAGTAAATCTTTGTAGAATAAGATTTTCAAATGAAAGGGTAATACGGAATTTTATATAGAAAGTGCTTTAGTTTTCTAGTTTTTAAAAGACTATAAATGTATGTTTTAAAATCTTTTCAATTATCCATCTGGTGCTAAATTTTTTCATGTTGTTACTAAACGAATTATTAAAATAAAGATTATTGATTTGTAAGTAATGGTTTCTTCGTAAATTTTTTAAAAGATTTAGTCAACAAGTGATTTGTAAAATGGTTTCATTTGTCAGCACTAAGTTATAACAGATGGCTAACTAATCCTAAGTTAGAAGCAACTAGTATGCTTGTAACTATACATAAACTTAAGATATACCTAAGTTCTCATCTGAGTTGAGTGTCAAAAAAATTAGTTTAAATATTTATGAGTGTCAAAAAACAGTTTAAAATTTTTATTTTTAGTATTACATTACATCTAAGAAATTATAATAAGTCCGCTAATTCTAAAAGTTGTTAAACTGGTAAAAAGTGTATGGCAATGCAACAACAATCATTTAATCTGGTGACTTTTAAAAACTTAAATTAAAAACTCAGATGTTAAATTATTTGAAAATAGAAAACGTTCTATTTTCAACTGAGGTTAGACAAAAATATTAACAAATAAAAATAGACATGTTATTACACTATACAAATAAGTCTCAGATGTGAAACTCAGATGACAACTCAGGTAGTGTAAATATAGCTTTATACACATAAATACGTTAGTTAGATTGAGTTGGAGAGCACGCAATAAATTCTAGAGGGAGCCTACCACCATACTCAGAGACTAAGAAAACAAGAAAATGAAAATTTAAGAGAGACAGAGTAAGAGAGAAAGCGAAACAGAGAGAGAGAGAGAGAGAGAGAGTATTTTATATCAGTATAGTAACAACCCAATGTCAGAAATGGGAAAATGCTAGGTATTGCCTGCTAGACATTTCACCCTTTTTGCGATGCTAGTATACGCCAACAGACAGAGACAACAGACCTACAAGCACCTAAATTCTCAAATTCCTCCGCGTTCTCAACAGCGTTCCGCTAATTATTTGCCGACAAAGATGTCATGCAACACTGACCGGTAAGAAAACCGATGGGCATTTTAATGTCCCTCTTTTCCAAAAACAGGAGGACCTTAGTTTTGCTTTCCGATGATTCTTGCCATAGAGCATGGTTTCTTGTACCATGCCATAGAGGTATCGACACCCTAAATCCGCCAGTATCAGCCCATTGTCTGCTCGCTGTGTGACTGAAGTATCCTTTAGTCTTCCCAAAGAACTTACAAAGCAGGGAACGAGACGAAGTAATCACCCCATATCTCAGACACCATTCGTGCTGGTTTATCTGCAACACTATTTCCAGGTAGCGCAGAATGTTCGGGATCGCATCATAGCCTGACGTCACTATATCCTCTAAGGCCTGCCGTCACCTTTTGTATTATCTTTTTGTGTTTGATAAAGTAAAAGTCAAAAAAGTTTAAAAAAAAAATTAAACAAAATAAATAAATTAGACTTTTACAAAATAACAAGACGAGTTTTTAATTAGCTGGGTTGTTGTCAAGACTATACCCCTGTATTTATCTCCCTTGACCAGGAACTTGATATTTTGTAAAGATTAATGGCAGATTTGTTAATTTTGTTTAAAATTAAAAAAAATTTGTTTTACATTCACTTTCTAAAACACAAAAAGGAAATACAGAGGGCAAGGCACATTCAACCAGGTAATTTAAGAGCCTAGCTGGTTAAAATCAATTTGACATTTTCACATAAAAATTTAATTTTATATGAAATTTTTAATTTTTCTGACATTCTACCGTTCAAACACAAAAAGGAAATGCGGAGGGCGAAATTTTCGAATTCGTCTTGGGTTGACCAAAGCATTTTCAACAAGGTAAACCTAAGGCGAATTCAAAAAATTCGCCCTCTGCATTTTATTTTTGTGTTTGAACGGTAGAATGTCAGAAAAATTAAAAAATTCATATAAAATTAAATTTTTATAACGTGAAAATGTCTAATTGATTTTAATCAACTGGGCTCTTGATATTACCTGGTTGAGTGTGTCCTGCTTCTTGATATTACCCAGGGTACACCAGGGTACACTAATACAGTTATTATCAAGGCGAATTCAAAAAAATTCGCCCTCTGTATTTCCTTTTTGTGTTTGAGAAAGTGAATATCAACAATTTTTTAATTTCAAACAAAATTAATAAAACTGACAATAACTTTTACAAAATTTCAAGACGAATTTATAATCAGCTGGGTTCTTAACACTACCTTTGTAAGTGTACCCTGGGCCCACTAAACAAGGTAGTATCAAGGCGAATTAAAAAAATTCGCCCTCTTCATTTCCATTTTGGTGTTTAAATGGTGGAATGTCAAAAAAATTAAAAATTTTATACAAAATTTAATATTTGTAACGTGGAAATGTCAAATTTATTTCAATCAGCTGGGCTCTGGATATTACCTGGTTGAGTGTGCCCTGGTACCACCTGTATAAGTGTACCCTGACCTTGACCCATACTCAATGAAATTTGATTATGTTTATTAGTTATAATGTTAAAATCATTATTTATTTATTTAATTATTTTGTTTTTTAATTATAATCTTTACTTAAATAAAAATGGCTAAATACGTTTTGTGTGTATGTATATACAAGTATATATACGTTTGTTTTGCATTATATATTAGAGGCAAATAATAATTAAACTAAAATTATTAAATAAAAAAAAATATTAATAAAGTTGTAAAGTACAACAATTCTTTTATATTTATTTATACAAAATGCAAAAAATAAAGCAATTCCTTATAATAAATCAAATTTTTTCAATGGAATTTTAAAATCATTTCAATTCTGTTTTTTTTTTCTTTTCACATATTTTTAGTTTGTTTTAAGATTATCACAGATGGCTCAAGATTTTCAAAAGAATGTAAAATATGCGAACAAAATTTAAATTTTGTTTTTTTTTTGTTTCATTATGTTTTATTATGTTTAAAATTTTTATTTTTATATTTTTTGTTAAGATTTAAAACACACAAAATATGAAACATTTTTTTTCAAATAATTTACTTTTTTTTTTTTGTTAATTAAATTTATTTTCTAATGCTACATAAGTACATTTATAAATATTTTTTTTTTATTAAAATCACATTTAATTTGTTTAACCTAAAATTTTTTGTGTTTTGTAATTAATGTTTGAAAATATACAAATTATTTGGTCTAATACACATGATCCGAATAACCCATTAGGTCGTATAAATAAGAGAATATAGTTTTAGCCCAATCTGACTTTTTTATATGGAGTTTAATACACTAACGTTTGGAATTTTCTCTTTTATAACCAGGAAAGTGTCAAACTCCATAAAAAAAAGAAAAAGTTAGAGAGACTAAAACTATATTCTCTCATTTCTACGACCTGATTAGTTATTTGACTTTGGGTATATAAACTTATGTATGTATGTATGTATGCGTGTAAATACCTGGGACACTCAAACTTTTTACTTTTAAATAATAAAAAAAAAAACATTTAAAACTCAATAAAGGAATTCATTAAAGGTTGTCATATATTTTTTATATTATTAGTCGTAAAAAATAAAACCCTTTTTGTTGTTTATTATTGCTACAGAACAATCTTTTTAAAGATAAATAATAATAAAAAACATATCGCATACTTAATGGTAAGAAGTCGCAACTCAAAATTCTTTAAATCTTTTTCTTTTTGAACTGAAAGGAAAATTTCTTTTGCATTTTACTTTATTTTAAGACAGCTTTTCAACTGTTGAACTTATTTTAGTTACAAAATTAAGTTTTTTCGAAAAAAGCAGACTAAAGTTTGACATCAGAAAGCAGGCTAAAGTTTAACAGCAGGTATGTTGTAAACTCAAGTGAAATTTAGAAAATATTTGAATTTTTTTTTTCATAGCTGTTACGATTCCTGTTAGTACAGCGTTTTCCAGGCTGAAATTCTGACGGTGATGAAGGCCGCAGAATTGATAGGGGAGGATGTGGATGGGAAAGGGGACGTGACAATCTACGTTAATAGTCAAGGCGCGCTTAAGGCTCTAGAAGAACATTATGTCAGGTCTAGACTCGTGGGCGACTGCAGACGTGCTCTTAGGGCGATCATGGTGACAAGCAGGGTTAGATTCTTTTAGGTTCCGGGTAATTGTGACGTTTCCGACAATGAGATTGCCGATGGACTGGCAAGGAAGGGATCGGCCCGGTATATTAAACTTGGTTGTGAGCCGTTGAGGCCACCACTGGGCTTCTATTATGGGCTGATAGGGATTTGAATAATGAACAAGGTGGGCCGAACCTGGAGGGACAAGGCTGATTGCAGGATCTCTAGCTAAACAGGCTAAACAGATTGGGCACTAACCTGCTGCTCAAGGTGATCAGGGCGGTTCTAAGGTGCATTATTGGGACACTCACAGGGCATTGCGATGTAAGATATATGACGAACAAGTTAAACAGGAACTCTCTAGATTTCTGCAGGGTATGCGGGTATGAGGAGGAGATAGAGACGGTAGAACATCTTGCCTGGCACTGCCCTGGGCTGCAGATCTGCCGACAGAGCTGGCTGGAAAGGCGCTTCTTAGATGGACTTGGTGAGGTCCCTGGCTGTGGCATCATAGGTTTCATCAAGGGGGTTGGGTGGCTGGGCAGACATGTGCTTCAGCGCCTAAGGCTACTTAATTCCTTGGGCTTTTTGCGGGCGGCACTCTTGCTCTCTTTTTCCTTTACCTCTGGAATGCTTGTCTTAATCTTTTTCTTTTTCTCCGCTTGGCTCTTCTGAAGGGATTCAAAATAGGCCTTAGTGCCTTCGGTTGGAGGTGGCGAGTTAAATTCGCCACTACCCTTCGTAACCTAACCTACGGTTGCTGTCAATATTTTTATGAAAATTTTATGGATTTTATGTTTCTAAACGAGGGGTGTACAAAAGTAGGTCCTTCTTCGCCCTTTTTTTCAGCAAACAAAAATTTAATTTAAGTAGTTTCATGAAAAGTTTCACCGTGTAAGCCTGGGCCAAATCGTCACAGTCGATTCGAATCGAAAGTTCACTCGATTGATCGATTTGTCAATGCTTTTAGTATAGGACTTCTAATAAGAATTTTTAAATTCCGATTCGAATCGAATATAACGATTTGGCCCCTTGTTTTTTATATATTTATAAAATTTCTTAAATGCAATTTTGTTTCCCAGAGGTATAAAATAGTGGCTTTTCATTTCCCTCTTTGTCTACAAACAAAAATTTCGTAAAAGTAATCTTTAATGAAAATTTTTACTACGTAAATTTAGTTTTACTTAAGATCTTGCCTTGTTTTTTTACTTTAAATAAAATTAAAAAATGTGTCAATGTACTACATACATACATACATACATACATACATACATACATACATACATACATACATACATACATACATACATACATACATACATACATACATACATACATACATACATACATACATACATACATACATACATACATACATACATACATACATACATACATACATACATATATACTAATTGAATATTAAAGTAAAATTTTCTTTTTTTATATTTATTTGCATGTTTGCAATTGTTTTTTTTTTTAGTTTACGGTTACGAATTTACATAAGATGGCTATTTAAAAACACACATTTATTTTGTCAATTCAAAATATATTTTAAATAAAATATTTAAAAAATCAGGGGCCAAATCGTCGCATTCAAATCGAATTGAAATTTTACTCGATCGATCAAGTTATCAATGCTTTAAGTTTAGGAATTCTGATAAGAATTTTTAATTTTCGATTCGAAACGAATGCAACGATTTGGCCTCAGTTGCTTAAACTGTCTTCGTGTTTTTTTTATTATTATAATTAGTTTAAAATATAAAAATTTTTTGTTAAAAACCTTCAATATATTAAGCAAATTTATTCAAAAATAAGAAGCATTTATTTTATTATTTTTTCAAAATAAAAACAAATAATTTTAGAATCATTTGTCACTTACACATTATCGGCTGTAAAATAATAAAAAAATATATATTTTTTGAATCGAACGAGTTTCATTTAAAATACCTTAAATTACGTAAATAATGAGTCTGTATTACTAAGAGCAAACGTAAGGTATTTTAAATGGTGACAGGTGGTTGCATTTCAGACATGCATTTTTAAATTTCTTACTTTTCCTTTTTTTATATGAAATTTGACACATCTATTAAAAAAGAATTTCTATTTTAGTGTCAAACTCCATAAATAAAAAAGAAAAGACTAAGAGCGTAACCCTCTTTACTTCATCTTGCAATCACCTGGTACATTATTTCACATATTTTCGTTTGCATTTAGTAAAGCAATCCTTAATTTTTTAATAATAATTTTAAGTTTTAACATTTTTGTTTGTGTTTTTTTTTAAATTTATTTATTTTAAACATACACAGAGAGATTTAGTCCAAATTTTTCGAAAAAAGGCAAAGTGAGTTGTTATTATTATTTTGTTAATTGTTAAACGTACACATGCTATTAATATATTTATTTATTTTTTTTACATATTAAGTGAAAAATTAATATTTTATGTAAGATTTTATGAATGTATTTAAGATTTTAATCACTGGGTTTGAATTTTATAACATTTTACATACATATCTGTGTACATACATATATGGTTATGTAGAAAATGACATATTGAAACACGAATTGATTTTGATGATTTTTAATTTTTACAAAAAGTACTTTTGTATTTACAAGGATTTAAAAATATGCATTAGTATGTACTTATATAGTAAAAATAATAAAAATCGGCCTTTGCTGTTCTTAAAACCAAATTCTAGTTTTAACAAAAACAAACAAATATAAAGTGTGCCCCAAAATGAATAATAGATTTATTTTTATATTTGTACGTCGAATATTAGTAACCTTTAAAAAAACCAATTTGACATCTAAACACGAATGGGCTGTCTTAAATGTATACAAATATAAGAATCAAAATTTGACTATTGATGATTATGCCTTTAAACCGAGTCGATTTTCAACTTAAGGGGGGTGTTCTTTAAGTCCAAAGATTTGTTGCATTTAAACAGGTTTGTAAACATAATTTGAAATCCAGTAAAATTAGTGAATTCGGTTGGAAATTAAGAAATTTACTTAAGTTCGGTACTTAGAACAGGAGCGAATAATTTAGGGTATTCACGAGGTAGTCATAAAGTCATATGTCTTAAAAAAATAAAACAAAAAAATACTACTGTTGTGAGCATCCGCTGTTGAAGAAAACAGAAAAATAAGTAATTTCAATAATATTTTAAAATTAATGATTGCGACTTGATAATAATGTATATCACCGGCTTCACTAAAGAGTTTTGGCCGCCCGGCTTAGGTTTCTACTGTTTATGACGAAACAGTAAACACGGTTTAACAAGTCTTATTATTATAGAAGTTTTTTCTTTTAAGCACAACAATTTTTTTTAACTTTTGTAAAATATTAAAACTTAAAGACAATATGACTTGATAGCATACCGTTTGAATACCCCAATTGTTTAAATTTTTAAGGCCAAAGTTATTTGAGACCAACCCCACTTTTGCAAGAAAATTTTTCTGAATTAACAAATTTCAAATGCAAAACAATTATGGAAAAGTGGAAAAGAGAGTGTGTGTACTAGCAAAGCCGCATTGCGCTTATCGATTGGTAGCCTTCTTCTGTTTGCTCTGCAAAAGCAAAAATAATTTTGAGACAAAAAGGATTTTTTTAATTCAAATATCAACGTCGAAGCAATTGACGTCTACTGTCAACTTATAGAGCAGTAATATTTATTTCGATTTCAAGGCAGTTTGGCTTTATTCCTAAACGCAGTTTGCTTTGTATCATGAGATTTTACCTTCTTCCTTTATAAAACCCTTACCTTTCTGACAATATTTTCTGCTTCCAATGCATTAATATAACTATAAACATTCTTTTGGGAGCAGAAGACATTATCGAAACCCTCAGCTTTGTTGTCAGGAAGAATTTGAAATTTCATGATGCAAAGCAAACTGCATTTAGGAATACAGCCTTTACCGACGGTGAACTGTACTGCATCTGAAAGTTGAATACGATGCCAACAAGGCATTTTGAATAAGGTGGTTGACTTACGACCATTTTTTGACAGTGCATTAGTTAATTTTCATTATAATTTGATTGAAAATCATATGCAGTTTAATTTTTGTATTAAAGTTTCCCAAATTAAAAAAAAGCAACGAAAAATATAATTTAAAGATTCTATAGCACTGGTAACTCAAACTGTTCGAAAATTTAATTGCTATGAAATCGCTATCACAATAGAAAGTAATTGAAAAAGACTATGTGCATAATCAACAGCTTTTTAAAATTCGATTTTTAATTTGAACTGTTTGCAAAAAATAAAAAAATTGTGAAAAATAAAACAAAAACCCGAAAAATTATACTTTTGCATAGTTTTGTTGGCTGGTTTGAATTTAGTTTTGGAAAAATACATACATCACTTCACCTCATCTACCTCTTTAGATTTAAAGTCGCAAATATTCTGACGATTGTGAACTTTAAAACCCCTACTATGCGATTTAAAAACGCATCGCTAATATAATGCGAAATACGATTGTTAGAACATGAGATATAATTTATTAAGGTGGCAACGTTACGACTAAGCAGATTTTTTCGAAAAATGTTCCCTTAAAATAACTTGTGAAACAAAACAAACTAAGGAAAACTCAGTTAATCAGATCGCTTATTGCTGACACAATATCATAACTCAAAAAAGGTAATTTCGAGAAAAACGCGGTTGAAGTTTTCGGTTTGCTTACATTTACTAGAAAAGACAAACGCGAAAGTAGAAACAATTAAAAAAAGAAAAGAAAATAACCAACACCTCTGCATCGTTAACTCAAAAAACTCATTTTTTGAGTTATGGCTTTGTTTGAGCAAATGAACGAATTTTTTTGTTGTTTCTTTTCTCTGAAAACTAATAAAACAATCGAAATCATTTGATTGGGCTTTGTTGTTTTTTAATGCACAAAATTGGAAACTTGAGTTGCATTAAAGCTTTAACTAAAAATTTCTACCTTAATTTTACATTTTTTTTTAAATTTTAAATTCCCATGTTACAAGACGCACAAGAGGGGTTAAATCATGTTTTTTCAAACGGCATATGAATTAGAAAATTCAGTAAAAATTACTTTGATGCATTTTCATATGTCGATGGCCCTTTTGAAACGTAAAAAATAAATTATATGTTGTTACACCGTTACACCCTTTTGGATTTATTTAATAAAGCCGTTTTTTTTAATAGAAGGCTAATAATATGTTAAAAGGGTTAAGAGGTGTGTTTTTAATTTTACTTTTTGTTATTAGGCCCTTTTGCGTTTCAGGTAGTCATATATTTTATTAACCTACGGATTTGTTGGCTCAGGACCGACCATATATTGAATTATGTAGTTTTAAAGTATTGGCACAGCATTATATAGTTGATTTTTAGTAATCGCCCTGTTAAAATGTTGTGTTTTAAAATTTGTTGCATACTTTAGGGCTTTCATAGAAAAATTATTTCTCGATCTACTATCTATTTTTTTCTGATATCCTGGTGCTTTACAAATTTGCTTAAATGTAGTATAGTAAATAAACGAAATAAAATTAATTTTAAATGAAAACGAGGTACACACAGACACTCGCCGTTGTGTGGTGTTTGTGTATTATTTTTTTAGTGCCAGGAAATACATGCATATGTAAGTATGCAGAAAAAATCTAAATTTAAATAAAAATTTTTGGAATTGAATTAAATATTTCCGAAATTAAATTGCAAAATCTGAAAATGAATTAGAAATTTCTGAAATTTAATTAAAAATTTTAAAAAAGTTTCTGAAATTCAATTAAAAAATTCTGAAATTGAGTTAGAAATTTTTAAAATTAAATTAAAAATTAGAAATTCTAAAATTTTATTAAGTGTCTTAAATTGTTTTGAATTAGAAATTTATGATAAAATTGGAAAGTTCTGAAAATCAATTGAAAATGGCAAAGTCCTGTTTTTAAATAAAAAGTAACAAGCCTTATTAGTTGTGAAAATCGCTCAAGCCAGAAATTTTGTAACAGACCTAAACATGCTAATGCCGATTATTCATCAGTCTGTGCTATTAATCACTTGCAAAAGTAAACAGTGCAAATATACGAGTCTAAATTGTGCCGCAAAATTAATACTCTAGTAATCTATAAGTTTTCGTTAAACAATTTTAAATATTGTTCAAAATGTTCATTTATGTATGGAAGAAAGTACAGTTTTTGAACAACGAAATAACTATCGAATAGTTACTGTCCGTAGAACAGGGCCGAACTTAAAAAAATTAAACGGTTAAATAAATATGTTTAACAATTAAAAAATAACTGTGTAACATCTATGTATGTTTATGGATTGGTTTATGTAAAGTGTATGAACGTATGTGCAAGTCTGCAAAATATCTGTACAACTATTTTCTTAATTTCTTTTCAATTTTTCTTATTTTAACTAATTTTTTTTGTTCTTTAAGAGGTGCTGTCATAAATTGGATGATGTTTCTTCGGAAGAGACGATGTTTTTGGCATTATTTCTGTCGAAACTGTTCAGCGTATGCATCGCATGTTTAACTTCTGTATCTGTAAGAGAAAGTTATGTAATTGAATAATTCAATCTTTTATGCTGGTTAATTAATAATCAATTTATTGTGTACTTTTTTTTAAAGCGAAAAATAAGAGAAAAATTAAAATACAAAACAATACAAGTTTTAAAAATAATGACATTTATAATAATAATAATAATAATAATAATTAAAAAAAGTAATAATTATAATTCAAAACATTTATTAATTAATTAAATTTTCAATTGGATATTATTTCTCTTTACATACTCTATTCGATATACATGTACATACATATATCTAACTACATAAGTGTATCATCTGTGTGTGTGTGTGTGTGTTTATTTCTTTATACATATGTTTACATAATAATAATCAATTTTTTTTTTTAATTTGTATGTTTAGCTGATAATAAAAATAATAATTTATAAAATAAAATACATTTTGATTCTTTTTTTTTTTTTGATTTAGATGAAAAACGATATTTATTATTCTTCTTCTTTTTTTTGGTTTAGAATTGCATTAATTAATTGCAACAAAATCTTTTAGTTTTTTTTAAAGTGTTTTTTCTGTTTTTAATTTTTGCAATATTAAATCAAATACAATAAGGAAAATTAAGGTAAATTATTTGTGTATGTATGTATACATGTTATTATACGTAAAACTATTCTGTATTTCTGTTTTTTTTTTGTTTTCTGAAAACCATTGCATTTAAATTATTTTTCATATTATAAATGAATGAAGTAAGTAGTCAGTGAAGTAGATGTGTTAATGTTTTTAATAAAACTTATTGTTGTTATAATTAACTTAACCGCTTTTCACAAATAACTTTTCAAAACTACATATGTAAAATATTTAAAAAAAAGCAAATTTTTTATGACAACAAGTCAATTATAAATATGTTGGTTTTAATTTTTGTTTGTAAAGGAAATTTTATTTCAAGATTGTGCATCATTTTTATTGCATTTTGAATTTAGTTCAAAAATAAATTTAAAAAATATATAATAAAAACACCAAAAGCAAAAATATATTATTAATAAAAAGAATTTAAAATAAAAAATAAAAAAAGTTTGGTAGAGAACACAATAAGTTCTTCATCATATTTCTTTCGTAACTTAAATTATTTAAAAAATGACTCGTCTTTAAAAACCCGTAAAATCGTTAACTTCTTTTATTTGATATGAAATGAATCAACAAACATCATTAAAACGATCCGAAACTCCAATATTTGTGAACATTTTTTTTTTAATTATTCAAACAAACGCTTATGGAGGATGATGGAAAAATTAAATAAAAAAAAATAAGAAGCTTTTGAATAAGTCCTTTCCTTAATAATGAATGAAACACAAGTGAAAGGCATTTTCTTTTTTTCTAAAATAAAAGGCAACACGATGAATGGTTTTTCTTTTTGTTTTTTTGATTAGTATGTGTGTTAATGTGATCGTTAGTAGGACTTAGAAGGGGGAAAAATAGAAAGAAAATAAATCACGCTTGATTTACATACAATCACCTACTACTCACCTCAGCCTGAACTGAGGTGGTGGGTGTAGCACTTGATACAGCAGCCTCGTCAATACAATTCGTTTGTGGCGAAGAGCCTGCAATATTGGTGCTGCTACTCACCACGGGTGGTGAGGTTGTACCACTTGTGGTCGAAGTAACACCGGATGTGGATAAATTATCAGGCGATTGTTTTACGGCACCAGCTTGTAAGGACCGCGGATTTGCCAATGCGCTATTAGCCTCAGTCGGCGGTGGGGCTTGTAACGGGTGTAGTGTTGGTAGTTGTTCAGTTGTTGTGGACTGTAGCTGTGAAAAGTCCGTTTGGGTCTTTAACGTTTTGTTAGAGGTAGGAGTAGTAGTCGAAGTAGTGGTTGTGGTACCGGTACTGGGAGGTGAGGTTGCAAGAGGTACTGGTGGTACTTTGGAGTTTTTACCGCTCTCCACACCAAGAGGGATAGTAGTTGGTGGTTTGGGCAATGAATGACTTTGGGAAATTTCGGAATTTTTGGTTTGTGTTGCATAAGTCGACACTACTTTTGAAAAGTCTTTGCCAGACGTTGCATCTACTTTTTTTACCAGTTGCTGATTTTGTTCGGTGATAATAGTAGCACTAGTAGTTGTAGATGAGAAAGAACCAGATATTTTACCTTGACCAGGGCTGCTGTGCCGGCGATTTTGTACATCGGTTGTGCTAGGACTAGGTTGCCGATCAGCCTCTGGCAAATCCTTGCTGCCACTGCAAGAAGTGTTGACTACGGTCGTTGTTGGTGAAGTGGATGGTTTCTTTTCATTTAAATGCACCTCTGCCTTCGACGAATCGTCCTTTTCTTTTGGTGCATCATTACTGTTTTCCACTCCGTTAACTTCACTGCAGTTGGGGACTTGCGAACTTGTTGCACGCATTGATTCTGTATTGCTGACTGTTGATGGGGCATTATTGCTAGAGTTAGAATTAGATCCGGTTAGATCTAACGTTGTTGGTTCATGTGTAGAGTTGGAAATGCCCATTGTGTTTGGCTTATCCATCGAAGCAGCCTGAGGTACAACATTTGCTATGTGATGGCGCATAGCATGCGGACTTTGAGAGGTTCTACTGTTGAGTCCCCCGTTTTGGGCCGTCGATGTTGTTAGTTTTCCTGGCATGGCGGCGGTGGAGAATGCAAGTGGGTTAATCGATGACCCTGGTACAGACATCTGTAAGGGTCCATTGTTTTGATTTGATACTGCAGTTAAAGATCCAGCAGCGGCTGCGTGCATAGCTGCTAAATGACTGGGATGATGTGAGTAGTATAATGAACTACTCATTGGTGACATATGAGTCGACAATGATGTAGTTGGTTGGGCTATACTCCCACTAGCCTGCATTGTGGGTGCTGAGGAAGTTATCATATTTGAGTCTGACGGTCTGACTGATATTAAGCTGTTAGAGCTGGCTGCATTTAGGTTACCATGTGACAAAGATCCTGCAGATGTTGTGAGCATTGCAGCTGAGTGCGGTGGCAATTGATGGGTAGAGGTCATAGTCGGATGATGCGGAGACATGTGAGGATGAGTCAAGTTCATGCTGTGATGAGCTAATCCTAGTGCTGCTGAAAACCCAGGGTGGGCTAGGCCCAATGCAGCTTGTTGCAGGTGATGCGGCATATTCGAGGGAACATGCGAGAGCGTTGGAACTCCCGGTAAACCAGGCAAACCCAAGTTTAAACCCATTGCGCCGTGAGGACTTTGTCTTTGGCTAGTTACATGATAGGGAGACATGCTTGAAATACAAGCTTGAAGACTGGCAGGTGGTGCTCGTAGACCCAAATTTAAATGTGGCATCATAGATCCAAGTATGTTTCGGCTTAATGGATTATACAATGGATTTGAGTAATGATGGGAAGCAGATAACAATTGCTGGCGCTCTCTTTCACGAGCCTCCCTTTCTTTTTCACGCATTTCTCTTTCTCTTGCCTCCTTCTCTTTTTGTTCCTTTTCCCGTTGTTCCTTTTCTCGCTGTTCACGCTCGCGTTGTTCCTTTTCTCGTTGTTCCCTTTCACGTTGCTCTCGCATTTCTCGAAGTTCTCTTTCTTTTTCCCTTTGGATTTCTCGTTCACGTTCTTCTTCACGAGCTATTCGAGCTCTGTGCTCTTCCTCCAACTTAATTCGTTCATGCAAGCTAGGACCAAGTCCTAGTGCAGCACTAGGAATCATTGAATATAAATGAGAAGCATACGGTGATGCCATTGGAGGGTAAAGAGCAGCATGAGGATGGGATGGGTGCGCTCCTGCTGCTCTTAGTAGCTGAAAGCGTTGATCCAAATACATTTGATCAGTGTAAGGCAGACCAGCTGGATTAATGAAAGCGCCTGGAAAAAAGTAATAAACATCAAAGTAGTAAATTTTAAATAAACTAACTTATGCGTTTGAAATCAACTAAACCGCAAAGGAATAAGAATCGCAAATTTGTATGTATGAATGTAGTTTCTTCAATCTTAATTAATCGATTTGAATAAAAAAATTTATTTTACCTGGTGGCAAACCTGCTATTCCTGCGAATGGGGAATAGGCATCTAAAGGAAAAGCACCTGCTGGATGTATAAGCCTCTCGTCAGATCGGTATGGTTGAAAACCACTTCTAGCCAAAAGCTCTGGCTGCAAAGTCGAACTAGTTTGAGAACTAAGGCGGGCAATCTTCTCAGCTGGCTGAGGGGAAGGCGCTGAACGCTTCTTTGCAGCCGAAGAACGTTCTTCGCTGTTTACCGCCTGGGCTAACGATGAACTTCCAATACGTTCATTTGATACTGAAGCTCTACTATTTACGTTTGTATTGGACGTAATCGAAACACTTGTACTAGTGCCGCCTGCACTTGGTGCTGCGACATTGCGTTCGTTTCGTTCGCGTGAAGAAACCTCTTCCTCCTCCTTTATATCGGCTTGTTTTGCAAGATTTCGCAAAGCTGATGCAAACGGTCCACGGGCTTGCGTTGCTGCACTATTTAAAGCAACTGGTACACCAGCCAGTTGTTGCTGAACTTGCACAGCAGCTGCGGCAGCTGCAACAGCGTGTTGGTGTGCCTGATGTTGTTGCTGGACCAAAGACGGTGAATGAGCGCCGAGGTGATTACTAGTTAAGGTATGATTTATATTTGGCGTAGCAGATTGAGCTTGTACATTTGCTGGATTGCCAGTAGTAGCAGGCGGAGCTGACGAAGATTGTAGGTGGTGCGGTGATGCCACCACAGGTGCTGGACTAGTAGCTGGCCTCTTTTGCGCAACTTTTGGCGGCACTGCAATTATAAGAGAAAATAAAATAACAATATAAAAATTTCATTTTATTTTTAGTTTGGAAAAAGTGATCATTTTTATTCAAGCTTACAACCGATACTTTAAAAGTTACACAGAATGGCTGCATTCCTTCAAAATTTCAACCTTTCAAAATTTTAACTACTTTTTTTTACAGAACCCTTAGACGTTTAACAATGTTCTCTGTTTTCAATGCATTTAAATAACTTTGAACACTAATTTTGGTGCAGAATGCATTATCAAAACCTTTAGTATTGCTTTAAAGGTAGAAGTTGAAATTTTGTACCGTAAAGCAAACTACGTTTAAGAGTTCTGCCAATATCAATATTGATCCCTGTTCCCAAAAAAAAAGAGCATCTTTAATTTAGTTGTTCTTATTAGATATCTTGGTGTTCCTAATTAAATAAATTTTCCTAATTTAACGATTTCTTTTAAAAACAAATGTTTTTAAGTCATGTTGCAAGAAGAGGATGCCAGATGATTTCGTTTAGTTAAAAAAAAAACTCATATTTGCCGCTTCTAAAAATATCAGGATCTTTGACAATCACGCACCCCATAAGTTGTTGTCATAGAATGACCGGCACGTTCCCCCGAACTTAAAACAATTAAGTCTTCGGAAAACAGTTAATTGAAATATTAATCGAGAGAAGTTCCGGAGGCAGCCCAGAGGGATACTTCAGTGCTATTCAAATCGACATTTTCAATCGTAGTTAAGTTGGCTTTACATGGTTATACAAAGTATTTAGATTTTGTATAATCAAAATATTATGAAATTCTCTCCGTGTTTAAGAAAAGAGAATAAAAATCTGTTCTAAGTATTTTTCATGTTTACACGGATGAGATTGATAAAATCAAAAGCAGTTATTTCCTTGCCAGTATCTTGTTGGGGTAACGCCATATGGTTAAAGTTCTACAATATTAACAAAAACAACATGAAAAAATTCTGCTTTGATTGCTTGTGTATTGTTTCATTAAGTGTAGCCACCTTCATTAGATTCTGTAAGTGCTGCCAATCTTTCACACCTCTGATGTGATGAGAATACACAAGTTTCTAAAATGGTTTAGAAAATTACATTGTGCTTTTACATGATGAGATTTTGTATTATTCTACAACATATTTTAACAAATCATAATATATGTATTACCATGTAAAAGTACCTTTAATAACAATTAAATAGATTTAAAGTCGAAAATATGTAATAATGCGTTTGAAAACCAAATTTTTGCTTCCATTGCTTATATCAACTATTCGTTTAGTTATGTTTTAAACAAATAGATAACAGCAGGCAACAGAGGAACACGACTGCAAATGCAGCTGACTGGAATCGTAGTCATGTAGTTAGCTACTTAATTATATTAAAAACCAAAGCTGCATACATACACCAGTGTTGGTTATTTCTATAATGGTGCAATTTTAAATTTGTTTGATAATTCGTATTGGTAGGAATGCCGAACTTTGAACAAAATTGTCGAAGAGCAATTACGTAAAAATCATTACTCTTAAAAAAAATTATCCACAGCGTACGCGCGATGCTCTTTTGACCACTGCGACATTGTGACTGTGAAATCCGCACAATCTATAATTCCAACGGCGCGCCACCGTCCCTCCGCACCGTTTTTTACTTTTTAAAATAATTGCATTTCAAAATATAAATTTGCCCCCAGTCACCCTGTTTTTAATTTTGCTACTAGGAAGATCAAACAGTTACTATTCGACCGGTTGTTTGGTTTTACTGAATCCGGTTACATATGTTTGTTAAATTCATATCTTAAAACCCGAATAACCAATTGTTTAACAAGTACACATTTTTTTTTATTATTGTAAATATGCAGAAATATAAGAAAAAAAATATCATCTTATTTCTTTAGGCTTAGCTGCACTGGCTCTTTGACATCGGGACCTTAATGTTTCCAAAAGGTAGGCATTATTAGACGCCAAGAAAAACTTGATTCACTTTCAACTAATTCCAAAGTACCACGGCGCCAAAAATTAATCGCTGGGTAAAATATTATTAGCGCGTTGTGTTGCCGAGGGGGGAATATGTCAGTTTTGTTTTTTTTTTCGAAAATTTTAAAAACTCACTCACTCACTTGTTTACGTTTTTAAAGAACGGAGGCCAGAGTAATGGTTTATTTTATTACTTTTGCTAAGGGCACACTAGGCAAACGTGGCGTCACTTCGACAAACGTCCACACTAAAAGCGTTAAAATCATTTTAAACCGCAGTGCCGCACAGCGATAAACAACGAACATGACGCACATTGCTTTCAGCATACGCTATTGTTTTTGCTAACGATGGCACAAAATGGCATAGTCTGTACTTAGCGTTACGTAACTTGTGTTTGTTTTATTTAAATTCGCTTTTTTCATTATCTAATTTGCTAATGCTTATTTGAAATGAATAACCGGTTAACCGGGTTTTTATATTTTTTACTGATTACCGGGTTTTTTTATTTGCATTTTTTCGAAAGCCGGGGTTTGAAAAAAGTCGAATAATCGATCTCCCTACTTGCCATTTTGGTCAACATTAGTCTTGGCAGTCGTGAAGTAGAGACGTGGCAAATGTATTATGGAAAAATATTTGGTAAATCAACGTGTTTTAATCGTTAAAACATTTTTATCAAAATCAATCATCGATTTTCATGAAAAAATCATTGTGAGTGATGAGGCACATTTTCACTTGAATGGATATGTGAATAAACAGAATAGTCGGTTCTGGGCAATGGAAAATCATCAAATTATTCATAATTATTCATTTCATTTTTGCATCCATTAAAAGTAACAGTCTGATGTGCAATTTGGTCAGGAGGAATCATTGGACCTTACTTTTTTGAAACTGAAAATGCCGTAACGGTAAGTGTCAATGGGGAGCGATATTGTGATATAATTGAAAACTTTTTAATTTAATGCCACAACTGCATGCTTGGTTAACATGTGGTATCAACAAGACGGTACCACATCGCACACAGCCAGGATTACAATGGAACTACTGCGAGACCTGTTCCCCCAGCAAGTTATTTCAAGAAATGGTGATGATGATTTTGGCTTCCACGGCCGTCTAATTTGACTTCTCCGGCTTCTTTTTGTGGGGATATCTGAAAAGCAAGGTTTATGCAAACAAACCAGAAACTCTGGAGCAACTCAAACAAAATATTCGTGCTGATATTAATAAAATACCACGTAAAATGTGTGAGAATGTAATGAAAAATATGCTTAAAAGGGCACGCGTTTGTGAGGCTAACAGAGGCGGGCATTTCTCTAAAATTGTATTTCATACATAATTGCCGACATTAATTAAAACATTTATCAATATAAGATCCATTCTCTTTCATTTAATCAAAAATTATAAACAAACGAAATAGTATACTTTGCCGGCGGACACCCTGCAATATTTTTTTTAATTTTATAATTTTTGTCAAAAAAATTGTTTTAATTTTTTGATTTTTATTTGTTTAGCAGAAATAATTATTTTTGAATTTTTACGAAAATCAATTATAACGATAATCGTTATATTTTGATTTTTATATTTAGGGTATTTACAAGGTATTCATAAAGTCATATGTCTTAAAAAAATAAAACGAAAAAATTCTACTGTTGTAAGCATCCGCTCATAATTAAGTGTGCTATTTTAAATTTGAATCAGCTGCTGGAGAAAATAGAGAAATAAGTAATTTCAAAAATATTTTAAAATTAATGACTGCGACTTGTTAATTATATCTACGGCTACACTGAAGAGTTTCGGCCGTCCGGCTCAGGTTTCTACTGTTTATGACAAAACAATAAACACAGTTCAAAAAGTCTTATTATTATAGAACTTTTTTCTTTTAAGCGCAACAAACATTTTTTTAAACAATTGTAAAATATTAAAACTTTAAGACAATATGACTTGATAGCATACCGTTTGAATAGCCCAAATATTATATTTTAGGAAAAAAATGTAATAGAGCTTAAAGTAGTTAATGAGATGTTTAACCAAATAATAAATAATTAAATTCTTTATTGCAAAATAATAATGTTAATTGTGAAAGTTTATAACAACTTATGTTTTTATTTTATTTTGAATAATTAATTGTTCTTGGATTTTTACGAAGTTAAACGATTATTGCGAATTAAAAGTGGGTGAGGATTGGTAATTTGTTTATGTGTCCTTATATATCTGTGGTAATTTAGATGATTTTTCAAAAAATCTGTTTTATTACCATTAAGATGGTGTACTCCACTTGTATATCCGAGGTTTAATTGTGCATGATTTTTTTTTAAATTGAAAATTGGAAAATATATAATTATTATTAACAGCCCCTGGAATATTTTAATCCTAGAGCAGCACCTTTGCCTTTAAATGTAATTTTAAATCAGAAGAAAATTAAATTACTCCTGGTAACTTATACAGGGTGTCTGGTAGCAGATTTATATTTTCAAACTTAATAATTGACACAAAGTTTTATTTAAAGCATTAAACGATAGAATAAAAAAGCGTATTTTTTTTTTTAAAGAGTATGTCATCCAGATGTCTTCCGCCGAGTTGACAACATAGTTTGGCGCAGAATACAAGGTCCCGTGTATTCTGCGCCAAACGCCGCCGTAAACTTGGTTCAATTGAGCTGATTTATCCTTTAACGCCACAAGAGATTGAAGATTGTCATTATAAACCCTTTTTTTTTTAGGTAACCCCATAAAAAAATCAATGAGAGTTAAATCAGGCGTGGACGTGGCCGTTTAAGTGAAAATGAGCCTCCGCGCCAAAAAAAAAATGGTATTAACAGTGCGAAAACGCTCCAACATCGTTTCATAAAAATGTTTGCAAAAGTCAGCCATTTTGCTTCAGCTCTTAAAAGATTTCAATTTTAAAAGGATAAAACTTTAGATCCTTTTTTAAAATTTCATGAATAATCGCTCTTGAAAGTCCCAGTGAGGCTGCTCTTTTTTGTATTGAAAATCGCGGATTTTTACGTAAACTGCTTTTAACCACTTCAATGTTTCCGGAAGTCCTTGAAGATTGACTGGGCCCTGGCTGCGGAACATTCATACCTGAAGCAGTTGCGCGGAATCTCTGCACCCATGAATTAATTAAATTTACATTTGGTCCATCACTTATTCGCCGAATACCGAACTTTAAACAAAATTGTCGACGAGCAATTACATTAGAATCATTACTCTTACAAAATGTCTCCACAGCAAAAGGTGCTCACTCAACTACTGCGACATCGTGACTGACAAATCCGCACAATTTATAATTTCAACCGCGCCACCTTCTCCGTACCGTTTATTACCCTACCAGAACAGTGACAGTCATTTTACCGGTCGTATGACCGACACAGATGACCGATATTTCGGTCATTATTTTCTATCATTTTCTTAAGGGCGATGTGAAAAAAATGGCCGAAACTTTGTGTACGTGTGATCTTGCATCTCCCTCGCACCTTTAGAAATGATAGAAATATTGGTCACAAATGACCGAAAAAAATGTTTTAGTGTTAGTTTCGGTCACAAATTTCTTGTAGAGTACATTGTGAAATAATTGTATTTAAAAAAATAAAAATGCCACCAGACACCCTGTTATTATTATGTTACGTAGCAAGGGTTGATAACACAACATGTTTCTATGTGGCACTATTGTTTTTATTGTTGCACAAGTTCGTGTCATATTATTGCATGCTGTCCAAATATATCCCAAAAGAAGCGTAAACAATAAACATTTCTATACACATTCATACATAAGTAAGTATTTCGTGTTGTTTTCAAAATATTTGGATGTGTGTACAAATAACTAATTTATTTTAATTGATTTATTAATACAATTACAAATACCGAGTCAAATGCACAACTATTTATAGAAAAAGGAAAGTTTTTAGAAAATCGTTTTATATAAAATAGTCATGTCATGTGGCAAACAGGGATGGCAACATTTTAAACGAGATATTTGTATTGGGAAAGTGAACTTTGGAGCAGACCACTTTGACCTCGGGTTTCTTTTGGACCCCCCTTCGTTACTTAGTTATTTTCTACCACATACTGTTGGAGACGGTTAGGTTAGGTTACGAAGGGTAGTGGCGAGTGCAACCCGCCACCTCCACCCGGAGGCCTCTAGGCACATTTTAAATCCCTTCAAAGGAGTCGAAAAGAGAAATAGGAAAGGCAAGAAGTTCATAGGCAGAAATAAGAAAAGAGAACATAATGCTGTCCGCAAGAAGTCAGTTATCGTAGGCGCTGAACCATCTGTCTTCCCAGCCCCTTTGATGCATCCTAGGATGCTCCCAAACCCACAGCCAAAGACCTCACCAAGTCCATTTAAGAAGCTTCCACCCAACCACCCTTGTCGGCGGATCTGTAGCCTAGGACAGTGGCAAACTAGGTGTTATACCCTCTTTATTTCTTCCTCATCCTCATCCTCTGCACAACCTGCAGAAACCCGGAGAGTTCCTGTCCCATTTGCTCGTCATATACATTTCTCACATCGCAGTGTCCTGTAAGTCTCAATAATGCCCTTTAGAACCCTTGAGGAGAAGGTCAATGCCCATCCTGTCCAGCCTGGGCTGTCTGGAGATCCCGCAATCAGCCCTGTCCTTCCAGGTTTGGCCCACCTTGTCCATTACCTAAGTCTATTAGCCCATAATAGAAACCCAATGGTGGCCTCACCGGCTCACAACCAAGTCCAATATCCCGGGCCGATCTCCTTCTTGCCAGTTCATGGGTTGGAGATGGCTGTCAGGAGGGAGGGTGTCGCCGATGGAATTATCGATTGTGCGGATTTGTCAGTCGCGATGTCGCAGTGGTCAAGTGAGCATAGCGCGTTCGCTGTGGATACATTTTTTAAGAGTAATGATTCTTACGTAATTGCTCGTCGACAATTTTGTTTAAAGTTCGGTATTCGGCGAATACGTGATGAACCGAGTGTAAATTTAAATCGTTTGTGGGTGCAGAGATTCCGCGAAATTGCTTTGGCTATGAACGTCCCACATTCAGGGCCCAACCTATCTTCAAGGACTCCCGAAAATATTGATGATGAAGGCAGTTTACGTGAAAATCCGCGACATTCAATACGGAAAAGAGCAGCCTTACTGGGATTTCCAAGAGCGATTATTCATGAAATTTTAAAAAAGTATCCTTTTAAAATTCAAATCGTTCAAGTCACTTTCTTGGCTTTGATTTACGTAAATATTTTTGTGCAATGATGTTGAAGCGTTTTTGCACCTTAAATTCGCAGCGTAAATCTGGAGCGACGAGGCTTATTTTCACTTAAACTGTCGCGTCAATAAGCAAAACTGACGTTACTGGTCTCCAAGAACCCACAGCCCTCGCTTAAAACATCAAACACCATTGCATTGCCTCGCTGTTTGGCGTGGCTTATCCACGCATGAGATAATTGGACAATTTTTTTTCGAAATTTCTCGAGGTCAGGCGACAAAAGTCAACGGTGAAAATTATTGACACATGATTACAGAATTCTTTTTGCCAAACCTGCGAGCCCTTCCATCGTACTCTTCCCACACGTGGTTCCAACAGGATGGGGCGACTACACACAGCAAGAGCTTCGATGAATTTGCTTCGAGAAAGTTTCCCCCAAAAACTAGTCAGTCGCTTTGGGGACATCCCATGGCCACCGAGTTCGTGCGATCTAGCTCCAATGGATTTTTATGGGCCTTACTCAAAGAAAGGTTTATAATGACAATCTCTTTTGGCCTTAAAGGAAAATATTCATCGAAAAATCAGCTCAATTGAACCAAGTTTACTGCAGCGTGTGGTGCTGAACACAAGGTTTTGTTTTGAACAGTGTGTTCAACTCGGCGGAAGACATCTGGATGACATATTCTTTGAAAAATAAAATCCGTATTTCCATTCTATCGTTCAATGCTCTTAAAAAAACTTTGTATCAATTATTAAGTTTTTTATTTAAGTTTGAAAATATAAATCTGCCACCAGACACCCTGTATAAAAAAAAAATATTTATTGAAATAAACAACAATCTGGGCTTAAAAATGCGAGTTAGGTTTTTTCTATATTAAGGTAACGATATGTACATTTATATGTTTATGTTCATGCCTTAACACAATCCTTTTTTGAAGTGATTGTGCATTGTTTGTATGTATGTGCATGTGTACCAATATTTAACTTTATTAAAACCACAAGCTTTAGGATAAGAAAACACTTTTGCAGATGTGTATGTATATACGATAACGTTACCAACAACTCACCGCATATAGGAATTGGCGCATGTATGCTGGGTAATCCTCTTGGTAGCCATTCCATCATATATTTAGGTTTAAATCCAACAAGAATTTTTGAGTGTTGCACAAAAGATGGTGATTAGATAAGTAAATTGGGCAAACTAAGCGTTTGCTATTTTTAGATAAATTAATATTTATTAAAACATGGAAGCTTCGGAATCACTGTATATTTCCGTGTTCTTAAAGTGCAGCAGATAAACAAATGGCACAAACATAGAGTAACAAATTCTTTGGTTTATGTACTTTAGTAGTATGTAATTCAAAGGGATTCGGTAGCATTCGTGTTAATGTATGTAGGTTGGTTGACTGTTTTAAGTTGGTTTCGATTTCAAATATGCAATACGAAAATACATACTAATTTTGGAGTTCCTTTTGGATAAACTTTTCTTTTATTTTTGAACCAATATGTACCAGACAATAAAAGCACAGTTCAAATAGAATATCGGTAGTATTGCTTAAGAGAACTTAGACATTTAACAACACTTTCTACTTTATTAGTACCCATTATTAATTTTACAAAATTAATTTAATTTTACTTTTCTTGATATTAAAACGATAAACAAATTATCCAATTAACATAAGGAAACATACATCATTTATTTGTTAATAAAGTTTTGATAGTTTTTTTAGGGTCATAAACAAACTTTGGCTATTTTTATGTTTTTAAATGAAAGGCGAATGTATGCATCATATCTCGTTCTAGTGTTTCATTTATTATTTTTTTTTGACACAAAAAGAAAAGTTTTTTTTAAACAATGCAGCCAGCAAAACTTCGTTTTAACTCGTTTTCTTTGAAGATTTTTTAAGGATATAAATTCACATGCATATGTACATGAGTAAATATGTATTTTCGTTGTACATATTTATGTAAATACAAATGTTTCATTTACATATTTATTTGTTTTATAAATAATTCCTTTAAAGAAACCAATTACACGAGCACATGTTTATTATGTAAGTAAATATATATTTATGTACATTGATATAATTATTTATGTATGTATGTATGTATGTATCAAACTAATATCAATAAATTTTTATTTAATTTCCGCGCACATAACCGCCAAGTAATTACACAAAGGCTAAATGGTGAATACAACACATAAACTAAACTATTGATTATATTGTATTGTATTGTTTAGTGTTTATTACAAACATAAATAAATAAACATGTACACATGTATGTATGTATGTTTGTATAATGCCTATGAATATAAAATCTATTTTCATTCCTTTTATTTATATTTTTCTATTTCATTCTATGTACACACTTTCTTTAAGTGGCATCATAAAAACACCATAATTTCTTTTTATTATATTTTCACTTATTTTTTTATTTTTTATTTATTTTTTCTTTTGTATATTTTACATTTACACATTTGATATGTATGCGGGTGTTGTGTATGTTTACTTCATGTAATGAGCGGGATGGGCAACGAGAGCAATTAAAGACATTTAACAACCCCCTCAATGCACTTTAATATTTATTTTCTTCTTCTTCTCTATGTCATTTTTACAAGAATTTAAATTCTATACTTTCGAATACCTTATTCATAAGTACATATTCATATGTATAAGTTTATGTACAAACACTTTTGCATTTTGCTTTAATTTTTCTTTTTTAGTTTCTCATCTTAAAATCTTAAAGGATTAAGAAAAGGTAATATTATTTTTACATATGAGGATGACAAGAGAGCGAAATGGAATGAGAAAGAGTGATAGCAAGCCACTAAACACAATTCATAAATGTTTTTCCCACACAAGTTTAGATTCTCGTACATATGTATACAAATGTCAATAAAAATGCTCCCTTGTGTATTGAATGTGCAGCTGCAAATTATCCATATGTATCTTGTTGGTGGTTTTAACGGTTGAGTGGTTAAGTATTAGTAGGCGTTTTTAAGTAAAATGCGTACACACGTTGTTTATCCGTTAAAAATTTGACAAGAACACGACGACGTTTGCAAAAGGACTAAATTTAAAAACTCTGAACTCATTTTCTCCCGCTGTATACGTTTTTCTGCCATCTCTTACTGGTAAGGACTTTTTAGTATGCCGTAAAACATGAACAGCAGGAACGATTTAACAGTAGAGGTAAATAAACATTTAAAACAGAGTGGCCATATTTCTTTTGCTTATAACCTGTAAAAATTGTTTAATTCACAAAGTCTGCCTGTAAACTAAAAAATCATATTTTTGTTTTAATATTTTTAAATTAAAAAATCATGTTTTTAGAATTTATTTGATATGTTTAGAAATGTTGCATTGCATTTTATTGTTGTGAATGACGTTTAGTAATACAAACATGCCAGCAATACTATTCAAACCGACTGCTAAAAACTAACCATATTTAAAATGTAATTTAATACATGGTAAACAATATAACAGAGTGTAATAAATTAAGCAATTATCACAGAAAAATTACAACAAACAAATTTGCTTCTATTTATAAAATGACAAATATGATTTACATATTTGTTCATCAGGCAACCTCTTTGAATGAACTGCTGCAGATTATGTTTCTTTGTTTATTAAGAAATGTTTGTGTGTGTGCAAGTGTGCATTTTTGGATACCCTACATCAATAGAGAGCGTAAGTATGTATTTTCTTCAGCGTGTTGACGAAAATTTAACTGTTTATTTTGTTGTTTTTTGTTAGGATATTCTACTGGCCAACATAATGCATATTTTATTTTTATATATAAATACATACATATGTACATTAAAATAGCACTAAAAAATAGATTTTCCTTTTGGAAATATAAATTTTAAAAGAAGTAGTCAAGAGTTTTTTCTTATAGTTAATTATTCCAGCTGTGTATATTTATTGGGCTAAAACTTAAAAAAAAATCTCAGCTCTGGCCAACAACCAGTTCAAACCAAGATACGTAAAGGCAAGTTGAATCGGACTTGCCACACTTTGCGCAAGTAGCCGGCAGTTATATCAAGACAAGCCATCTATTGAAATCCACAAGTTAGACGCAGAAGGGGAAAACAGGTTAACACATAGTAGAAGCATTTGAAAACAGGGTTGTCTCGTTTACATTTACAGTGGAATTAAACTTAAAGTCTCGCTTAAGATCGATTTCACTGGAATAATCATGTTCCGGCCCTACTCTCCTTGCAAAAACTGTTTATGAAATGATTTTTTATAGCAAAATTTGTCAACTATGTTCATACAACCTTAAGTTGCTTTTACACGGAATGCATTTTACACATAATTTAACACTTTTTCAATCCATTGCGAATGCGTATCTCTGTCAAAATTGTCATTTTACAGATGGTTTCTAATTTTTTCTTTTACACATAAATGTGTTAAAATGTAAGAGGTAGTCCTGTGGCGTTATTATAGTACGTCTGACACAGCCTCCGAACTAAAATAAAAAAAATTCCTTTGCTTGTTCTTTTTCCTAAAAGCAGCTGATGTCAGATGCTTTGTCAGAATAAAATAGGGCACACTCTAATTGAAAATTTGTTTTTCAATGTTTCAACACGGTCACACGACATGTATTACAAGTTAACGAAAAAAATATCCCATGTGGTGTATCAGGGATAAAGAAAGCTTAATTTTGACATATACACCGACGGCAGACAGACAGACATACGTAGTAATTTTTCCATTGGCTATGACAGCCGGTTGCAATGCACCTCCACACCGAGCAAAGCTCTCCACGATATTGTTCAGGTTTTAACCGAAGTTCCAAAAGCTCCTGACACCCGTGGTACCAGACAGATACATAATCACTCTTATTATTAAGGTTTCCGTTTATCTAAAGCACTTTAAACTAAGTAATTTTAAGTAAAATTTTTCTTAACTAAATTTATGCTTTTTGTTTACAAAAGTTGTGGTAACTATTACGCACTCCCATATCTGAATAATTGTGAATTGCTTATTTTATTTGACGTAAGATTTTTGCTTCAACGATTTTTTGGGACGGAAGAAAAGCGGAAAGAAAAATTAAGCTTTTGGTGCGATCGGTTTTGGTAGTTTTTTTAGTGCTTTACGAACCGTCACCTAGGAAGTCTATTGACCACCTCTGGCCCGCTGCGCTCAAGGAACCGTAGTAAGCAAAAACCCTAACGTCCACCCAGATCAACCATTAAATTTTTTAAAATCAATGTCATTAATGTAAGAAGTGGTGATTGGAAATATACAGGGCTCACTCTTGTCCCCGTCTTATTATCGCCTAAATCCCCAGGCATCCAGTATCCGTTCCCCAATTTTCAGGACCAACGTGAGAGTACCCGCTACTCCTTTGGTATCTCTTACTCTTTCTCGCCTAATGTTCTTGTTAATCTTGGCCTATGAAGCCCTTTGAGGAAACCTCAAATAGAGATTGCTGAGTTTTAAACATGTTATAAAAGTCGTTTTAAATTTTTTAGTATTAAATAGCAACAATTTCGTTCTACATACATCTGTTGTTTGGTAATCAGTTTTAATTAAACATAAGATTTTACTTTGGGAATCGCCATAACGTAATACATATTTGTTTAACTCTTTTATTTATTTTCTGCTTACACTTGTTAAACAACAACTTAGATTATACGAAATAACCAAGTCACAGCAATGTTTGACACTCTCATAAGAGAATTTATTTCGCGCGCCTTATAATCTGCTTATGTATGTTGGTGCAAAACGAAAATATTCATTTTATAAGGATACACACGAAAAATATGCACATCAAGGCTATGAAACTCCTTTGAAAATACATATTTACCATTCATAAGCGTTGCCAGATGCACTGATAGAAACGCACGTCTTTAAAAACGTTTTTTTTTTTGAAAGTTTGTACATTAATACGATGTACATATGTATAAAAAATACATTTTTTTTGTAAAGTTTTTTTTATTTAAATTAAAAAATTAACGTTTGACAACTAAATACCGAATAAGCGAAGTTAAAGCAGCTTCAGTTGGAATAACAATTTATTTTTGAAAGGTGTTACGGATTGGTAGGCCTTACTATAACTGCAGATTGTATACCCTATTGCAAGACTGGCAGGTATTGCTTTATAATTAAAATACCTAAAGGAACTTGGGTTCAATAAATTGGTTTTTGACATTTATAGTCAAAGATCACAATAAAATATTTTGGCATATTTTTGCTGTTTATAAAATACTCAAATGAAATAATATGGCAACTTTGCCTCCTAGCACTTAAGTTTTTGTTTTGTGATAAGTAAAAAAAGACAGAGAATGAGATACAAAGAGAGTTGGTTCAATAAAAAGAAGAAAAAAAAAGCAATTCCCATTTAAGCACTTTTACAAGCCAAAACCATTTAAAGCAATTGTTACCAACACTCACATCCCTTAAATTGTTTTTATTGTTTTTTTTTTTTGTTGTGTTGGTGTTTAGTTACAACAATGAAACCAATATAGTATCCGGTGGTTAAGGACGACTAAATACATTGGTTATCTTTTCTTTTTGTGTGTTGATTTGTGTTTTCACACTTTTTTAATTATTTATAGACAAGTAATAGCAAAAAGGATAAATGATCAATTTATAAATTTCTTTATTAAAATGACAGTGAACTGTACTTAGTAAAAAAAAATAAAAATAAATTTTTATTTTCAAAATCATAGGTACGAATATTTAGATAAACAACAAGAAAAATATTCAATATTTAAAGAAATAGTAAAAATTGCAACCACACCTCTCCTTATTTATATCTGTGCAATTTTGGTGTTTATGTATTTGGTAAAGAGGAAGGAAGAATGAGAGAAGTTGTATGTGTGTGTATGTTTAACTAATATCATGTTTAAGAGCTAAATGCGGTTTAAATAATCCTGTTCCTCATGACAATAACAAAAGTTTATTAAGAGGGGTTTATCAAAAAGCAGGAAAATACTGCAAGAAAAGTAAAGAGAATTAATTGGAGGTTAAATACTTATACAAACATATGTATGTTTAAGTGTAAGTATTATAAACCGCATAAACATACATACATATCCATTTATGTGTGTATGTGTATACAATACCCTACACCGGCTCACAAAGAACGAAACTTTATCACGAAAAAACGGAAGTACACAAGAAAAGTAATTTGAAAATTCAAGACTATTTGCGTTAAAAAAATCTTAAAAAGGAAAACCAAAATTCATTCAAAAAAGAAAAAAATAAATAAATTACAACCACATCATCCTTCAATAAAACAGTATGAAAAACCCGAAAGTAGGAAGGGCTTATTTCACAAATTTTTATAAAATAATTGTCAAATAAGTCCCTAATAAACCTGCAATAGTTATTTTGAATATGACCCTTAAATTGTAAATTGTTCCTAAGGATAAGGATCCTAAATAATCTTATAGGCAAGGCAAGAGAGGCATTTAGCATGTTAAATCCTAAATGCCGTACTCCTTCCCCACTATCTATTGACAAAAAGCTTTAAATTTTCGACGCTAACGTGAAGTCATTGCCACTTTATGCACCAAAAGACTAAATTAGCATTCAGATCTTTGGAAACAGTTTCCTTCGCAAAATTTTACTTTTCTATAGACTTGAAAGAATAAGGAATGTCGATCTTTGGCTCACCACTAAGCAAATTCCTATTTTAATAGATGTTTGTAGGCGAAAATTATACTTAACACACTTTAAAAATCGCCAGACCACCCCACAAGAACGACAACCGACTAAACCCCCGGGGACAGAAACGTGTTGGTATACCTGCCTATACATGAAAAATGCAATTCGATTATAAAATAAGTATTTCAAGACACCTTAAGAGTGCAAAAAGGAGCATGAAAGAGACGATTAAAAAAATTGTTGCATTCCTCTGTTTTTTATAAGAACTACGGGAAAGGAAATATATGTATGTAGGCCTTAAGAAAACAAGGTTTTCGTATTCTAAAAAAAAACTTGGAATTCGAAACAAAGATTAATGATTAATAATTAATATTTAATATCAACTTAGAGACCATGCATGTTTCCACATTACACCGCCTATTTTCAGCCACTTCAAGAATGTGTCTGGAGATTCCACAATCACTTGCCCGGAGCGTAGTTGCGACTATTTTTTTATAAGAGGCATGTTAAGCAAACCCTCTTTTAGCCAGCAAATCTACCTGTCTATTGCCAAAATAGTTTCTGGGTTCAGGGACCAAGGCTAAAGAAATATTATATAGCCGGACCAGACTTAACAACTCTCTTGTACACTTTCTTCATTTTACATATTCTCTCTTTTACATTTTCTTTCTTTTAATGAAGACAAAGTTATATGGCCTGCTAACGTAAGTTCGGTTGCCAAAAATATATTACGCTTAGCAATTGAGGGCTTACAGTGGCCAATTTTGTTTGACAAACAGTTCAAATTCTGGCAACATAGGTTTTGCTTCCGTTTGACAACGTAACTGAAATTTGTTTGCAATACATAACCAGCACATAAAATCAAAGAAGTTACACCTGGCTCTTAACAAAAATTTCAATATTTCTATGTTTCAGAGGGGTATTGCCCTCCTTTATTAACAAGAATTAAGTTTAAAAAAATTTTGAGTTTATCTGCATATTATTTTCAAGCTTTTTTTGTTCCCCTTTTTAATATAATTTCAAAAAAAAAAATTTCAGCTCAGATACTTTTTAGTGATTAAAAAATTTACAGGTGGCAGGGCTAAATATCGTATTTAGGTAAGGAGTAAGTGACTTCTTAAGGTACGTTTAGACTACGCTAATATTTGCCCAAACACAACAAATAATGGTTTGGGCTAATAGTATGGTTTGTGACTAATATTTGGGCATGCGTTTAGATTGCACTAAAATTTGTTTGAATTTTATTTGCACAAATAACAGAAGGTTTGGTATCAGACATGTTTGGTACAAATATTTGTATACCCCTTTACACTGCACAAATAATTTTATTTGTCCGGTGTGTATGACAAACATCTGTCAAATAATGTTGTTGTTATGTTTATGAAATCCATCTGCCAAATAGTATCAAATTGTGTTTGTAAAGCAACGTGAAAAGATGAGGCGCCATTTACCCACAACCAAACTCCCCCATTTTTTGCCATATGTATTTTTTTTCCAAGGCTTACAAATTAAAAGCCGGGAGCACTTCAAAATCTCGTTGCAAAAATTTTCATATATCACTATGCCATAGCTAATGTATATACACACCCTACAAAATAATGGACTTTCAACAAGGGCAGTTAATATAGTATAAAATAACTAATAATATACAAATATTATATATAATTGAAAAGGTAAACAGATGGAGATTTGCTTACATATCATATTTTTTACCTTTAGAAAAAAAAAATAAGGGGTCAGATTAAAAAAATTCCAAAATATTATATTTAGTTTTTTTTTTGTGAAAATTTTTTATATTTGAAAGTTTATAAAATATTGTTGATTTATGATAACGTAATGGATTTTAAAACTTTATTATAATATTATGTTATTTATTATTTAAATAAAAAACAAAAAGAGTTAAGTAACTGTAAAGTTATTTTCTGAGCTATTATATTACACGCATCTTAAAACTTGCCTATATTAATACCATTTACCCTCGTGACCCCATTTTTGAGCGGGCGGTGAAAAACTTAATTAAAACTGAAAACTCAAAAGATAAGTTATTTTAATTTCGGGCCAATTTTTCAAAAACTGGCTTGCGTTTTTTTTTCTCGGCCAATAAATTTAAAATTTCGTTGAAAAATTCCATATTTTCGACCAATGCCTGGCGTAGGGTGCACGTCTAAATCCTTTCAAAAATATACTACTATTATATACTGAAGCCTGCTTTTTCCAAAAACGTTAAAAAAGAAATAATTATTTTTACAAATATTTGCAAAAAAACTTAATCAATTGTGCTAAATTTTTGTCAAAATTATGCCATTTTTGAAATCACCTTGAAAATTTTGACTTTGCATATTTTTCACGGCTAGACGAATAAAGATAATTAAATAAATTTTTTTGTGCAGGCTTGACAAACTTTTTAGAAATACAAAAATATTTTTAAAAATATTTTTAGCATAACTACAATTGCAGACATTTGCAACAAACCAAATAAAGTCTGGGTCAAAAACAACAATTTTAAATTTCAAACCCAAATATCGTTTAAACTGTAACAGGTAATAAGAAAGAGTGATTATGTTTTCTTTTCAGATTTTAATTTTCATCAAATAAATCTAAAAATCATTGAAATCGGTTGATATTTACAAAAGTTATAAGCATAGAAATGTTTTGTAAGCCCGAGGAGGTCAACTTTGGCACCCTGTAGCTCAATGTATGTATATACAGGGTAGTCCAAAATTTTATTTTCTAAGACCTTGGGTCCTCCTCTACGACTCCTTCATACATTATTTTATAATTGGACAAATAGTTTCGAAGATACAGATTTATTACCATTTTTTTGCGTTTGGCCTCACTTTACCACGTTTCTACAATTATTTGTCGCTATTTGTTCCGCCAAAAATATTGTAAGAACAAACAAAATATCGAGGCAAATATTTGTAACGACGTGCTGACAAAGTGTTTACACTATGCAAAGCTTTGTTCACAAACAAAGAATTTTTTAGCCAACAAACAGTCGAAAAATATTTGGTGGCTAACAAATTCGAGTGTTTACACTAGGACAAACAAAATTTTTATGATTTTGCACAAATATTAGCACAGTCTAAACGCACCTTTAGTCACTTCTCTTCAAAATTATATGGTTCCTTTAGCTGACAGGTTTCATGTTTGTGTATATGTAAAGTATAAATTTTTTCTATTTACGTGGTGTCTATGTATGTAATTACTGACAAACAAGTAAAAGTACAATAATAACAACACTTAGTCACAACAAATGCTCTCCCATTCCAACGTTCTCTTTTAAGTACCGCTTTTTTCCAAATTGTTTATAGCAAGACTCTTCACACATAAAGTCATATGTATATGAGACCACAGAATGGGGATGCTTTAATAATGAATTGGTGGTAGTACTTACGTATACACAAATACCGATACTGAAAAAATAGACGAGAAGAAACCTTTTTTTCATTTGCACTTTGAACTCGGCAATAAAGTGAGAAAAGCGTATGCGAATCATAGAATCTAATTATTGTAACATGTTAAATATGCAAATTACATACCAATAAAGTTAAATATCATTTATGTATATAAATGTGAATATGCCCGCACTAAATCAAAAACAGTAACAACTCAAAATCATCATTATTTATAAGTGAAGTGAACTAAAACCAAAACGAAATTTTCGTGATCATTTTAAATTTAATTTCAGAACTAGCTTAAGAAAAGCAGAAAGGATTCGGAAGAGTTTTGAGTTGTGACTATTTTCGATATAGTGTGCGATATGGATTTAAGCTTTTGCATCTATGAGCATTAATATGAAAATATTACAACTAGTGGGCATCTTCTTCTTTAAACAAAAGGTCGTTTTTTTTATTTTATTTTTTAAAGCGTATGGTCATTGTCGTTTATATATTTATGCTAAATTTTATAGGTTGTTCTTAAACCAACAAAGTGTCGACAGACCTGTCACTTGACCCTTTTGACACTTTTTGCTAGTAAAAAAGTTTTTATTACAAAACCTTTAAATACAGAGACAAAAACTTTTAGAAAAATAAGGAAAGTGGGAACCAAACACACACATACGTATGCATTTGCCTGCTTTAAAAGTTTTGTTGGGATTTTTGTGGATGTAGCAGATGTCAACAATTAAACTTGGCCAATTTATTATGGGTTGTATACTTACGAATGTGGACCAAAGAGCTCCCATCCACTTCGAGTTCATTAAATTTACAATAAAAGAACAGAAGAAGGTCGGCAAAGATGCAAACATTGAGGAGCTAAGATGGTAGCAATTAAAAGAACCGCAAAATACTACTAAATAATTTTATCTGCTTTTTTTTAATTTATTTATACCGGAAATCAGGCTGCAAAGAGATAATTAAGGTTTTTTAGAGAAATTGTCTTCTATAGGTGGGAGCAGGGCGGCCTCTTCTTATTTTTCTTCTTGGAGGTTCCAGTCGATAGCATTGCGCATGATATTATCAGGTGGGCGTCAAAGAGTATGGCCAATTCATCTCCATTTCCTTTTTTTGTATTTTTTGGCTAATCGAAACTGGGTTGGTTTATACCCAGAGATCGCTATTCGATATAACATTGGGCCAAAAGTTTCGTAGTATTCTTCTTAAGCATTTGTTTACAATAACCTGGATAATGCTTATGTGCCTGGTGACCATTTTCCATGTTTCGCATCCATTAAGTAGTGCTGACTTGACGCAAGAAATAAAAATGTCGACTTTTACACGGTTGGAGATGCAGGGAGATTTCCAGACTGTATTAAGTTATCCCTAAAGGGGCTTTAATGATTCGATTGGCCAAATCATTTAGGGACCCAACGTTTAATGCTATGATGCTGCCAAAGAAGCAGATCTAGCTAACAGCCTGTAGTTAAGAGTTTTTAATATATAAAAGGATAGATTTGCCACAAATAAGTCAATGTTTTTTTACCGAAAAAAAAATATTTTTAATGATTTACACCCTGGGGTTTAATAGCTAGTGGACCAACGCGTTCTAAAATTTTATAAACTTCTTTGTTGAACTATTTACAAATTTTGCTTTGATTATTTGTTTTATTAAGTTCATTTTATATTAATTTTCTTTTTATTAAAAATAAAAATAATATTTTTCAATAATGTGCAAGAAACTTTATTTTTGAAAAGGCAAGTTTTTTTACAAACACTAGCCGAGTAGAATGCATTTTCAAAACCAGCTACGGATTTCTATGATCAATACTCCTTGAACGGTAGTAGTGTTTTAGCTGCAAAACATCACATTTAACTCGCATGTTTTAAATGAAAGGCAAACGGGGTTTTTCTTAGTATATTTTGAATTTTTCGACTTTTTGTACTAAAATCTGGTGCTTCTTAATATTAAAATTGGAAAAATAATTTTTCTATTTCATTTGCATGCGGAATTGTAATCGAAATGCAGAATAATCCCTTTTATTACAATTTCCTAAATTTTGTATGAAAGCCCCCTTAGGCGATGGAGATAGGGGGTTAAGTATGTTCTAGGAATATTTTTGGGAGGACAAACTGATGGGAATCGGCCGTATTTATCTAAGGCCGACTTTGGGGAAGTTATGGGCGTTTTTACATCATTTATGTAAATTATGTATGGCAACCCCCTTAGGTGACAGAGATAGGTGGTAAGTATATTCTGGTAATATGTTTGGAAGGGAAAACTAATGAGGGTCTGTGATACATTTTATTTCTTTAAGGGCGATTTCGGGGAATTTATAGGAGTTTTTATCCTAATTTTGTTAAATATTGTATGGCAACCCTGTAAGGGGCTGAAGATAGGGGGTATGTTCCACGAAAATGTTTAAGAGAAAAAAATAATTGGGGTCGGCCTTACAGTTGACCTTTGTTGGGCACCCTGGAAGCTGTGGGAGCGATTTAAAAGAAATTTTACTTTTTAATGCAACCCTGTTAGGGGAAGTAGAAAGGGTGTAATTATGTTTCACAAAAATTTTCGTGAGGAAAAATTAATAGAAGTCGGTCATACATTGCATCCGTGTAGGGGCAACTCCGGGGCAGATGTAGTTTTTTTATGCAAAAATTTTAGAGAAATAAACAGAGGAAGTCTTGGTTTTTGGCTTATATCTCGGTCAAATTACGGGAGATTTTGCTAAATCTATGCGTCATCGGAGAGCTTCAAAAAGTTGATTTTTAAATCATAACACGGACATACGGGCAAACGAACATCGCTAAATCGATTTCCCTATCAATAAGGACCAAGAAAATATATACTTTATGGACTCGCAGATGGATATCAAAGAAATTACAAACGGAATGACAAACTTATATATATTCTTATCACTTAGGTGAAGGGTATAACAGGCATAAAAGAATTTCGGTGCTTAACAAGCAAACCAAAAAACCAATAAAACTACAAAATGAATATGTTATAATTTTATGACATTGTGACGATGTGATATTATAGGGAGTGCGCACAAAAGAATATGTCTTTTTTGATTCTGTCTAATGTTAGAAAGCGAAAAATTTTCGTTATCAATTTGATCGATGATGCCTTAGTTAAGAGAATAGAATAAATCAAAAACTTCATTTATATGGGCGTACAATTGAAATCCCTGTAAGGGGTTGTTGCTTCCCCTACCCTGATTCATTTCAATTATAATTTTTATGAGGCTATTATAATCAAAGTTAAGATAAATATTATATTTTTTTTAATAATATTTTAAAACAAAACAAACATAGAAAATTAATAAAAAAAAATACCAGATCCCTTTAAAAACTAAATCCGAAAGAAATGGGGCGATATCTTCTGACCAACACATGTAAAATTCATTAGAGTCCTTAGCAACATTAACGATTTTAATAATGTTTGGAATGCTCCATTTTTTGTGGGCACATTTTAATTCGCTTCATACTTATTAGTTTATCATATCAGACATCTTTAATCTATGGAAAACATTTTTCATTCAACAACTTTTTGGAATTTTTTTTTTTTACTTGTTTAAGCCACCCTAACTAATAACGTACAAGCATGTTTCTGCATATACACACGTACAAGCATAATAACTATACATATATACATAAATATGTATGTATGTATGTACTATTTTGTGTTAAAACAAAATGTTTTTGGGTGCAATGAGCATAAACTCAGTGCTTTAAACGTCTTTTCGTATTTTACTACCATATCCTCTTACATAAAATATTTACACCCTCTTCAACCACCCACAAATAGTGTTTATCTTTCTCCATTAGTTTTTTGTTATTTTTTAACGTTTAAAAAGATTTTGTTGTGTAAATAATCAAAAGGACTGGGTGACAGGAATAAGGTCGATTTGTGGTTAAATGGTATGCAGACAAGTAAAGTATTTACAAGAAATGATTTGGTCGAAATGGGTTGAAAATGAAATGTTTTTTTTTTTTCTTTGTTAAGAAGTTTATGTAACCGTTGCCACTCAAGCATTTGGAAAACAAAAAATATTCCTCTAGTTTATGAACTTTTACAAACTTAAATTAAAATTTTGAATAGTCTTGAAACTAAATTCAAAGGACAAACCATAGCAAATCTAACGCGATGCTTTTCACTCGTACGAGAAAAGGTATAAAGTTAAGTTAAATCCCCAATACTTTTAAAATCAGAAATCAGCGTTTTCAGGACAGTGAGATATCTGCAAATAAGCCAGGATAGGCTGTTTTAACAATTTTCTGTGATTCCAAGGCATTAACATTGCTTTAAACACTCATTTGGGAGCAAAATATATTATCAAGAACATCAGCTTTGCTGTCAGGAAGAATTTTTAATTCAATAATGCAAAGCAAACAGCGTTTAGGAACACCCATATTCAGCTAACCTAGAATAGACATGATCCTGATACAAGGATACAAAAAGCAAAGAGAATTTTGCATCAGTTTAAACAAGTGTGCGGCATTAAATGAAATATTTCATACAAAACCGCACACTGGATTAAAAGGGCTGTTGTAAGACCCATGATTGCACCTGAGTCTGTTTACTGGTGGCAGAAGGTTGCACTGGGGCTTTTAAGTGTAGGCTCGGGTTAAGAATCCAAAGTATTATAGAAGATGGGGGCACTATGCGTACAATGCTGCCATGGATTCATTCATAAGAAAAGTGGTTGCGGTGCCAGCTTTGCGTGTGGACAAAAATGGCCAAAAATGGTATAGTTTTGAACCAAAAAACGAGTATTCTGGACTTGGTGTATGACGAGGTTTTGGGGGACTCAAACAATATTAGTAGAATTAAATTAGTCAACTGACTGCATCGAATACTCAATTTAAATAGTTATATGCACAATGAGTGCATGGAAAATAACTTTAGCATTAACAGATGATTAACTTAGGCACTAAGGAACAGGTGCAAGTATCTACTCATCTAAGCAAAGCTAGTCCTGCGATTTGTATAGATTCAACATTTAAAGATTGCTTGCGAGAAAAAAACACAATTATTTTACTTTAATAACCAGTCCGTTACCAAGCTCACACGGCAAACAATCACAAACTCTTATCGGGTGCTTGAATTCATTTTTAATATCAACAAAAAATTAATTCCCATCGTTCCTTCAAAGCTTGTCCTGCGATTTGACTTCAGGCAGGAGTCCGTGCTTAGTTTTACTGTATAGATTTAACATTTAAAGATTACTTGCGAGAAAAAAACACAATTATTTTACTTTAATAACCAGTCCGTTACCAAGCTCACACGGCAAACAATCACAAACTCTTATCGGGTGCTTGAATTCATTTTTAAAATCAACAAAATAATATATTTCCATCGTTCCTTCAAGGGCATAGGACCTTACACTCAACAAATGTGCTTTGGTAAACAAGGTTATGTGATTAAAAGGATACATGCATATAGCTGGAAATGAGGTAGCAGACGAGCTTGAAAAGGTTCTGAATCCAGAGTACCGATGGATGATTAATTGGTACGGGCGAACGTCTGTCAGTGGGTGGACACTAAGCAGTTGGTAAGATGCTTGGAGACAATCATTATTAGACAACCTGATATGTCGTATGAAAGGAAGGAAACAAAAGTACCTAAATATGTTAGAAGTAACTTTAATAACTTGACCATTAGCGACCGCACACCGTAACTTTAAACACTATCTGACGATGACGAAAATTCAAGAAAATAATGTTCATTGACTGTGTCTGGAGAAGACAAAGACGACAGCATATATTAGTTTGTGAATACCCAGCCTTGGCCATTAATAGAGTAAGGATTACAGAAAGGCATACATTTAGTGTACAAGAAGTGTAACACCTTGTCCATTTCGTTTAGATGCTGACAACACGAAGGACTTAACGATAAGAAGGAGGTCGGAAAGTACAAGTCGACATCCTCACATCGATCGAGCTTAGAGTAGCACGCGGCTTAGTAATATACCCACAACCGTCCATATCAGTCGATTGCCTGAAATCACGAAGGAAGTCAAAAGAGGAAAATGATCTTCTAACCTATATATGTATATTCGTTTTGAATACTAGAGATATAAATAGCTATAACGTTAAAAAATTTTACTTTGAATTGTTAAATTAATTTTTAAACTTTCTTTTATTTGTTCATGCTCTCATTTTTTGGTTTAACTAAACACACTAAACTATCAGTAATTTTGTTTGCAATGATTAAAAACCTAGATAAGCCGCTGAGTTATGTGGAGAATGTCGTGTTAATCTTTAATTAATGTGCCACACTATTCCCTATTAAAGGCCTTGATTGGGGGTGTATGACATAGGATAAAGCTCACAGCTGGCGGGTGTCCTCTAAGATGGACCTTTTAAAGTCAGGGCTTTGCTACGAACAGGAAAATTCCTAGAAATTGAAGTGTAAGCCGAACTATGGTCACTTATTAGGAGGGACAGGGCTGATTGCAGGATCTCTAGACTTTTATGGCCCAGGCTGAGCACTGACCTGCTGCTCAAGGTGAGCAGGGGGGTTCTGAGGTGCATTATTGGGACTCTCACAGGGCACTGCGATGTGGAATATAGAAAGAACAAATGGAACAGGAACTCCCTTAGATTTCCTCAGGGTATGCGAGGGCAAGGAGGAGATAGAGACGGTAGAACATCTTGCCTGCCACTGCCCTGGGCTGCAGATTCACCGACAGAGGTAGTTTGGAGAGCGCTTCTTAGATGGACTTGGTGAGGTCCCTGGCTGTGGGCTGGGGAGCATCACAAGTTTCATTAAGGGGGTTGGGTGGCTGGGAAGATAGGTGATTCAGTGCCTATTACTACTGACTTCCTTGGACATCTTGCGGACGGCACTCTTGCTTTCCTTTCCTTTACCTAAAAAATGCTTGTCTTTACCTTAATTTTTTTCCTCTAGACTCTTCTGAAGGGATTCACAATGGGACTGAGGACCTCCGAGTGGAGGTGGCGAGTTTGACTCGCCACTACTCTTCGTAACCTAACCTAACCCATGGTCACTTACCATACATTTCACATCTCTAGTTAATATAACAACTCTCTTCTTAGACTACTACATACTAGCGGACTAAAACGAGCTCAATTGTAAGGTTAAAAACTCCCTGGAAGATAAGTAATATCAGATGGCAAAATACGACAATCGATTTGAACCGAAATTTTATTCGATCGATCGAGCCGTCAATGCTTTTAGTATAAAATTTCTAAAAAGAATTTTTAAATTGGATTTGAATCGAAATTCATAATTTGTTCTTTGATTTTTTTATGGCCACAATTGGCTTATTTTGATATTTTGGATGTAAATATATGACGCTAGAAGTTAAAGAAAAGAGCGTGATAGAGAAAAACATTGGCGAATAATAATTATTATGAATGTAATTATTAATTAATAATGTTTCTACCCTATTTTGTAGTATTTGCAAAAGTGCACACTTATTGAAAAACCCTTAGTTTTTTTTATTTTATATCTTGACTCTTTCTGTGGCCAAAAGTACTATTAACTATTGACATCCTAGAAATGTTGCTAAAATATTTTTCAAAATATCTTTCTATACTCTAACTTTCCTTCTACTTCCATTCTCTCCACCTGTCTCTATTTTTCTCTCCCCCTCTTTCTCATTCTTTACAGGTCAGTGATGCATTTTTAGTTTTTTTTTTTTTTTGCCAAATTGAGGATTTAAAAGGGCCAAACCCAATTCTTTTACCGTTACCGTTATTTGACGGCCTACTTTGTTTTTTTTTTTGTTTTTTACTCGATAGACAAACGCAAATGAAACAGGACAAATTTGCAAATAAAAGGAGTTTTTTTTGACAAACAAATCAATGTTTTAAATATAAGTTATGTTTAAAATAGGGAGAAAATTACATAAAAAATTTACTGTCCCTCTGTTCTGCAACTTCAGAAAAGTTTTCGCGGCGAGAAAATTTTTGAAAATACAATAGTGTTTTAATTATTAACAGTTTAATTTAGATAATACAGTTAGTTATATTTGAAGCTGAAGAAGCCAAAACAGATTAAAAAGTACCACAGGGCCATCAAACATTCAAAAGTGCCACAAATGGCCCGATTGTGCCACATTTTTCATCACTGTTACAGGTTGCAAAGATGCCGAATTCGCAGCTACGGTGTGAATTTTTATTGTTTACAAGTACACTTGGCAACACTGATTTTACTACACTTTCGCAGCCAGGATAGAAATGGTACTTTAATCTTAAGTTTTTATGTTTATGTAAATATCGGTGTATGTGTTATCGTACACATGTATTTAAGTATGTTCATTTTAGGATTTTATGATCTTTTTATGTTTGCAAGTTTCTTTTTATTTGTTTTTTTTTCTTATTTTTTGTTTTTGCTGATGTTGAAAAGACAGTTACTGTTTCAATTTTATATTTATGTTATTTCACTGCTGTGAGATAAAGACTACGGCTAAATTAAGTGTTTTGTAAATATTTTTATACATTGTACGTCAAATAATGTAAAAAAGGGGAAATGTGTATTTGGGCGAAAGTACGCGATTTACAAATACATATAAGTTTTATAACAAAATCGAAATTCCATTTTTCAGCAAAACATAATTCTAAAAAATACAAATCGATTTGCCACTTACATATATGTACATATGTATTAGCTTGTCTTTATTATCAAATAATATGTGTGTTCATTTGTTTTCATCTATTCAAAAATCGTATGTATAATACATACATGTACATAAGTACATATCGTTACCTTAATATAAAAAGGCCCTAACTAGTATTTTTTCATAAGCACAATTTGCCAAAAAATCGCGACTTAAAAAAACCGATAAACGGTCTTTCTATATGAAGGTAACGATATGTTTGTCTTGCATACTCATGTCAGTCTACACCCAAAGTAAATTGGGTGCTAATAAGAAGTAGAAATAATTTTAAAATAGATTAAAACTACTTAAGTATTTTCAATTAATGTGTTTCTTGCACAAAGATATGTTTTTATTTTATACCTATGTGCATACAGTACGGTGCAAAAAACTGGCAACAAAGTTAGGGCATTAATTTAATTCTGTAACGAACAAAACCGTAACCGGCTCCAACTCTGCAGGAACGGTGCTACCTATAATACCGGCCGTGCTCATGGAAAATGGGGGTGGATCTTGCTCCTGAAAAGTCAGACTACGGCTCTTTACCAAACTTCAAAAGGTAGCGGTTTTTGGACCACATCGACCAAACGAAAACAAATTAAAACTAATAAAACCGAAACTTAAAAAAAGGGACTAAGAAAAATGTGTATAGAAACGAATGGAAGCTTAGTCGAAGAAGACTATTTTTATTTTTTACAAAAAAGTTTGGGAGGAGAACTGACTGTCTTAAGCATTCGTTAGGTCTATCAAAAAACGCATGTATGTCCACGGAAAATGAAAGTGTAACTGTAAAGTGACAGATGTGTGACAGATGTTTTGAAAGTATATTCAAATTGGTCTTGACTTTACGACAGGTTAGGCAAATCTGTCAACACTTCTTTCCCAGGTCCGGCAACATGTAGCCAAGCGTTGCCATGATAAAACATAACAGTTTCAAGCTTGTCTTCTTCCCTTTTTTTAATAATGTCTTGAAAAAGGGAAAACGGAAATAGAATGGGGATTTAATAGAAGGCTAAAATACCTTGACTATGCTGAGCACATATCTCTTCTATCACACAACTGTACTGATGTACAGGCTAAGGTCATTGCAGTAAATAATGAAGCTGCTAAACCTGGCCTAAAAACTAACACTGCAAAAACTAAAAAAATGAGGGTACCCTCTTTGTCTGAGGGAATATTCAGGGCGATTTTAAACCAAAGTGCGTTTTTAATAAATTAGTTGTGCAGTAAGTACAGGTTCCCTGTAATGGTCTGGCTAAGATTTTTAGATACGATCCTTTTGATCCCATCTATTACAAAGCACAACCAAATATATTGTGTCGATTATGTACATTCATCTAACTTAACAACATTATTAACTTAAAATGGCAACTGTTAGCCGTCTGCTGCCATCGGTAATAATTGCGCCAACTGACAACCGAACTTAAGTTGGACCGCATGTGTGATTCTTTACGCTTTGGTACAAAAACGCTTTTTAAGCGCTCAAGCACCAAATGACCTTTTTTCTTCCATAATTTGTGTAGCGTTATTTTACGAACTATGTTCCTTTTCCATATATTTTTCAATTTCCCCATAACAAGTTTTCTAGTTGAATTTTTATATAAAAATAATACTAAAATGTTCACTCCTATCGCGAATAACAAGTGAAATATTTGCTCCCATTAAACTTTTATTTTCCTCGAAGAGAAAAATGCTATCGGAATCTCCCGTGAAATTTGTTTCCCTTCACCGAACATCTGTTTAAAATTATGGAAGCTACTAATGCACAGTGAATGAAAAATAACTGAAATTTTTTTAAAGTTCAAAAGAAAAATGCTAAAAGCATAATGTTTAGAATTGGAGCAGTTATTTTATAACAGGAGCAAGAAAATCGACAACAAATAATTGTTTGTCGACGTTTGCGCGATTCATTTACCCCTTGAAATTACCCTAAGCCCTTTAAATAAATAATTAAATAATAAATTGATTTTCACTTTAGATTTATACAACCTTACAGAGTAAATAAATATGCGTTTTTTTATTTACTACATGTGATTAACTGTTCTTTGAGGCCTCCAAAAAAATCATTTGGTGTTCCATCAATAGTCAAATTCAGTGCCTGCTTAAAGTTTTTTACAGAGGGTGGATACCAAAAGGAGTAGCAAGAGATTATAAGGTTGATATGGCACAATAATCTTTCTGCGAAATGCACTCACATATATTGGAAATTTTAGAGGAAAGTCTTTACCATCAGTGAATAATTCTTTTATATGCAAAATTTTACAAATTATTAAAATGGTTTGGTGCCCTGTTAAGTAGTAAAAAAAATTGAGTTACGCCATTATTTTATATTAAGCCATCAAAATATAAAATTTGAAAACCTAAATGCACAAACTTAACAAACACTAATATGTACTTACATGTTTTTGATTTGTTAGCGAAAAAATGTTAAATTACTTATAAGTTTTATCCTTTTCCCTTCAAAAACCAAAGCGTAAAAACTTGCGCGTAAAAGTGGAAAAATGTCTTTGAAAAAGAGGAATTTGTTTCAAGGAAATGTTTTTTCACGTGTTATCCCCCTGTGAATTACATGTATGAATGAGGGAACACATTTTAGGGGAAACATTATTCACGATTGTAATTTTGGGAATAGGGAAAAATTCCATGGAAAAATATATTCACGATAGGGGTGGTTATTTTTTACCGACACTAGCCGAGTGGAATGCATTTTCAACAACCCGCTGCAGTTTCTCGTCAGCACTCTTTGTTCGGTACTTGATTCGGTAGTTAATATCTTCTATTTAACCCAAAGTTATTTCAATTTAAATGCAAGAATTTTGTTCTTGTAATAATTAAAATATATCAGTCGTTAACAAGTAGTTGAACACTGCAGAGTTCTGATGATATGAAAAATACTTAGTTTATTTGCTTTAGGATGAATCTTGCTAATTGTCGCTTAAACCAACGAAAAACATTTACTAAAAGTTTCAGCGGTATATTTTTTTCAAACTAATCAAGTGAAAAACATTTCGTATATGACGCTTTGCTGTCACAAAACACGCCGTTTTCAAAGCTGTTCAATAACTTAATTGACCGGCTGACTAATAAGAAGAGAGTAAGCCTTTTAGTGTAAAATTTGCAGTTCAATTTCCACCAGAGACTTTGGTTGGTATGCTCATTCTCTTTTTTTTTCTTATCTTTCTACTACTTGTGCTGTTTTATGGCTCTGATGCCATATGGACCGAGAATCGTATGAGCTGTTTGCCGATATTGATATAGTAACGCGTATCAAAATTCAACGTTTACGTTGGCTGCGGGCTGTTGTGAGAATTGATGAAGATGCTTCAGCTTAAAAGTCATTTGAACTCGAACCTGGAAACAGATCAAGCAGAAATGGGAAGATCGAAGCTCCGACAGAAGGATCAAGTTTAGGAACTTATGTTGAAACTTGGTGTCAGAAATTGAAGAAGAATCGAATAGGATCGAAGCGATTGTAAATCGATTCTACGTTCGGCTAATGGAAAAACATTCTGCAGTAGCAATTTCAAGTAAATAAATAATAGTAATTCTAATAAACTAACTTGATTTAGTTTTTGTTTTGCTCAGTACTGTACACACACCATACACACAAACAAAACATATAAAAGTTATTGTAACAATATATGTTGGTATATTTTAAGCCGATTTAGTTTAAAACCATGTAATGTACCCGTAAATATGCATTTTTTTAATTTTGTTTTTATTTTCGCTTTTCTTTTGAAAACTGCAAAAACAAATATCATTATGGTAACATTATCATGAAGTTAACTGTATGTCAAGTGAAGCCAATTAGTGGTATTTTTTTAATCACTTATTACCACTTGATTTTTTGTTTTACCCCCCCTCCTGAAACGGTTGTTAATTCTGTATTTGTGTTTATAAGTAGTACAACCGTTAATATTTGTTTTGCTAAATAAACTGCTTTAGTTGTTCTTATTTTTGGTTAAAAAATATGATATTCTTATAACTATCACTTACCATCTCTTGACTTGTCGTATAGTTTAGGTGAACTATTCTTTTTGGCAGAGGCAACTGGTCTCATGGCAGTGTTGATTGGCTTAAAGGCACAAGGAAAAGAATGAAATACATTAAAACATGCAAACTATTTATAAACCAAAGATGACCTACAACTCTGTCCGAACGTTCACCACATGGTAAACGAGCAACGGCCACGTCTGGGCTGTCTTCTGGTGGTGGAGGTTGAGGTACCCAATTATAAGCACGTTTAGAAATTGGAACACCAAAACGATCATGTTGCGAAGCTTGTTGCCTTTAAGAGAACACTTTAATTAATAAAGTTAATAATTAAACATTTGTGATGGCATTTACCTTAAACTTTCATAACAATCTAAACAAACAACAGCGTATTCGCCATTTTCTAATAGTAAGCCATCTTCACTTTTTCGATTTTTGACAAATGGAAACTCATTAACCGGCAGAGCCCGAACACGTTTTCTATAAGTGGTAATGCCGCACAAATGGCAAATATAATCGTGCCAATTATATTTTCGATCAACAGCACTAATTATAGGATTCTGGGATTCATATCTAAAGGGAAAAAAAGCAAAAATATTTAAATCATCGTTCAGCGTTATCATTGTTGAAATGTTCTCAAGGAATTATAATTTTCTAGCACGTGACGCGCTACTTTGTAAGCGCAGTTTTAGAAATTTATTAAGTGAAGGTGATGTTTTGTGCCTTTATTTCTTAAACTATTACCAAATAAGCAGTACACGAAAAAAACTCCAGAAATTTTTTTAAAACAAATAGTTTTTTAAAATAATAGTTTTCTTCAGTAAATATTTTATTAGATTCTAATGATATTGCTACTTGATTCTTATGTCGAACAAAATAAACACAAAACCATTATATATTTTGTACTCTTTTTTTCTACCCCTTAAGGAACAATATTTCAAAAAAGTATCAAAAATATATTTTAAATTTTTTGAGACCTGCAAAACGCAATTTTAATGAAGTTTATTGTTAAGAAATTACAAAAAGTACCTAAAAAGTACCAAAATGTAATTTGTACCCTTTCTTCTATCCCTTAGGGTCTTAAGTTTTTAAAAAGTATAAAAAAATTCATATTTTGTCAAGACTTGTCAAACGCAGTTTGAATTATGTTTCTATCTATATTGGTTCAGATGCTACAAAAAGTACGTAAAAAGTACCACTTTACAAATTTGTACTCTTTTGTCTGCCCCTTAGGGTCTAGATTTTTAAAAAAGTTTAAAAAATATATTCATATTTTGTCCTGACCTGTCGAACGCAAATCAAACTATGTTTTTACCTTTATTAGTTAAGAAGTTACAAAAAGTACCTAAAAATTACAAATACGTAATTTGTACCCTTTTTTGTGCCTAAAGGTCCAAAATTTTAAAAAAGTATCAAAAACATATTCTTATTTTGTCGATACCTGTCGAACGCAATTTATATTACGTATTTAAATCTATTGGTTCAAAAGTTACAAAAAGTACCAATATATAATTTTTACCCATTTTTGAACCCTTTTTTTACCCCTCAACGTCCAAATTTCAAAAAAGTGGCAAAAACATATTCATATTTTTTTAGTATCTGTCGATTGCATTTTGAACTATGTTTTTACCCTTTTTTAGCCTTAAGGGTCTAAAATTTTGAAAAAATGCCAGACACGGGTCTGCTTATTTTTTAAGTAAAATACGATCCTTTTTAAATTTTGTTTCTATCGTTTGTAGTTTAGGAGATATTAACTTTCGGATATTTCCATATTTGGCCCATTTTAAGCCCATTCGGGTTTGAATTTCCCGAAATCCCGTCTTAGTGGATCTAAACATAAGGAAAGGTACCCACAGTCCAAATTTCAGGTCTCTAGCTCAGCGCGTTTGGGCTGTGCGATGATGAATCAGTCAGTCAGTCAGTCAGTCAGTAACGTTAGTCCTTTATATATATAGATAACAATGAGATGAAAACATATTGCAAACTGCTAGATAAAGAACCGCAAAACAACACGTATCTAACTTTTATTTACAAGTATTTAAGACTCAAATCAAAATCATACCGCTCAGCACAAAATCGATTTCTTGATAGCAAACTGGCCACCGACTTCTTTATTAGACTTTTTTATATAAGAAACAAGCTTATTAATAAATTTTTTTAAAAATTTCCAAATTTTTCTCGCATTATTTTGGTTTACTAAGCTCATCGTTTTACCCACGATTTATAATGATGGTTTATTTTTTAGTTCATAAAGCCCGAATCTTTATTGCTGAGGTCGGAATTGGACGTCTTAAGGAAAATCGTCAACATCCCCAAATTTCAGTGAACTTCTCCACAAAATCTTTTTTCCTTGCTTTGAGCGCACAACAAGCCGATCACTGGCAGAGGTGTATGTCCTGCTGTACTTGAGGCCTCCTTCTTTCAACTCAACTCAACGTAACCTAACCTACAGCAACGCCGTTAAAATGCAATAAAACGCGTATCACTGACTTTAATATGCCAAAAAATTAATTAAATTAAATGATTAGCTTGGGGTTAGCTATCACGTCTTTGCTTTTTCGAAACATTCCAGCTTTAAATCGAATAGTATTATATAAATCAATTTGCCGCATTTAGTCGATTTAAAATCGAGAAAACTACTTCTATTCTGTTTACAGAACGGCCCTGTTCTGTAACCGGATTGTTTAATGGTAAAATTATTAATAATGAAATTTTTGGCGAATTTAAAAAAACTTTGAAAAAATAAATTACAAAATTGGATTTTTTACTTACTTTCGCCATTGCTTCAGGAGAGAATGGTAACAGAAGGTACAAACATAAGCAGAATAATCTGGCCGTAATTGTTCAGCATTTGGCAAGGAACTGTGTTTAAGTAAAAAAGGGAAATATGGTCTTGAACCCTAAAAATTGAAAAAAAAAACAACATTATTTTAGATTAAGTTGCAAAAAACTACATTTTAGGCTTTTTTTTTAATTGTTGATACGTACCTCTTTACTGGCATACAAAACTCTGGCCAAAGTTAAATCTGAATGTAAACCACATAAAAAGCAATAAATAGAAGTGGATGTAGCTGGTGTTGTAGAAACAGATGGTGTAGATGGCGGGGTATTTATGCTTAATCCTCCATGTCTAGAACCATTGGGCGAAGAAGAGGTAATTACTGGGGAAGGAATGTTATATCTAAAGCGAAAGAAAAGGTAAATAAAAATCTGGTTTTTTAAAAAGAAATTTGTACAAACAAACCTTCTATGCTCTAGAGGTACTCTTTCAGCGTCCATTGTTTCCCATTGGCGTGCCAAATGATTGACACAATCTTTACATGCCAACACACGATTGCCATTCGGATCATTAATAGCAGACCCGCTGCTGCTGCTGCTTAAATTGTTATCACGACTATTGTTATTACAGTTATTTGAATTTGTATTAGAATTGCCTTTAAGACAAGGAAAATGCATAGCATGGGAGTTCATGTGCTCAGCACTGGTAGATAACCACTCCATCTTATTGGAAGCGCATAATGTTTTGCATATGTAGCAGCTGTTATATTGGGAAATTTTAAAGTTTTATATAAAGTCTACATTTATTCAAAATAACTTACGGATATTGGCCATGTCCATTCTCAATTTGTGGCTGTTGCTGTTGGGCCGCCACTTGTAGCGTGGGTGTTGTTGGCCGCGAACCATTATCTCTCAAAGGTTTTATATCACGAGTTTGATGAGTAGACGAATGATTTGAATTATTTTCGCAAAGCTAGAAAATAAGTTTTTTATTATATTATTGGTAAGTATTATGCTGTTGTAAAAAAATGCTTTAAAGACATGACAATTTGCATTGGTAGTAGCGATAACTTTCTTATTGTTGCGTTTCAATAAACAAAACGAAACGAAAATGTGAAAGCAAAAGGCAAGTATTTTCGAATGATAACAAAACAAGTAAGAGCGCTTAATTCGGCTGTGCCGAATCTTATGTGCTAAATTGTGCCAGGCTTAAAATTCATAGAAATCCTAGGGTCAAATCGTCGCATTCGATTCGAATCGAAATTTTAAAATTCTTATTAGAATTCCTATACTTAAAGCATTGACAACTCGATCGATCGAGTGAAATTTCGATTCGAATCGAATGCGACGATTTGGCCCCTAGTCTTCGAAATTAAAAACTTTACAAAACTTTAAAAAAATTTGAACGTTCGTATAAATAATGAAATATATGTAGAAGGTTTGAGTTCGAGTTTTAAAAGTTTTTGACATTATTCGTATTAAAAGTTTAATTAAAGTTGATCATTTTTATGGGATGTTCCAGTCCCCCTGCTCTCTCCAACATTTTTTTTTTCAAAATGTATAAATTATTTGGTCATTACTTTTTGAAGAACATTCGAAGTCAATAACAGTTATAGTTTACCAAATGTAGCGTATCGAAAATTTCATAAAAATGGTTATTTTTTTTGGGTGATATCCCTTCCCCTGCCCCTACTTAAAAATATTTTTTCAAAATATAGGTCTTATGGCCCAATTAGCTATAGCGTATCTAAAAGTTCATATAAATTATTAATTTGTATGGGGCATACCCCTTCCCCTGCCCCTTCCAAAAAAATTTTTTTTAACATGTAGGTCTTATTGCCCAATTAGCTTTTGTAGAACATTTTAAGTCGATATCTGTTGTAGTTTCCGAGACATAGCATTTTGAAAGTTTGAAAAAATTGTAAATTTGTATGGGAGCTACCTCTTCCCCTGCCCCTACTCAAAATTTGTATTTTTAAATATAGGTCTTAATGTCAAGTTACTTTTAGTAAAACATTTCAAGTCGATAGCTTTTACAGTTTCCGAGATATAGCGTAGGGAGCTACCCCTTCCCCTGCCAAAAAAAAAATATAGTGTAGGTCTTATTGTCCAATCACTTTTTGTAGAACATTTGAAGTCGATATCTGCTATAGTTTCCGAGACATAGCGTTTTGAAAATTTCATTAAAATTTTAAATTTGTATGGGAGCTACCCCTTCCCCTGCCCCTACCCAAAATCTTTTTTCAAAATATAGTTCTTAATGTCCAGTTACTTTTCGTTAAACATTTCAAGTCGATAGCTTATACAGTTTCCGAGATAAAGCGTAAGGAGCTACCCCTTCCCTTGCCCCTGCCAAAAAAGTTTTTGATAGTGTAGGTCTTATTGTCCAATCACTTTTTGTAGAACATTTTATGTCGATATCTGTTATAGTTTTCGAGACGTAGCATTTTGAAAACTTCATAAAAATTGTTAATTTGCATGGGAGCTACCCCTACCCCTGCCCCTAGCCAAAAAAATTTTTTCTTCAAAGTATAGGCCTGCTTGTCCAATTGTCAAGTGCAAAGTTTTGCGGCAAGAATGACCATATTTACTGTGATATATATCGGGATATATGCACAGATTGTGTCCCAAAAAAAGGGTTATTTATTTTTATTTTTCGCTTATATCTCGTTCAATAGTGAACCGATTTTTCTGATTTTAAATAGCGATTGTCTCCAGGACATTTCTAATAGTTTGACACCAATAACTGGTCCGTATCACTTTATTTGACTCCGGAAACTTGATTTCAACAGATGGACATTCGGACATGGCTATATCGACTTCCCTATCTATATATATATCATTATAATGATTCAGAATATACCTATATATACTTTATGGAGTCGCAAATGGATAATAAGAAATTACAATTGGAATGACAAACTATTATATACCCTTATTACTATGTGAAGGGTATAAATAGGAAGTAAGACTTTCCCATTAGTTAAAATAATAAAACAAATCTAATATAATTGTGGGGCCAAGGCGCACATAAAACTTCAAAATGTTTCAAACTCGTTGCGTCTTTAACAATCGGGGTTGTCACGGAAACCGATAATTGTCGGATTAATAAACGAATTATAAAAGCTTTGGTTAACGACTTTTGAAATTATTAGTTTGGAGCTTGAATAAAAACCAGTGTTATGATGTAGAAATAAAAACACGATACTTAAATTTATAACTCTGAAATATCTATAAGTTATTTTCAAATCCGATTCCGACAGCTATCGGTTTTCATAACGATCCTGAATAACGTATCGGTCAAAAAAGATCAAATATTGGGTTTTAAGGGAAATATGAATTAATTTTTTTTAAGTGACAGCCTTTTTTGCAATGCGATACTGGTTGACTTAGTTTTTGATGAACAAGGGAGGTTTCGGATACACCTTTCATCAGAGGCAAAACAAATGTCTCCGAGGCATTAGCTAGACAACATTCAGTTAACGTGTAATACGGACTTGATAATTTTCTCTCTTTTCCTGCAATGTGATCAAGTTAGTTAAAATACTTTAGTACTAATAGGAGAAATATTTGAAATGTTTAAAATCGCCTTTGCCTCAACATTATAATCATGATATTGAGGCAGCAAAGTTTAGAAGAAACGTTGCTGTAAATGCTTCTTATTAAGTGCACGTATTGGCTGTGGTTATTCCCAAGCAAAGTGATTGCATTAAGCATTTCAACATAACTTTTAAGGTTATCAAGAAGTAGGTATTACACAGTATTTGTCACCCAGTGGTAAGACCACCATGAGAATAAGCTGACAAAGCTGGTGCTTCACGTAATTGTAATCACCCATGTCTGTAAAACTGACTCTCAAGACCAGAAGTCAAAATATTATTTATAAAAAAAAAAAATTTAAAAATAAAAAATAAATTAAATTAAAACGTAATACGCTGGCGATTTGATTTTTGCTGAAGATTTAAAATTAAATATTTCACCGTTAATAACTCTTACAGCTAGAACTTTCATATATTCTGACCCACGGTGATTAATTCAAAACAAACCACAAGAGATTTTTTAATAAACATTTCAATTTTGGTTAATTAGAATTAAAACAAAAAAATGTATTCAAAATTGCCGCTGTTCGCGCGCCAAGACGGCCAAAGTCTAAGCGGCCAATCGTCTATTGCAGTACGCCCGACCTTCATTGGCTGAATAATTGTACGCTTAAAGCTGTCTTTACATGGTAATACGAAGTATTTAGACTTTGAAGAGTCAAAATATTATAAAATTATCTCCGTGTTTAAAAAAAAGAGAATAAAATAGACTTTGAGTATTTTTCATTATTACACAGATAGTGTTTATAAAATTAAAAGCTTTTTTTTCTTTCGCGCCTCTGATGTGATGAGAATACGTCAATTTCTAAAATGGTTTAGAAAATAAACATTTACCGAACACTTGTCAAATTTTCTATCCGTATTGTTTCCTACTCATTATGAGATTTTGTATTATTCTACAACATATTTTGACTTGTCATACTATACATATGTGTGACCATGTAAAGGCACCTTAAGAGATTGGTGAAAAGTTCATATTCTAAAACGGACCACAAATTGTATTCTAAAGGTTTGGACTACCCGATGGCCAATCATCTGTAGTAATAAAATCTGGTTAATTATTTTTCAACCAGTCTTAAGTGGTTTTTCCATTTGGACTAGGGGCAGAGCCTTGTTGAAAGGTCGTTTTTGAACACTGCGCTATTTAACGGCTTCAAAAACTTTTCCAAAGCAATAAATTGTACACCTTTGCTGAAGTTTTAACACCATTTTTCGCAGAAATAGGGCTCGACCCCCCATATGTCATATATTATCTTTTTTTAAGCTAACGTGATTAAAAAAACAATTTGCTTGGTCAAGAACAAATTTTGGTTAGTGTGTATAAGTTTATTTTGTCTCAATCCTTATCATTAAAAATATACTTTCTAGGGAGTGTTTAACCAAAATATTTGTTGTGTTACAAAAACAATAACAAAACTAACATTTAGACCAAAATATACTTAACTGAGTAGCGGCAATAAAAAAATTTACTTGAAAAGATAAAAATCTTTAGACATACGTAAAGCAGTTTTTTCCAAGCTTTCTAGAGGTAATTTACTAAAGTGGCATATATGTACGAATGTAAATATGTATGTTAGTATACTTGTATATAAAAAAAACTTTTTGTTTTGATATCAGCAAGTTTAAAGCACCTTTGTTAAACCTTTAACCAGTAATGTCAATTTCACTGCTATTAAGACGATAACCTTATGTTACATGAGGCACCTTTGTGTTGTCTTATCTTTTAAATTAAAATAAATATGTATGTTTCATACTACTAAATACGTGCATTATCATTGCTACTGTTAAATTTCTTTTTTTTTTAATTTATTTGATTTCTGTAATCGTTAATACTGATAGTAATGGCTGTGACTTTTATTTTTTTTACACATTTTACACAATACTTTTGAATTGTTTTATTTGTTTATTTACAATTACAATTCAAAAAGGAAAGATTTTTTTAATTGCATTAAAAATAAAAATGTAATGATTAAAAAAGTTAGCAACAATTTAATTGAAGTGGGTTTTTTTTAAAAGCTATTAAAGGAAAACAAATATGAATTGTTTGTTTATTTGTTTTTACCTTTTCTGAAGTTGTTATAACTACGGTTGGCTGCTGAATTCCCTCTGCACGACTAGAATGTTTTTCATAGCAAGTAAAACATATTTGAACCATGCCTGCAACAAAACATAAAATGTATTTTTTTATTTTTTAATTTAAAATCTTGTAAATTTTGTAAACAATATTAAGTAGCATACCTTGAGGACTTATTGGGCTGGCATTTTTATAAGCTGTCATCGTTTGTATGAATGGGTAATATGGCTCCCGTTCTGCATTGGGACAACAATATACAATTCTTAATTGCGATGAGGGCGTATCAATACCACAGGTATAACAGACAAACTTGGCACGTTCCACAACGGAAGCTGGTTTTTTACGCAAATAATAGTTGCGTTCGTTTTCAGAAATTTGGTTTGTCTAAAAAAAAGTAAATTAAAAAATTAAAAAATCAAAGAATTAAACTAAAATCAAAGCTAAAAGAAATAGTATGTAGTAAAGCCTTGTATGTTCACACTTTTAAAAAAGTCGACGTAAAATGATAATAAAAAACATTTATTCTCTCAAAATAATGAAAACACTCAAAAACACGGGAACACAAAAGCCCAAAATTTCTATCTCATAACACACATATTTAATACTTTTGAACAATTATAGTTGTTTGCCAGACATGTATTTATTTTGGCAGTTTTGTGTCTTCCAAATAATATTTTAATTTGTTATTGTTTGTTTTTTTACAACAGCTGACTGATTGACAATTTTGCCAAAGTAAAATAACAGGCTGCTTCGTGCAAAAAGAAGAAAAATATTTCTTTCTCAAAGTCGCTCTCATTTGCCCAATCTTTGGGGGTGCCCTAGTAAATCGATGGTTATATAGTGCACTAATCTACCAGTCTGGGGGTTGTGGGTTCGATTCCCACCAGAGACCCTGGTAAGTATGCTTCATCCTACTTTTCTTTCTCTCTTATCCTTCTCTAAATTTCTTCTGTCCTTCCACCTCCACCCTTTCTATCTGCCTACCCATGTAACACAAAGGGTATTTTTTAATGGCTGCCTGTTCTACCAAACCTAACCTACCCAATCTTTGAATACGGGATGCCAATGTTGAGTACGGGAACACAACTATTACATATATATTAATGGTATTTATATCCTTAAAAATATCATTCACTTGTCGAAATCCACACATACCTCCATATCAATCCCGATTTTGAATCAAGTTTAAGTTGGCAAACTAAATTAAATTCAACTGAAAATGGTCTTCGACGTTGAAAAGTTTTTCGACAGATTGTAGTCGGCAGCAGGCAGCTGTCTATGTATGGAGTTGTATGCAACTTTGGAGCAGAAGCTCGAAGAAACGTGTTGTTACACGGACAGCGCTGGGCGGAGTATAGACTTAAGAGCTGGTATTCAATTCGACCCAGGGGACTTTCTAATGTTTAACAATAACCCTTATTGTGGTTAGCGTTGGCGTAGTCGTTTTTGGTTCTTTGGTACCGTCTTACAAATACGCCAATGTTAAATGAATAGCATCTTGTCGCTTTTGTGTCGAATTTAACAAACATTCGACAAGACAACGCCAAACAAAATAAGGCTGAATAAAATAGACAATGGCGGAAAAGTCCCAGACACTTTTTTAAGTTCAGGGGGTTTTTTTCATTCTGACAAATCTAAATTGACTACAAATATGTCAGCCAAAAACTTAGCTTTTCCAATCGGATCAGTCAACAATTTGTTATTAAGTAAGAGATCAGGGATTAAAGAACCATTGTTATCACTTACTCTTATAACAAATGAGCATTCGGGGGCAGCAAGAATCTATCTATACACGCAGACCCTGCTTGAACTGGGCTTTTCACGTCTTAGTATTTTGGCACACAAATGAATATCTTGTCTATTTGCTTAGGGAATCAATATCGACGTTGCTTTAAAGCACGCCAAATACTAAATGCTTTTTTTCTGGACCTGAATGCAGTTTTGCAAATCTGATCAAACTAAGATATTTGTCTAGATCCAGGTCCCAGTAAAATTATATTTTTGACCGATTTCCCCATGGACTGCTGCAGAAGCTATAAGGATGCAGAGTATACAGCACCTCTTGTGCTTCTGTCCAGCAATGAATATCATTCGAAGGAGACACTTTGGTACCGACAGGCTGATTAGCATGTCGTATGTGGCCAACATTGGCCTGACCAGTCTATCATACTTTATAGCGGTTGGTTTGAAGATAGAGACCACTAAGGGGCGACTATTGCCAGCCATATACACTAGTTCTCTATTTCTAATTTAATGTCTTTTCTTTTTCTATCTTTTTCTTCCACAGGCATCACAAAGGGACGGAAGAAAAGGACGGACCCCTGATCGCTGAGATGTGCTAAACGAGCCTTTTCGCCAACAAAAAAAAAATAAAATCTTGACTGTTTTCGAAGCATTTTTTGTACCAATTCCATTACAGTTTTCAATACCTCCCCCTTATTTCTTAGTTATAAGTAACAAATGCCAAACGCTAATCGGTACACTCGAAAAATCAATGCAACATTCGTTCGTACATTGTACGAAATCTTTCTTTATTTCACAACACGAATATTTTGCGTATAATAAACGAAATGTACGATTTTTACACCCTTCACATTAGAGATAAGGGTATATTTAAGTTGTTATTTTGTTCGTTATTTCTTTAATATCCATCTGCGACCCCATATTTTCTTGGTCCTTATAGACAAGGAAGTCGATTTAGCGATGTCCATCTGTTCGTGTTATGGTTGAAATCAACTTTTTTAAGCCCCTCAAATCCGCATAGACATGTAAGTGGTATCAAACTAACAGAAATATCTGTGAGCAAATCGCTATTGAAATTTAGCAAAAACGCCCTATAACTTAAAGAGATATAAGCCAAAAACTACCTCTGTTTATTTCTCTAAAATTTGTACATAAAAACCTCTACAATTGGCCCGGAGTTACCCCGTACAATATGCAATTAAAGACCGACTCCCATACACTTTTCCCCACGAAAATTTTTGTGGAACGTACTTACACCCTATCTCCGCCCCTTAACAGGGCTGCCACCCAATGTTTAGTTTTTTTTAATTTTTTTTTAATCGCTCCCACAGCTTTCAGGGTGCTCTAACAAAGTTAAAATGTAAGACCGACCCCAATTAATTTTTTTCCCAAACATTTTTGTGGAACATACTTACCCGCTATCTCCATCCCCTAACATGGTTGCCATACACAATTTTAAAAAATTGGGTAAAAGCCCCTTCTCCGGAGTCGCCGCTAGAGAACAAATTTATACCACATTTTAATCGCCTAAGGGGGTTTCCATACAAACTTTACGAAAATGTTGTAAGAACGCCCATAACTTCCCCAGAGTCAGCCTCCCATACACAGTTTGCTAAATTGTAAAAAATCCGCCCTAACAACTTCCAGAGTGCCCGTGGATAGGTCAAATGTAGGACTAGCCCCAACTCATTTTTACTTGCAAACATTTTCCTAAAACATACTTACCCCCTTAGGCGATCACCATACAAAATTTGAAAAAAAAAAATAGGGTTAAGGCCCCTATAACTTCCCTAGTCACCCTAAGAGGGTTAAAATGTGACACCTGCCCCTATTTAACAATTATTAGAAATATTTCAGAAATAAAAAATTGGATAAAAATAACAAAAGAACCCGAACTGGTTTTTGAAAGGCCAATGTAAAAAGTATCTAAAATTCGGCACAGTCGAAAGTTTCGTAAATGAAAAATGTATTACGAAAGATAACACTTGCTTCTTCAAAATTGCGAATTTCTGGTCTTAATATTGTCTTTAAAATTAAAACGAAGTATAATTTGCCAATAAAAAAAAACTAAGAAAACGGTTTTGTTAATTTCGTAAAATTTTACATTTAAAGCCTAGATTTGCTTGAAATATGTATGAAAATTTCGAATATTCTACATTATTTTCATTGTATGTTTATTTGATTTCTTTCGATTGGGGCAGTTTAAAAGTTTACCAGAATCTATGAAATATAAATAAAATAAAATAAAATAATATAAATAAATTCAATGTTGTTTTTTGTTGTTGCAATCAATAACAACACAAGAAGGTCCCAAACTCTACAAAACTCTTTTATCAACAAGTGCGAACACTGAAGAAATTTTTTTGCATGACGCTTTTAATTAATAAACATTTTTGATACAAATATATTTTAATATACATTTTTTTTATAAACAACAAAGCAATACCTTTATATTCCGTTTATCCTTATATATTAAATAAGTTTTTAATTTTTTATAATCCATCCAAACATTAGAAGGATCACAGCAATCCAAGGAACAATTATTTAAAATTCCATTGTTGTTATCACCGTGTGAAGTGGCATTTGTGTTTTGTCTGTTAGCCATAGTTTTACCAATATTGCTGTCGGAATTATAAATATATTTGTTGTTTTTATTGGTGACCGAAGTTGTTTCACATAAAACACAATCATTTACATTTGTTTGATTTATTAATGCAAAGTTGTTTCGAACAACATGTTGTTGCATATTATTATAAATATTTTTATTGTTGTTGTTGTTAATATTATTGTTACTCTGGTTTTGCTTTGAATTAATGGTGTCACTTGTATTATTAGTGGCAATGACCATCGTATGATGTTTGGACATTCTTTTAACTTTAATATTGGTTTTTTGTACATCAAACACGCGAGTTATTTATTACAGAATTTAAATTGATAATTTTATTACAATTTTTATCATTACCATAAAATTTTCAATAGCATTAATGTTTTTTTAAGGAACGATTTCAATACTTTAATATTTTTTAAATAAACAAATCGCACCGCACCTGCATAAGTATTCTCTTATCACCAACAATTTTAAGTTTTGAGTCAATATAAGTTGTTAGTTGTTATCATTCTACAATTTTAACGCACAATCAAATATATAATAAGAGCCCAGAAAAACCTACAAGTAGTTTGTTTTATATTTCTGTTTTTAAATCTGTAACCATTTTCTATTTGTTTGTATAAGGTTCTTGCAATACGGAGAGGATTTTTTTTGACATTTAAGTTGATAAGCGAAGTGAGAAAATTAAACATATTTTGTTAAAAAAAGCAAGTTTTAAAAAAATTTATTAGCTGATTAACTAAGAGGGAGAGAGAGACGTATGTATGTACGTAGTTTTGTATTATCAAAGGGTGTTTATTTAAATTTAAGTCTTAAAAGTAGATTGGTTGGCAAATAACAAAGCTTTTTCTGCTTGTTTTTACATAAAACGCGAACCTAAATTATGGGATTTTGTAAGAAAAAACGTACGAGACTGTGCAGTGCAAACATATGGCAATAACTTTCGGAAAATGAGCGAGGAAAACAAAAAAACTAAAACACGATCGCCGCAAGGCATATCGATACAAGGTGGCCGCAAGAAAAAAATTAAGAGAGTCGCGTTCTCTTACTCCTTATTTTTTCATATGGAGTTTGACACTAAAATTGAAATTATTTTTCAATTTAAGTGTCAAACGACTCTCTTAATTTTTTCTTGCGGCCACCTTGTATCGATATGCCTTGGTTTGCCGTATTCAAAAAAATCGATTATTTTTTTTAGAAGAACGTGACATAAGTAACGTTACTCTTAAGTTTAAAAGCCAAAAATACTGAAAGAAGAAATGCAAAACCAGAAAATCAAATAAACCCTAATATAATGTACCCTACACCATAATTTATTTTTGATAAGATACATAGTAGCTTAGGGTCAATATTACTTAAATGTAAACAATAGACATGATCCCTCACAGATATCTCATATGTGCAGCTAAATTGATTTTTAATCATTTATAACATATTTTACAAATAAAATTTGGATATTATATTTTTACAGTGAAGTAGGGTGCCCCGGTAGCTCAGTGGTAAGTGCACGAGTCTACCAGTCTGGGGGTTGTGGGTTCAATTCCCACCAGATACCCTGGTAAGTCTGCTTCATCTTTCTGTTCTTTCTTATCCTTCTCTAAATTTCTTCTTTCCTTCCATCTTAACCTAATCTATCTGCCTCTTCAGGTAACACAAAGGGACTGAATTAAGCGGACCCAAGTGAGCTGTATCCTTTCCTTCAACGGCTGCCTATTCTACCTAACCTAACCTAACCTTATACAATTAAGTAGTATTGACACTAAGCTACTATTTCCATATAGTGGCATTCCGGGCCTCTACCTCGTTTTCTCACAATGGCTATGATCTCGTACAGAAATCTCATACGTGTAGCCAAAACTTAACTGACATATTGGCTCTGCTAAATATGTTGGTTTTTGTCTCTGCTAGTTAAATACGTTTTTTTAGTTAAATATGTTTTTCTTCTTACGCCATCACGTATTTAACTTTTTAGTCGCTACGTCAAAAACAAATTTAACTCGGCATATATATCTTCACACACATAAAAAGAAAGGAAAATAGATATTCCGTTTTCCTTTTTATTGACATTTAAGTTAAATAGGTGATGTTTACGGCCAAAAGTCACTACTACCGTTCAAAGAGTACTGATTAGGGTACACGTATGTATATCAGGTAGGAGTGATTCTACAAAAACAACTAAACCATCATAAGAATGTCAAATACAAATAACAAACAAAAACTCACAAAATCTTTCTTCTTATTTTTGAGCTTTTCTTACAATACTACAGTTGCTGTTTGTAAAAAAGGAAGAAAATACATAAAACATAAACAAAATTTGACATTAATATAACGTAATACCGTTACCCAGCTGTTTATCTGAGGCTACCTGATATACGTGTACCCTGGTACTGATAATGAAATTGCGTAGCTGCTTTGGAAAATGAATTCTACTTGCCTAGTATCGGTGGAAAGAATTTGCCTACTATAGGTCCTAAAATGCGAATAGATTATGGTATCAAGCTACATTTACACATGCTCAAATCTGTTTCAAACAGAAATTATCCCTTCAGGTTTTTACCGTAACCGTGGGCCCACATAAGCCTTTTTTTATATTATGCTGACTTGTTTAGTATTAATTGTTAAAACTTTAGTTCCGATTTTCACTTTAAAACATTTAGGGCCTAATTTCGTAAAACGCAATGCATAAAAGCAAAAACAATTGTATGGAAAAAACTAAAATTTAAAAACTTTTCCAACATTTTGTTTTTGTTTTAGAGCGTTGCGTTTTAGAAAATAAGGGGGTTAAATTTTTTTACTTTTATCTTTGAGAAAAATTTTTAAATAGTTTAATTTAGTAAGAACTGAATAGAAAGACACTTAAAAAATGTTTTCATTTTCGACTATTTTCAACTTTGAAGGTTATATGTTTGTATTAAAAATATACAACGTATTATATTTATTTAAAGTTTTAAACAAAGTAAAGTTTGTTTATTTTATTATTAAAATATTTTTTGTATTAATATCGTTAGCTAAAATACAAAAGAAATCATATCGAGTTTTTAAACGAAGTTTATGAATGCCATAAAACTTGAATGTCTTGACACAATTTTACACTCCTCAATTTTACTCGATCAAAACTGAAAACTTTATTACCAAAGCACAAAAGGACGAAGCTGACGTATCTACAGATGTGCTTCCTATGTAAATAATGCAAAACGACTTAGGTTAGGTTAGGTTACGAAGGGTAGTGGCCTCTACTCGAAGGCCCACAGGCCCATTGTGAATCCCTTCAGAAGCAAGCCATAAAAGTCTATAGATCCTGCAATCAACCCTGTCCCACCTTGTCCATTATCAGTCCATAATAGAAACTCAGTGATGGCCTCACCGGCTCACAACTAAGTCCAATATCCCGGGCCGATCCCTTCCTTGCCAGTTCATCAGCAATCCTATTGCCGGAAACGTCATAATGACCCGGAACCCTACAGAGTCTAACCCTGTGTCCATTATATAGACACCAGCCCCGGTGCCTACCTCCATCTTTAAACCATCAGTAAAGACTGCACACCCCTTATACAGCTTCTATGATCCCTTCCATGCCTCCCTATTCGGAAAAACTACTTGAGGCGGGATCCCAAAGTAAAGTTTCGCTACCATATAGTCCGTCACACCTGACTTCCACAGGAGTCGACCATCCTTGACCCTTCCCAAAATGACAGCATGTCCATCCGAACATACCCTACGCATACCTGACTCACTATGTCTAAACAAGCTTTTGGCTGTCATTCCAGCAATAAAATCCTCGATGAGAAAAAGATGTAGAATGATATACAGCGCTGCCTGTGGTGTACTTTTTCTGGCCCCTGTAATGCCTAGTACAGCACATCTCTGGACCTTCGTCAAGAGCTTCCTTATGTCGCCCCTTTCTAGTAATCTTCACCATACAAGGCAACCGTACGTAAGAACTGGTCTTACAATGGATGTGTAAATTCAGTTTACCATAGCCGGTTGCAATCCCAAGTTCCTACCTTTGGGGTTCCTATATGCATAATATGCATTCAGAGCAAAACGACTTATTAATACATTTTTTTAACAAATAATAATGTAAGGGTTTACTTTTGGGAATTGTTTGAAGAATTGCATGGACGACTTATCAATGCATGTTAAGGGTTTTTACTTTGCAAAGTTTTTTGCTTCTCCTGTAAAATTATAATATTGCTAGTTACGCCCTTTTGCATTTATGAAAATGTGTAGACATATTTTAAATACAAACTATGTATATATATATGTATGTGTATACATATATTTAATTAATATTTTTATATACTTATGTATGTACATACATATGTCTAATAAAGTACGTTTAACATACTTTAATTGAATGTATTATTTGGGTCATTATATGTTTTAAGATAAAACCCACATTTACAATATAATTATTAATTGCAAATGATGTTTAATTAGTTAATTCAAGCAAATATATTTATTACTGATGATGTGTCTCTTTAGTTATTTAAAAATTTCACTTTTATATTTTATTATTTTTGTTATCATTTGCACTAATGATGGTTTTATTTTATTCTGTTTTATTAAAAACAATTTAATTTATGGCATAGATTTTACAAAAAAAACTTTATAACGCATTAAAATACATTAGAAAAAAATTGAAGCATCGAATTTATTATTTCAAACACAAACACACGCGCAGAGTTTTATCGGCATTTTTAATAAACTAAACGAGTTCCTTGAAAAGAAACACACATTTTTTTACAACAATGTATCTATGATGTGTTCTTAAACAATTAGCAAAAGTAATTTTTTAACAAAAAGATTAAACGTTATAGGAGCCACGTTTAAAAAAAACACCATCGCGTTTGCTAACTTCTAATTTTCTACTGAGAACCGGCAACCCAAAATAAATAATTCAAACGCTTTAAACAGATCACAAGAAGCACTTGTTCTACTTGCTCACTAATACAAATAAAAAATATCTAAGTTTATATATTTATACAGACATACATATATATAATTAAGCTTGCAGCAATAGAGCAAGCTATAGCCGATAAGGCTAACTTTGACAACGTCTTAAATAAATATATTAAGTCTTAAAATAAATGATTGTGCTGAAACAACTTAGAATGTGCGTAAGCACGTAACCTTAACTGCAATTTAGGAAGTTCAATTAGTTCTTAAGAAAAAAATGGAACAAGTAGTTTAAGTAAACTTTATAGCCCCCAATGGGGGGGGCGAAGGGATTATATAATATATAAACCGATAAATATTTTGAAAACTAATACATATTTCATTTTTAATTTCAAATTTGGTAAGAGTATACTGAATAATTTTCTCCACTCTTTTACGTATTAAGAAAATCTCACCCCGTCACGTTTTTGAAAAGGTTGTTCTTTAAGAAAGTTTTATTTTTGTAGATAAAAAATTTTATATATGTATGAGCAAAAATACTTTGAAGGAATTCCTTTTAAAGGCCTTAAAATTATTTTTAACACTGACTCTCTGATATGATTGACAAGGTATTTCCTTTGAGATCCTTAATATTTTTTTCGCGTTGCATTCAAAACATTGTTTTTATATTCCTTTACCATAAATCACCGCACGTTGGGTTGAAATGGTTCAAAAGTGACGCTTAATTGAATTTTAAAAATTAAGTCAATTTTATTTTCTTTATCAGGCTCAAGTTCAATACTATACTAAATTCTCATTTATTTGCAAATGAAGAAATTAATATTTTTAGTTTTTACTACTTTATTAGCGTTAGTTAAGAAAGGAAATTTTATTAAAAAAACAAGATTTTTACCGATACTAGCCGAGTAGAATGCATTTTCGAAAAACAGCTACGATTTTCATCATCAGTACTCTTTGTTCGGTTGTTAGTTTTAATTTGGTTGTAAACATCAGCCATTTAACCCACTGATCCATGTGGCAAGGTGAGTCAACACGAAGTTTTTTCCACTTAAACCAACTAAACCAAAGCTTTTTCCTTTTTTCCATTTCTTATTACTAACGCCATCTCTATTTAAGTTTTAACACTAAGTTAGAGCGTAGCGTAGCCTTAACCATCTATCAGATGGTATTAGAAGGCTACCATATTTTTATATGTACAGTTTTTGAACTAACAACCGAACAAAGAGTACTGATGATGAAAATCGTAGCTGTTTTTCGAAAATGCATTCTACTCGGCTAGTATCGGTAAAAATCTTGTTTTTTCAATAAAATTTCCTTTCTTAACTAACGCTAATAAAGTAGTAAAAACTAAAAATATTAATTTCTTCATTTGCAAATAAATGAGAATTTAGTATAGTATTGAACTTGAGCCTGATAAAGAAAATAAAATTGTCTTAAAACAAATAGTTCAACTAATAAATAAAAACGAAAAACTTAAAAATTAAGTTTTAATATTAATATTTGGTATCGGATAAAACTAGATAAAATTCTACATCACTTTGTCAATTTTCAAGCATCTATCTTGTCAGCTGACTCCGTAGTGACGTGTCAAAGTACAAAATTTTTGCAATTTTTTTAAAAAGCGAGAAAAGTAAAATTTTGCATTAAACGAGTCCGTAATTTCCAAATTCAACGTTAACAAAGTGTTATTTTAAGAATAAAACCTTCAACTTCAGGTATTAAAGTATACAAAATAATTTAGTGTTTTTGAAAATATGTCTGAAAAAAGGTCCAAAATTGGCCTATTTTTGATGTTTCATGAACCATAACTTCTAAGTTAGTTAAGGTTGGGTTTTAAATCTTAAATTTTCTAAAAGTATAAAATCTTAGCTTGATATTACAAAAAAGAAAATTTGCGGTTTTGTTGCTCCATTTTTTGCTATTAACATTATTCTGTTTGAAGTCGTGTTTTTTCAAAGTCATGTATTTAACAAAACTAACGTTCGTTCAATACTTACTATTGTTGTTATTGTTGTCGGAGATAGGTGCGTGTGAATACATATATTTTTAATTCATGGTCCCGAAATCATAAAATATACCGATTGGAGAACTTTCAGAAGAAGCTCAGGAAGCCAGAAATAAGGATTTTAAAAATTATAGGAAACACTTTGCTCGCAAATGCAGACGAGAAAAGTCGAATGAAGAAATTTGAAATAGATTTTTTCTCAGTTCAGATCGATTCATATCTAGTATTAATAAACAAAATAAGCGGAAAGAAAAGCAACAATTATCAAAATCCGAACTACAGCTTTTGCTATCGCCTATTATTTTTAAAGAAATACATGAAAGTGAGAGTAATGATAGCGAAGATTATGATGATGAAGGTGAGGATGAACATAATATGGTTTCTTTTTAAGTGTATGACAATTATTAATAAACAAAAAAAAATTATAAAAATTTATTTCGTTACTTTTTTAAAAAAGTTGTAAAATTCTCAAAATCTTTCAAAACCCAAATTCAGACTTAAAATTAAACTTATATTCATATTTATGAAAAATATATATTTATTTTTTTATTTTTTAGAAAGAAGACAATATAAGCTTTTGTTTGCTTCTAACTTTTTAAAAAAATTACTTTCCATTTTAAAATTACGGCAAAAATTCTGAAACAAACTATAATTTTCCGAAAAATAAAAATGTCTATAAAAAAATTTTTTTTTCGTGTATCTTTTTTTTCAGAATATGCCTTTTTATGCATATTTAACGATTTAAAAAAAAAAATTTCAAAAAAATTTAAATTACGGCTGCCATGAATTAATCGCCACTTTCGGTGCCATCGAACCCACTGTGCACCGCGAGAAATGTCGGAAATTTTTTAATAATTTTTTTCAAACTTGTAGCTCGCTAGGCTGTTTGGCAGAATGTATAAAATTACTTAAAGCTGCACGAAGCTCCTTTGACCCTATTGTGTTTCTTTAAGCGTAACAATGTTAAAAACCCTAACGATTTAAAAGAGAATAACAACATCTTGCTTAAGATACTCATTATTTATGACCGAGTATTAATTATGTAAAACCAGTTTAAGGTGATGGGTTTGGCTTGGCCCTAAATTTTGACTAGTAAAATTTTAAGCAAAATATTTACTCGCATAACTCACAGTCCTGCGAAAACACTAAATGCTTGTTTAATATGTTTGTGTATTAAAAACAACTTACCTTGTAATTATGCCACTGTTTCATTAAATGTTCATAGCATAAGTGACAAGCCTGGATCATACCTCTTGGATCCATAGGTCGTGATCGGGCCGGTCTTGGATGCATATCGTAAAAAATGGGAAAATATGGACGATCAATTTTATCATCTTTTGACTTGAGTGTACTAATTTCTATTAAGCTGCCACGCCTTTGTTCTTCACCACAAGCATAACACACTTCCGTTGTTGAGTTTTTATCAGGCATAGAGAGGTCTAAGATTCCAACTTCAACCGACGCATTTGATGTACTACTATTTATATGTATCGCTGAGGATGTTGAAGAGTTGATGGCAGTGGGTGTGGTAATTGGTGTAGGGGTTTTTGGTGCTATTGAGGAGGACCTTGTATTTGATGTATTTCGCAAGTCCAAAACATCTTCTGACTCGCGTGAAGCTTGAAATTCTGCACCAAATGAACTAGATAAGGATGTTCTATGTAGGACGGCCGCAGATGAATCCGTAGGTGTCATGCCTGTGTTCTGTTTAAATATTTGATAGTTATGACTGGAAAGATGCTGCTGCTGCTGTGCAGACACATGATCCATTTGAAGATTATGTGCTGAATAATGTGCTGCTGTAAGCTGTTGGGCATTTGTGTATGCATTATGTGCAACAGAATTAGAGTAAGATAGTTGACCCAATTTAAGCTTATGGTGGGCATATGAAGAGGGTTTTATATTTAAGGACTCATAAGCACTACCCTGAACACTTGACGGTCTAGAGGAAGGTGATGTTATTTGGTAATTCTCACGGGATTGTGGTCGGCTTGACGTATAGGGCCTTTCATTAAAATTTTTTGTTGTTGCTAAAGGAGAATTTCTGGTATAATAATCTTGAGGCAAGTTCAGTGCTGGAGAAGGGGAAGAATTTCTTGAAGTTGCTCCTTGCTGTGGCGTGGGTGAAGAATGCACTAAATAAGATGGTTCATTTCGGTAATGTAATGGATCACGTGCAGATCTTTGAAATCCATATGACCCTGAGGAGGAATATTGCTGATTATCTGCTCCAACATTTGATTGTGCTAAATGCTCGGCACTTAATCCCAACATTTGGGCGGCATATTCACCCTGAGTCGCTATATCGGCTCCAATGTAGGGCTTGTTATCAACTCTTTTCATATGATAAATTCGTTGTATATGTGGTTTTTTCTCTCTTTCGTATGCATCCCATTGCTCGTTGAGAGAACGATAACAGAGATGACATGCCATCACGTACATTTGAGAGGGAGTAACCTGTGGTACCCCAGTAGGTGGCTCATGTCTTTCCAAAAAAGGAAAATATGATTCGGATGGTCTTTCATGATTGGCTCTTATCCTAACAGGCTCGTAGCCACCCTGGCCACCACAAACATAACACAACGGAATTATATCTGCACCATCTGCACCTGTTGCCGATTGTCGCGGCAGAGGTGGTGGAGATTGTCCATTTCCACTGGCATGAGAAGAGTGCTGAAAATATTGAGACTGATTAACATGAAACTGTTGCTTAGGCTGTTGTAGATTAGTTAAGGTTGGTCGTGACAGTGATGCCACTGAATGTTCACTGTGTTGTTGCGGCTGATGCGTCTGCTGCGAATTAGCACTTTTTAACTCATTTTTTATATATGCTTTGGCCTTTTCCATTCTTGTGCAACTAAAAAAAATATATGAACGTAATACAGAAAATAAATAATTTGTTTTATCACCACAGACTACAAATTGTTTATCTACCTGTGATTTTTATTCGCCTTTTAAATTTGTTTATACATATATATCTATATATCCTGACATAAAAAGTTTATAGGTTTTTGTCCTTTTTAATTGTGTACAACACATTGAGGCACTTTTTGTTGTATTTTTTTTTATTTCTTTTTTTTTAATACGTTTTGCTTTTATTAATTTTGGTTTTAGCGTATGCATTTGTGTTTGTGTGCATATGTAGGAAAGAAAGAATGTTATTGTGATTTATGAAGTTTTTTTGCTTTTGCATTTTAATTTGTAGACATTTTGGTTCTTGATAATCTAATAAATTTTTTGATTAAAAAGCTGCAAATATGTTTAATAAAATAAATGCACAATTGTACAAATCCCACCCGGAGAGAAGTCAATACAACTGTCGTCGTCGTTGGTGTCTCGTTGCATTTAGGTATACAATGTAGGACAAAATTAAAGACAAGAGGAATCAAAATGAGCAACAATCAATGGAAGATAGTTCTAACTTTTTAAATTTAATAATTAAAATGAAGATAAAATGAGCACAATATATGCATATTTTTGTTCACAGTTGTAATATTTGAAATTTATATTTTTTTTTCTACTTTGTTACCAAAACCATAATACCCGTACTTCGTCACTACGGAAAGAAAACCTTGCTCCAATTTTAGCAATTCACTATTTACTTTTTAGGCAAAGCTTTTAAACCAATTTTGTATGCCTTTTTTAATTCTCATTTTTGAGATAAAATTTTTATATTTTTACATGTTCCTTGGTCGTTTTCTTGTGTTTTATTTAATCTTGCCGTTTAACAATAAAATCATTTATGCAAGGTCTTTATTATATTTTTTAAATACACTTTCTTTTCGTTTAATTCGTTTCGTGACGTTGATTCGTGTATTCGGTGGTTTGGAATCAAATTTGTTAATGTATTATTCAACTAAGTATAAATATTTGCACTGATTAAGAATCAGAAAAACCTTTACGTAATTTATTCACAAGTCTTACATATTTTTATATTTTTAAATTAGTATATTTTCTTTGACACAAATTCTGTTCAATTTTCCATCGGAATTATGGAACAACAAAGAGAACCGAGATCCAAAGGCGAAGCCACGAATTTGCCGGCGTTATTAAAAAATTGTAAAAGTTGTGCGGAGCCGACAGGAGAGTGACAGCTGTTTTAAAAGTAACTAATATATAAAATTTACGGCGTCAGAAAGGAAGTGTATTATGAACGCGTCTACATTCATATATGTTTAACAGATTCTTCCGTAAAAATTTAAATATCAAAATAATTTTTACACACTTGTCAAGCACTAAAAGCCTTAAAAAATCTTACTAGTCAGCGTTTATTTTCAGTTATATGTGCTTAAATAATCGTGTAAAATAGATTTTAATCTCTCTTGCTGTTTAAAATTGTATTGATTAAGCGGATTATTTAATATTTATGTGATAAATTGCTTTTTACAAAATTTTGATTTCATGCATTTCGTAGGAATGTAAAAGGTGGTTACTTTTTACTACCGAGTACTTCTCGAAACTTTTTTTTACTGAATAGTCGATGCTTATCAATACTTAAACGCGCTCTGCATATCAACTAAAAACGCGAATATATGCATGGGAAAGTAGTTATAAATTAAACAAATATGTGCAATAATGTAGTTTATGTAGAAAATAAAAATAAATTAACATATTTAAAATATTAAAGCGATTATATAAATTTCCTAAAAAATGGTTTTCATACTACAAGTTTCAAATACTGAAAGTTTAAATTACTTAGTTTTTAGTATTGAGTTCCGGAAAGGATATATTTACGATACTTTTATACCACTAGCACTTAAGGTACCTTTACACGGTAATACATATATTACGATATGTCAAAAAATGTTGTGGGATAATACAAAATCTCATCATGTAAAAGCATAATGTATTGGGTAGGAGAGAATACGGATGCAAAATTTGACAAGTGTTCGGTAAATGTTTATTTTCTAAACCATTTTAGAAACTTGTGTATTCTCATCACATCAGAGGTGTGAAAGATTGGCAGCACTTACAGCATCTAATGAAGGTGGCAACACTTAATGAAACAATACACAAACAATCAAAATAAAAGCAGATTTTTTTCATGTTGCTTTTGTTAATATTGTTGAACCTTAACCATATGGCGTTACCCCAAAAGGAAAGTGGCAAGAAACAACCGATTTTGATTTTACCAACCTCATCCGTGTAAACATGAAAAATAGTTAGAACAGATTTTTATTCTCTTTTTTTAAACACGGAGAGAATTTCATACTATTTTGATTCTACAAAATCTAATTACTTTGTATTACCGTGTAAAGGTACCTTTAGCACTTTCATAATTTCAACTTTTGGCAACACTCTTGTTATTAGTTCGGTAAAAAGTACTGCCAAGCTGTAAATTTTACTTGTGTAATAAAATTGTAAAAGGACTGTTTATAACAAAAGGATTTAAACAGGGGGGTTATTATGTAATTCGATTCGAATCGAAAAGGCTTTCGAAAGGAATTTTCTATTCGAAAGGCAAATCGTATTATCTAATAATTTTAAGAAATTAAGAGCAGGAGAAGAAAGAAATTAAAGAAGAATGAAAGCAGACTTACCAAATCTTAAGAGTATTAGATAATACAATTTGCCTTTCGAATAGAAAATTCCTTACGAAAGCCTTTTTGATTCGAATCGAATTACATAATAACCCGCCAGTAGTTTTTAGGTAAGAAAGGGAATCTTTTAATTATTTTTATTTTTAAGTAAAACAAAATTTTGCTAAAATGTGGCAAAAAAAAGTCAATCCGATAGCCGCGTCATTTCTTGTTTATTTAAAAATATGTATTGTTAAGGTCGGTCATTGGTTCATATGTACGTCAAATATGAAACTCAGGATAGACATATAGTTAATTTTTGCAGGAATGTTTCGATTACTATTATTTAGCTTAAGCTTTAGAATCCATAGTATTGTTGTAGCATTTTTTAATTTATGCTTACTGATTTCAATAAAGATCACAACTTCTTGAAGTATTTTAGAAAAAAAAATATTCGGTAATAAAAGTCACAACGTATATACATATATATTTGTAATAACATTTATTTAAGTATATTTAATATATAGTAGATATATGTATAGTATATGTAATAACAATATTTAAAAACATTTTGATTTTTCTTTCTCTTATACATATTGCACCCTCAATCAAAAACAGTAATAACTTAAAATTATTATTTTTTATGAGTCTTAATTTTTGCTATAAAAATTTTTTTCTAATTGTAAAACCAAATTAAATTTAATAGTAAAAAATTAATTTATTTATAGGGTTTAATGTAGGTAAAATTTTTTTATTCTTGAAAAATCTCATGAGTATTATCTGCCTTTATATAATAACTTCAACAAGCTTATTGAGAATTACTATAAACAAACAAAAACATTCAAGTGTTCTTTTAAAAAACCCATCAAACCATTTTTCGCTATTAGGTTTAACCTTCAACAAACCCATAAGTAAACTAAGAAAATTTGGATTAAATCCCAAATAATATTTAGAAATTATAAAAAATTATTTTTAAAATTAAGTTAAGGGTTGTATCTGGCTTAAAAAAAAATGATGAATTTTGAGTTGTTACTGTATTTAATTTAGTTGGCAATACGTACATACATTACATGCGTGTACATATGCAAGGTTTATCTATATCAGGTGACAATACAGCTTAAATTATTTTAGAACCATATTTTCAAATTCCATATATAAAAAATAAAATAGTGAGAGAGTCAAAAATTATCTCCGTAATGTGGCCACCTTGTATAGAAACACCTTGTACATATATGAGTATAATAGGTATAAATATACCTTTTCAAATTTTCTTTTTATAAACTACTTTTTTATTTTGTAAATTCCCTAAATCGTTTCATTCTTTTGGTCTTTTGTATGAAATAAAAGTGATTTAACTTAAAGTTTTAGAATAAAAAATATATGCATAAATATGAATAACAATTTGTTTATTCGGTGCTACAATAATCAATATATTATAATAGATACAGAATATACGATCATTTGCTCAAACAACGTTATAACTCAAAAATTTATTTTTAAAGTTAACGAAGCAAAGAAAAACGCGTTTTAATTTTTAGATTTGTTGCATTGTCTAGCAAAAAAAATACGACATTTTTTCTTCAAACGTAAAACGAAAATACAATTTATATATGAAATTTTTAACATAACATAACCAACAATTATACATTGTTAATTCGAGAAATGCATTTTTTGAATTATGATGGGGTTTGAGTAAATAAACGTTATGTATTTGCGAAAAATAAATGTGCGTTAGTATGTATGTTATGTAAAATTTACCCAATCACCTTTAAAATAAACTAATGAAGGAAATATAATTAACTTATTTATAAGCATAACAAATTCATTAAATAATATCAAAATTCTTATAACTTATAAGTATACACGTGTATGTATAAACATATCACATCTCTGGACTTTTCACAAAATACTTATTTACTTAAGGTATTTACACAGGGTATACTAACACAGGTAGTATCAAGGTGAATTTAAAAAATTCGCCCTCTGCATTTCCCTTTTGTGTTCAAGAAAGTGAATGTCAAAAATATTATAAATTTCAAACAAAATTAAAATAAACCTGAAAATCACTTTCACAAAATTTCAACACGAATTCATAATCATCTGGGTTCTTAACACTACATACCTGTATTAGTGCACCCTGTATTCACGCTACAAATTTTAATATTTATTGCCAAAACTCGCACTTATTTACATTAGGGGATATGTCAAAAAAACAAAGCCCCATCCATATCTGTAATATATGTATATTTTAACTTAAAAAGGGGGTGTTAAACGATATTTTATACAAAATCAGTGCATACATATTTCAACCCCATTTTAAATTAAAAATTGTAAGAGATGTGTTTTGTCAAAGTTTCGAAAAAAGTTTGAAAACTTGATTCAAAACATAAGTTTGTATGAAACTACTGTTAATATCGTTGCCATTTAAAAGACTAAAATTGATGGTCGTTAAAATTAGTTTGAAATCACAAAAAATAATAAAATGAGTATTAAAATGTATTTTAATTATTGAAAAAGAAAATTAATAAAAAAATATATTCTTAATTTAATAAAAAGTAAAATTTTCAATAAAATTGTATTAATTCAACAATATTTAAAAGTTTTTTTAACAACAATAACTTTTAAATATAATGTATTATGTATGTACATACATACATACTTATATTTAAAAGCTTGGACCCTTTTTATAATGTGTGAACATAAGTACTTATGTACTTTCCTATATTAAAGCTTATTTAATGTTTAAAACAAATGGTGGATTTGCTTTTGCATACAATATTAAATATTTTGGTATCTGTATAATGTATTAATATTTAATTTTATTTATGCATTTCCAAAAATATATTTATGTATGTATATTTATATTATTCTTATTTTTTTTTAATTACACTCAAAGTAAATATGTATGTAAGCCTTTTTAAATATTTTGATTAAAGTTAAATACAGAAATATGCAAGTTTCTGTACAAATACCTGTTTCTATGTATGTATGTATGGATATAAATTTACATAAATGTACAAGTGTAAATGAGTATTCGTATCTGTGAAATTGGGTTTATTCACTGTTTCTCCCAAAATTTTTGTTAAAGTACTACTTGTTCAGTTAATGTCATTTGTCAATTAAATTTTAAAGATTTATTTGCTATTAACTAAATTTAAAAATTCTTCTCGAGTTTTAGGATCATCACGAAAAACTCCCAACATGGTAGATGTAACTGTTTTACTGTTGATTTTTTGTACACCTCGCATAACCATGCACATGTGCCTGGAAAAATATAGAAATAAAAAAAAATAAATATAAATACACTGAAAAAAACATGCAAAAATATAGGCTTTATTGTTCAAATTTTATGAAAGTTTTGAAAACTTTTTTTATTTTTATTTTCGTAATGTATACGAAGCTTTTGTAGTTTTCACGAAAAATTTAGTAATAAAACTTCACAATTTCACGAAAGTAACGAAAACTTTTTGTAGGTTTTTTTTTCGTAAATTATACGAAATTACCAATTAACTTTCGTAATACATTTTCCGTAATCTTTACGAAACTTTCATTTAATTACAAAAAGATTGCATACAGTTTTATAATTGTACAAAAAAATCTAAAATTTTTTGTTCTCTTTTACATTTATAAAATTATTTCGTTAAATAATAAATTTACTTCATAAATAATTTGAAAGATTTTCATACATTTCGTATATTCCATGCAAGAGCTCCGTGGAGCGAAATGACGAAAGATTTTGTACAATGAACGAACGGATTTTTGGATGTGTTGTATGGATTTTTTTTAAATGTACAACAATATAAATACATATGTATGTAAGCAGGCACATATAAAAGTAGTCACGTGTTGACAACACGTAATCGATTTATTATTATCTTTACTCAAGTAAAGTAAAAGTAAAGAAGAAAAGTTTTTTTGTATGTTTGATTTTTTTCGGAACTTATTATCCGATTTTGATATTTTTACCAATGTTATTTTTTTACCTCCTCAACGGACATAGGCTTTATTTTATTTTTTTACTTTAAGTGGGCGTAGTACCTCCCATACAAATTAATTGGGTTTGACCGTATGTCTCGACAACTATAATCGCTATCTGCTTTAAATTCCGTGAAAGTATTTTTTTTATATTTTTCTATTCGAGTCAAATATTTTTAGGATCGGAGTAGGGGAAAAGGGAGGGCCCATGGTGAAATTATTTGACCAGGTGGTGTTACGAGCACAGCTGATCTACTTTTTTCATGCATAAATCGAGGCTGGGTAGTCAAAGTTGTTTACTTTTACATATCTTTTTTTGACAACTGAGCCAACGAAAACTACAACAAAAACGAAAATTTTATTCACCAAATTTTGTTGTTGTAAAATCAACACCACCTGATACATTATTGCGCCATGGTAGGGCCAATAAAAAAGATAGAGGTAAAACATATGTATAATCTCAAATTTTAGTTCAAAAGCCTAAGTAATACTAAACGAAGCTTAAAATAGGATCAACACTAAGCAAAAAACAATATGCCACGGCGCATTTATTACAGGTGGTCTCGTTTAATCAGCTGAATAACGGTATTCCGGATGTGTAGTTGTCAAAATTTGTTTATGTTTCATTTTTACTAACAACGACTGTTAAATCTAAGAAAAGCTCAAAACGTAGAAGAAAGAGTTTGTCAGTTTTTGTTATCTGTCTTTGACATTCGTACAACCATTTTAGTTGTTTTTATAGAACCGCTCCCACCTGTATGCATGCGCCTTGGTATATGCGTATGCAAGGCACATTCAACCAAGTAATATTAAGAGCCCAGCTGATTAAAATCAATTTGACATTATTACGTTATAAAAATTAATTTTATATGAAATTTTTGATTTTTCTGACATTCTGCCGTTCAAACACAAAAAGGAAATGCAGAGGGCGAATTTTTTGAATTCGCCTTAGGTTTACCTTGTTGAATGTGCCTTGTTCGTATGCTTATAAACAAAAAAAAAATGCCAATTCCATTTTAAGAAAAATATCAATAAATACAGTTTTATGTCGGTGTCACACGATCGGCCACAATAACGGCATAAAAATTTTTGAAAATTATAAAAGAAATAAGATAAATAATTAAACAAACAATTAGATCAATAAATGTAAGCAGAAAAGAGATAAAAAATGTTTTTAATTAGCTTCTAAGTATGAATCATTTTTTTTTACCAATTTTATGAAGGTAGCGAAGCTGACCGGGATAGCTAAGCTGCCCATTAAGATAGAAACAAAAAAAGTTACGTTCCACATGCCTCCAAAATATGTATATAGATCCATTTTGTGTACTTTTTGAAAAATTTTTGAATTCTTAACCAATAAAAAAAAATTGAAACGTAGTTTAAATTGCGTTCAAAAAGTCTCGAAAAATTTAAAATTCGAAGTGATAAGTCGCGTACTTGTTTGGTACATTTTAATTGAGAAATATAAATAGTACTTTTTTGGATTTATAGGTCTATTAATATATATTAAGGGATCATAAGCCGCAACTGGTATATTAAATTCTATGGACAGACAAAAAGTACTTTTACGAATTTTTTAGTACCTTTAAGATAAAAAGTTGCCATTTTTATTTTTATCTCGCTTTATTGCACTTTTTTTAAATGAATGAGTCTAGAAATATAATATTATAATATTTATATATGGGGGATTTTATGTCAAGTGACCCAACTTTTTTTTCGATTGAAAAGAAATTTGGACCAAAGTAAGTTCTTGCAGAGAGTAGTTTAGACACAATTTTTTAACACGATCGGTCAAGAACTCTCTGAGCTAGAGGGGTTTATTACCTTTTGCTTTTAACAAAATTGGTCCCAAATACTTTCGATAGCTTTTTTTTCAATCTTCCAGAAAAAAATATTTTTAAAATTAAAAAAATTTTTTATTTTTTTTTATAAAATAATTAGAAAAAATTTTTTTTCCCAAATATGCCCATTTTTTTTTTTTTTTTTGAGAAAAAACACCTATTTGCCGAAAACGTCAAATTTTGAACCCCTCTAGCTCAGAGAGTTCTTGACCGATCGTGTTAAAAAATTGTGTCTAAGCTACTCTCTGCAAGAACTTACTTTGATCCAAATTTCTTTCCAATCAAAAGACATCGGTTTTAAAAGTTGGGTCACTTGACATGAAATCCCCCATATATAATATTCTAACGCATGTTTGAGCATTTTTTAGGTTAACGTCTATTGATTTTTATTAAGGTAGGAAGTCAGCTAAATGGACACAAAATAATTTTACTTTATATTTTTTTCACTCTGGATCAAACTAGATTAAGTTGGGAAATTATAAAGCCGGACAATATGTACTTTCCTTATTATCTGGACTTTTTGCAAAGTTTTTTCGTTTATAAATCTAAAGTATTAAATAATGTTATTACAAAACAAGATTAAGGCAAAAATTTATACCATGAGACAAAAATAATTTTCTAAGTATGTTTACTTAAACATATGAAATAAATTATTCTGGATTAAGGCAATAAGAAAATCATGGTTAAAAAAGCTAAAAGTTGGTTTTGAGAAAAAGTTTCTGAATGCATTGTTAATAAGAAAAGGTAATTTTTTATTTTTTTAATCGATTACGAAGTTCCAACTTCTTACACGAGGGTTGCATTTTATATTTCGGGATTAGAGAACACAAACAAATAATAATCATCGAAAATCACTTTATTGTTTTTCAAAATATTCCCCATGAAGATCTATACATTTTTGCATGCGTTTGAACAAATTGTCGAAGCACTTTTACCACTCTGGTTGAGGTATCTCCAAAACATGCATTCTGAATACAGCAATCGGTTCTTCAGGTGTTGAAAAACGTTGGCCTCTAAGTTTGTTTTTTACGTGTAGAAATAAAAAGAAGTCATTTGGTGCCAAATAAGGACTATACGGCGGATGACTCATCAAATCAATGTTTTGGATGCTTAAAAATGCAGTTGTTTGAGCCAATGTGTGAGAGCTCGCATTGTTGGGGTGGAGAGTGATACATCTTCGGCGGTTGGTTTTCCTGATTTCCTGACAGTCAAATGCTTATGCAATATTGAATGTATGCTAGTCTCACTAATGCCCAAGGTTGTCTCAATTACACGATAGGTCACATGACGATCTTGCAATATCAGTTCACGCACAGCATCAATGGTTTTCAGAACAACAACTGATTTTTGACAGCTTTCACGAAATTCGTCTTGGAGTGAACTGCGACCACAATTGAATTCACCATTCCATCGATAAACATTGGTCCTTGATGGAGCTTCATCGCCAAAAATAGAATTAAGTTCATTCATGCACTGTTGCTGAGTTAATCCACGTCGAAAGTTGTAACAAATAATCGCACGAAAATGTTAACGATTTATTTCCATTTTTGGGTCAAGTTGAATCCTTTAAGTCACTGTAAACAACACAAATAGCGCTCGTATGTCAAAACGTTCTGAATACGAATAACTTCGAAAATGTCAAACTCTACAATAAAGCTGCCAGTTGTCAGATTGCAACACTAGGGTTGCCAAATCCCGAAATATAAAAGGCAACCCTCGTAATTACTTCTTAAATTCTTGTAATGTATTACAGATTTTTTTATATTAAACATTCATACTATTACGTAGGACAAAAACTTACACTCCTTCTACAACCACTGCCACACCAGCTGGTTGAACAGCTTGAGTAACGGCAACCGCTATTTGTTTAGTTAACCTTTCTTGGACTTGTAGACGTCTGGAAAATATTTCCACAATTCTAGAAAGTAAATAATAAAAAAAAAAAACGTTTTTAAATAAACTAAAAAATGTTTGAATGTCACTAAATTTGTTTTTTTTTAAGTTTTGTATTCTTACCGTGCCAGTTTACTTAGTCCCAAGATTTTATTACAAGGTAAATAGCCAATAGAGACTTTGCCATAAAATGGCACCAAATGATGCTCACACATAGAAAACATTTCAATATCCTTAACAACAACCATTTCATCGTGATCCTCATCAAATACTGCACCATTTAGCACATCTAAAATTTAAAAAGATTTTTTTATAAATATTTTTTATATATTTTAGAAAAATACTAAAACTACTACTATTTTTTTAGTTTACATGCAATGACTAATAAATATTGCTCATACGCTTACAGGCCAAATATCATTTAAAACCAGTTAACGGCTAAACAAATTTCACTTTGTGTAACTAAAAATTTTATTGCATTTATGCTCGTAATTTCAACAAATAAATAATTGTTTGTACCTAAAAGTTATCTTTAACTTTCAGGTAAAACCATATAGAAAATTAAAATAGGCAAGTCATATCTATGTGTTTATATTACAAAAATAATTTTACACCATAGATATCAAAACACACCTAGTTATTTACTTGTTGAAATTATGGGCATTAATACTTTAAAAATACATAAAAGTATAATTAAAACAAGAGAGAGTGCCTCAGATACTTGGTTGCGTCGAATCTTATGTACCTTTTACATTAGTGTTTTGCATCCCTAGTGATCCGATATAGCTAATTTGTGTTCAAAACGTATAACTTAAACAATATATATAATTGCCCGCTTTTATGGAAACTGCCCTGCCCCTAGCCAACTTTTCTTCCCCCCAAAAAATTACATATCATGCTGGAATTAATTTGTAACAGTTTTGAAGTCGATAGCTGTAATAATTTTTGGGCTATAGGTAGGTAGGGTGACCATATGTTTCTGTTTCGAAATCAGTACGATTTTTTATTTTTATACTCTGGACATTAGTGAAGTTTGTTATTCCATTTTTAATTTCTTTAATATCCATTTTCGACCCTATAAAGTATGTATGGTCGATTTAGCGATGTCCTTCTGTACGTCTGTCCGTTAGTCTGTTGGAATCAAGTTTTGAAAGCCACTAGATATTTAAAAAAAAAAAAGATCAGGTACACTTGTGCAAATTTTACTATTAAAATTCAGCAAAATCGCCAGATAACTGACAAAGATAAAATCCAGCCGCCACGACTACCTCTGTTTATTTCTCTAAAATTTGTACATAAAAACCTCTTCAACTGCCCTGGAGTTGCAATGTAAGACCAAATCCCATTAATTTTTTCTTACCAACATTTTTTAGGGAACATATTTATATCCTTTCTCCACGCCCTAACAGGGTTGCTATACAAAGTTTAATTTTTAAATTTTTTTCAAATCGCTTTCACAGCTTCCAGAATGCTCCAAAAAAAGGTAAAATGTAAGACTGGCAAATATTTTTTCTTTCAATCTACTTACCCCCTATCTCCAGCCCCTTACAGGGTAAAAATAAAAAAAAGGGTAAACCCCCTTCAACTTCCCAGGAGTCGCCTTAAAAGGAATAAATTGTATGACAGACCCCCATTAGTTTTCCCTCGAAACAGCTTTTAGACTTCATATGTCTATGTATTCTTGTAAGAAAATATTTTATTCAGAAAATAAATTCTCAAAAAATTTTTAAACATTTTTTGGCAGATATTTATTGACTTAAACAAAATTTGAATAATTAAAATAACTTTAATACACTTTTTGCTGCTATAAAATATCTATATATTTAGTTTAACTATGATTTAACAAATTTTTTGAGGAAAAAATTTAAATTTAAATTTATCTTGAAAAATCATTACAATCAGTACATTTTCTGAGAAATCAGTACATTTCAGTACACAAATATTTAATCAGTACATTTACTGATGAAATCAGTACGAATGGTCACCCTGATGAAATCAGTACGAATGGTCACCCTAGGTATAGGGTATTTTCCCCGCTCCTACCTATCAAATATTTTTTTCAAAATGTACAAATCATACTATGATTGCCTTTTAGCAGGTTAAAAATCTATATTGTAACTAGCTTTTGAGATATAGCGCATAAAAAACTTTATAAAATTGTCATTTTTTATGGGGGTATCCCTCAAAAACCTGCTCCAGCCAGATATAAGCTGAACTTGAGCCGCCACTGATTGATTTTTTTATTTTTATCGTATAAACACTTCTATTTACTTATGTGTCTCTTTATGTCTTATGCAAATCGTTATCTTAATATAGAAAGGCCCTAACTCGTATTTTTTTCTAAGCCCAAATTTTAGTTTATTTCAATAAAAAAAACGATATACTCTTTGATTTATTTTGTATCAAAAACAATATTTTCATACAACAACAAAGTAAATACGTTTTAGAACCTTAGCACACACAGGAAAATTAAAAAAAACATATATTTAGCCGAAGTTAGCCGAATTTTAGCTACCGCCGAATTTTTTTTTATTAGTCGCGCCTGTCCTTGGTTACCATTCCTTTTTCCAAAATGTAGAAATCGCACTTGAATTACTTTGCAGTTAGTTTGAAGTCGATAAGCCGCAATAGTTTTGAGATAAAGACAATTAAAAATGTTATACAATTTTTCGCTTGTAGTCCCCATACAAGCTCCTTTGCAACTAATACTTTTACCAAAATGTATATATCACCCTAGAGCTACTCTGCAGCAGGTTTAAAGCCGACAGCTCTCATAGTTTCCGAGCTATAGGTTATTAAAAATTTCAAAAAATGTAGGCATAGTATTTCAAGCCTGCTAGAAAAATACTTAACCGGCAGACAATTTATGGTCAAAGAGGGAAACCAAATAAGTTGTTCCCAACCAATAGGGGCTGGTGTACCTCAAGGGAGTATACTAGGTCCAATTTTGTACTTGCTTTACACAGCAGATATGCCAACCAACTGTTTTACGCACACGTCTACATTTGCTGATGATACCGCTTTTCTCAGTATTCATAAAGACCCTAAAGAGGCTTCGAGTCAACTGCAACAACACGTAAGCCAAGTTGAGAAATGGGCAAGGTTATGGGGAATAAAAATAAATGAACAAAAATGTACTCACATAACTTTAACCTTACGCAAAGAAACGTGCCCCTTAATCACTATTAGCAACCATTTGGTGCCTCAACGATCCGAGACAAAATATCTTGGTATTCACCTGGATCGCCGCCTCACATGGAAGCCTCATATAGATGCAAAGCTGACGCAAGTGAAACTTAAAGCTGCACAAATCCACTGGCTAATGGGTAGAAACTCTGTGCTTCATCTGGATTTTAAACTTCTACTATACAAATCAATTTTAAAATCAATTTGGTGCTACGGTATACAATTATGGGGCACTGCTTTCGCCTCTAACATAGAAAAAATACAACGCCGTCAAAATAAAATCCTAAGAATGATAACTGGTGCTCCATGGTATGTCAAAAACTGCAACATCCATAAGGATCTAGAAGTTCCACTTGTTAAACTCGAAATCCTGAAATATGTGGACAAGTATTTAAATAAGCTGGAAACACATCCAAACCCGCTCGCTCGAAGTATCTTGCAACATAGTGGACACTCCCGTCTGAAAAGGAGGGATACTATTACGCTTAGATGAAGATAACTATTTATATTATGAGAACTTAAATTTTAGTCTGGCACTGGCTGGACTAATATTATTTCCTTAGTCTTAAGATTTGAAAACTTATTCTTAGTTCGCTAAAGCGAAGATTCAATAATAAAAAAAATATGCAAAAAAAAAATGGTAGAGGGACTACTATTTTTCTTGTTCCAAAAAATCACAAACTCTCCACCAAGCAACAGTGGTCACCTTTACTGAGATACATATATATAGGGATATATGCAAGGATTTCGCCCTTTAAAAAATGAAGTATCTTAGATTTTTGCTTCTACAAAGTAGGCAAAAAGAAATCAATGTCAAATCTGTTTTGAGATTTGTGAACTAGACAGATGTAGAACACAAGTGAACAAGCCATAGAGAGATACACCCCTTAAGAACGCAGAATATTCTAGGCCGAAAAGGACGATTTTTCGATCAAAATCATAATGAGCGATTAGGCTCATTTTGACCTCAGCGAGTACGTGAACAAGCAAAACTATCGTTTCTGGGGCACCGAAAATCCACGAGTGATGCACGAGAAGCCGTTACACCCGCTCGTAGTGTCGTCCCTAAATAAACGACAACAGTGGAAGGTGCGCGCTACAGGGCCATGTTGGCCGAGTTTTTTCTGCAGCAGTCGAACGAATTAGGTCTGGAGGACATGTGGTTTCAACGGAGCGACGGCACACACTGCTCGAGCCACAACCGATATTCTGAAGGCGGATGACTTCTTTTGACCCACCTTGTATTTTGTTTCATAATTTATCAATCTTTATGATTTTGGAAACTTGTTTTTGAAAATCTAAGGATTTGGAATATATACATTCGTAATTCGTGGGGTCACAAATAAATATTTTATAAATAAAATCGGAACAAAATATCAGTTTTTTATTCCATCATTATGCGAAGGCTACAACTACAAGAATAAAACTTTGCTTCCTTTTTGCTCAAGGAAAATTTATAAATAATATAAACTATTTTCAAATATATAAATATTCAAATGTAAGTGCGCACGGAAAGCCGTCCTCCCAAGGGCGTGAAATTTTTAGAGAAAAGTTTTTGCATCAAGTCTTAACTTTTTCAGAGGTGAGACTTAAATATTTGCCAAAGCTAAAAATGACCATACAAACAACAGACACTCCAAAGGACATCCAACCGGACGAAAGGACGCAAAAAGTGATTCTGGTCCAACCGGTGGAATTTTTTGGCTGCTAAAGCTCTCACCACTCACAAAAGTATGTTGTGTGGTATAATGTAGTTAGTCGGACATGACCAAATATAACGGTCTAACATGTTATATATGTGGTCAAAAGTTGTTATCATTTAAGTTTGTTTTAATAATTTAATTTATAAGAGTATTCAAAGCTTTTAATCCTTACTGAAAACTCTAGGTTTTTTAAAGGAAATAATTGCCGTCCTTTTATAAATACTTCAGACTCCCGCGGTTGAGGGACTGCGAGATCCCGCTATCGGAAAGTGCGAAATATCTAGGAATCGTCCTGGACTCGAAATTGTCATGGAAGCTGAACATCCGGCATAGGGCTGAGAGGGCTACGGTAGCCTTCTACACGTGCCGGAAGATGTTTGGAGCGGGATGGGGACTTAGCCCCAAAGTTGTTAGGTGGATGTACATGGTCATAGTACGACCAATACTCACTTATGGATATCTGGTTTGGTGGACTGCTACGGAGCGTAGATACGTAGTGGACCAGCTGTATAAAATCCAGAGATCTGCTTGCATTAGAATTACGGGCGCACTGCGAACTAGTCCTTCTGAGGCATTGAATACTGTTTTGCATCTTGCTCCCATCGACCTTCACATTAGGGCTGTAGCTGCTTGTAGTGCAGTAAGACTTAGATCGACTGGATGTTGGAAATCGAGGCCATATGGGCATGCGAGAGTCCTGCAAGGACTGCCCCCTTTCGTGGACCAACCTTCTGATTATATTACTCCCTACACGGACTTTGATAGGGTTCTTATTCCCTCCAGGGGTGAATGGTGTAAGGGTGACCTTGGGAATCGTATGACATTAGGGTCTTTACGGACAGCTCTAAGTTGGACTGCGGAGTTGGATCCGGTGTCTTCTCAGAAGAGCTGGACGTAAATGCTTCTTTTCGTCTTCCGGATGAATGTAGTGTATTTCAGGCCGAGATATTTGCCATTCGGGAGGCTTGTAAACTACTACAGGACAGAAATATCCGCGGGAATATTGGTATTTTTGTCGACAGTCGGGCGGCGCTTCTGTCACTCAGATCATACACTACCACGTCACTATTGGTCAGACAGTGTAGAATAGAATTGACTTAGCTAAGGCAGCTGTCTTACATTACTCTTGTTTGGATTCCTGCGCATAGGGACTACCATGGTAATGAACGGACGGATGAGCTAGCTAAGAAAAGATCTGCTCTGTATATCTCAAATGTGAATACAGTCGCAATTCCGTTAAAGACTATTAAGAGCAGCATCTTAAGATTATTTCTGCGCATTGCTGACGATAGATGGCGGAGGTTGGGTACGTGTAGGGTCGCCAGGCAAACGTGGCACTCTTTCGATGTCGGACGTACTACGCAACTTATGAACCGAAATCGTGTGGAAATTTCTAAGTTGCTGGCGGTGCTAACGGCTGATTGGATGCTGGGAAGGCATGCAGGACGACTCGGCCTCACGTTAAACGATCACTGTCGCAGCTACAACAATAGAGAACAGGAGGAATCGGTTTTCCATTTTTTCTGCGAGTGCCCTGCTCTGGCTGTGAAGAGGCACAAGTTCCTAGGCCATCATATACTGGACAGCCTAGGGGATGAATCTGCGATTGGGCTGAACGACCTGTCGAGATACATCAATGCGACAGGGTGGGTCTAGTACTACATTTTCCCTTGGACCATGGTTTAAGGGAACCTTATCACCTATCGAGTGGTGTGGTGTTGTCAAAACGGGGTCATCTAGACTCTACTTGACAGTTTGCATGTAGCAAACTGCCACGAAACCCATATACATAAATACAAAAAATTAAACGCCCTAAACACTATCAATCAATTTTCTCTTAACTGTGTTGCGGCCATTATGACTTGTTGCCACTGAGTTTATGAGTTAAAATTAAGATTTTTTTTAAAATGTTATTAATTAATTTAATTATACATAAGAACCAATTAATATTGATGCTGTTTTTAAACAAACACCTGTTATTTTTATGTTTTATTTTTTTTTTTTACTTAACACAAATGAACGTATGCTTGTAGGTATGCTTGTAGGTATGTGAATACTTAAGGCAAGTAACTTTCATTTATTATGACTTTGATTTTCTAAGAAAAAAAAACACAATCGCAAGCGAATGTATTTTTATAATTCATTAGCCAAAAGCCTTTAAAACCGGTTATATCAAGTGGCAGAGTTAGTAACTAAAATAAATTAAGAAATTAATAAAAATAACATTAATTAATGTTCTGAGTTTTTTTTTTTTTTTTTTTTATTTTTGTTTAAAACTCAATAACGTTTAGAGTTGCTGTTTTACAAGCTTATCGTATCAGAAACAACCAAAAACATTGGACAAAATTATTTGTATGTATGTACATACATATGTATGTTTATCCCGATTTCAGAATATATTGTAAAATATGCTTGTAAGTATGAACTGAATATTAAAAATAAATTTCAAAAGCGTAAACATAAGTATGTATGAATTTGCACACATATGCACATTTACTATACACTTATAATCGCTATGTATTTGGAATGTCAGTTTTGCAAACATTAACATTTGGAATTTTAAAAAGTAGAATTAAATTTCAGCTTAATTTGCAAGGCTGAAAATATATCAGTTGCCATTCTGTTTGTTATTTTAAAATATTTATTAGCGACCCCATATAAGTATATACATACTTATATGTTAGATCCTTATAGATAGGGAAGTTAAGTTAGTAGCCATGTCAAGTCCTAACAAGCTGGATTTGGTATCAAACTGGCGAAAATATTATTAGCAGATTATTATTTGAATTAGCGCAATCGGTTCACATGGAATTGAGATATGTTTAAGCAAAAACTGGAATAAATATTTTTTTTTGACAAATGTCCCTATGTATCTCAGTACCCTACGGGGAAGTGGACTGGTCCAAGACTATTGTCGTCAACAATTCCTTAGGGTAGAAACTGGTTCTAGTTCTTGCACTTTATATGAAGAGAACCTGCCACTTTTACATTGCGTTGTCATTGGAGGGGATAATTGGTTCATAACTAAAACCTCAGAATGGGTTACAGGCCAATCCTATAAAAGCAAATTTTTCATTAACTGCATGTATTTACGCGTGTGTGTGTGTGTATATACAAACAGATGTATATTTATGTGTAGGGACTAGTATTTCTATTTTCCCCCCCTAACCTCTTTAACACCATTTTACCAGTTACTTGATGTGTGCCTTTTTAACCGATCACGACCAATAACTTTTCTTCAATTCATGTTTTGTACCTGCAACAGGACGAGAACGCCGACCAATTGACACACATTTCCCGCAGGGTAACTACCCAGCCTGCAAATGTTACCGACTATGCAATACGGATATCTTACAGATTTCTTTTAGAAATGTCTGGGAATTTCGATGTACTACGTGTCTTTAAGATGATTAGCAGATTTCTTGCAGACATGGCTTAATATGCCATTTTCGCTGCCTTGTGGTTTGTTGTTGTTTTGGTTTTTGAGTTTGCTCTTTATATTTTCTCTTTACTTATTTTATATTTGGGATTCTTACTGCATACAAGCACCCTGGAAGCTGTAGGGGGGGATTTATTACAATTTCCCAAACTTTATATGGGAGCCCCTTTAGGCGATGGAGATAGGCGGTAAGTATGTATGTCTAGGAATATGTTTGGCAGGGGAAACTAATGGGGGTCAATCTTACACTTTATTTTTTTAAGGCCGACTTTGAGGAAGTTATGGACGTTTTTACATAATTTTTAGAAATTTTGTATGGCCACCCCTTTAGGTGATGGGGATAGGGGTTGAATATGTTTTAAGAATATGTTTGGGAGGAAAAACTAATGGGGGTCTGTGATACATTTTTTTTTTTCTCTTAGGGCAACTCGGGGGAAGTTGTAGGAGTTTTTACCCTAATTCTTTTCAAATTATGTATGGCAACCCTGTTAAGGGCTGGAGATAGGGGGTAAGTATGTTCAACAAAAATGTTTGGGAAGAAATATTAATTGGGGTCGGTCTTCTTCTTCTTCTTGAATGGCTTTCCACAACCTGGTTAGGTCTTTAGCCGAGATAAAACTGATCTCCAAGCGCTTCGGTCTTCTGCGCTCTTTCTCCAATTACGGATGTTCAGATCAGCAAGATGTTGTTGGACCTGATCTTTCCAACGGAGCTTCGGTCGTCCCCTCTTACGCATGCCCTCGGGATCATGTTCAAAAACCCTTCTAGCTGGAGCATCTTTTTCCATTCGTACAACATGACCGAGCCAACGCAATCTTTCTATTTTTATGCGTTTTACTACGTCCATGTCGTCATACAGCTCATACAGCTCATGGTTCATGCGATGCCGATAATCTCCGTTAACACAAATCGGCCCATATATTTTACGAAGAATCTTTCTCTCGAATACGCCAAGTACAGCTTCATCTGCTTGCGCAAGTACCCATGCTTCAGCACCATATAGTAGCACAGGTAATATGAGTGTCTTGTATAGTGTAATTTTCGTTCGACGAGAAAGGGCTTTACTTCTCAATTGTTTACTCAGCCCAAAGTAACATCTGTTTGCCAGTATTACTCTTCTTCGTATCTCTAAGCTGGTGTTGTTCGTTTTATCGATGGCGGTACCGAGGTAAATAAACTCTTCAACAACCTCGAAATTATAGTTACCAACGTTCACAGTTCCATCCAATCTAGTAGATTTTCTGTTCGTTGAAACCATTAATTTTGTTTTTGTCTCATTAACTACCAGTCCCATTTTTCTTGACTCATTCTCAATGCTTGCAAAGGCAGCAGTTACATCTCGCAATGTCCTTCCCATGATATCTATATCATCGGCATATGCAAGTAGCATGTGGCTCTTGTTAAAAATAGTGCTATTTCTGTTTACTGCAGCATCACGCATGACCTTTTCTAGAAGAATGTTAAAGAGGTCACACGATAAACAATCTCCTTGTCTGAATCCCCGTATGGTGCTAAACGGTTCGGAAATATCATTTCCAATTTTAACTGAAGATCTTGTTTCAGTCAATGTCATTCTGCATAGTCTTATTAATTTCGCAGGAATGCCAAATTCAGACATGGCTTGATATACCTTTGCGCGAATCGGACTGTCAAAAGCGGCTTTATAATCGACGAATAGGTGATACGTGTCAATTTGTTTTTCATGGGTTTTTTCCAGGATCTGGCGAAGTGTGAACATCTGATCAACGGTTGATTTGTCAGGCCTAAAACCGCATTGGTACGGGCCAATGATTTTGTTGACATTTGGTTTTAATCGTTCACACAATATTGAAGCCAAAATTTTATACGCGATTGGAAGGAGACTTATTCCTCTATAGTTTGCGCAGACAGATTTGTCTCCTTTTTTATGCACGGGACATAGTACGCTGAGGCTCCAGTCATCGGGCATGCGTTCGTCCAGCCAAATAGCGCATATGAGTTGATGCATGAACCTTATCAACTCATTACCTCCGGACTTAAACAGCTCTGCTGGCAACCCGTCAGCACCCGCAGCTTTATTATTCTTTAAGCGAAAAACAGCTGTTCTAATCTCACTTTGGCTGGGTGGTGTACATTCAACACCATCGTCTATGATTGGATCCGGGGTATCCTCATTGCCGCCTTCTTCGGATACCAACAATTTAGAGAAATGTTCTCTCCAAACGCTCAGCACACTTTCCTTATCTATCACCAGATTACCATTCTTATCTTTACAGGAGGAAATGCCTGCACTAAAGCCCTCGGTCTGGTGTTTGATCTTTTGGTAGAACTTTCGGGCTTCATTTTTCGTCCTGTACATCTCGATTTCCTCGCACTCGCGCCTTTCCATTTCTTTCTTCTTCTTCCTGAAAAGGCGTTTCTCCTCTCTCCTTTTCTCCCGGTATCTTTCACGTGCCGATCGCGTCGCTACTGTCTGGAGTGTTGCTAAATATGCTGCATTCTTTTGCTCAGTAGCATTGCGGCACTCTTCGTCGTACCACGGGTTTTTTGATGCAGGCTTTTGATACCCAAGTACGTCTTTAGCAGCGTTCTCCATAGAGTGGGCGATGTTTTGCCATTGAGCACGTACGTTATCAGGACAAGGAGTGCTCTCTTGTAGCAATTGGGTGACTCGAGCGGAGTAAGCATTGGCAATACGTTGTGTGCGCAGCTTCTTGACGTCAAACTTCTTGCGTGAAGGCGCCTGTACCTTCCTTGCCGCATTTAATCGCGTGCGCACTTTAGCTACGACAAGGTAATGATCAGAGTCGATGTTGGCCCCTCGGATTGATCGTACATCCAACACACTTGAGGAGTGTCTTCCGTCAATTACAACGTGATCAATCTGGTTCTTAGTAGTTTGATCGGGTGATGTCCAAGTTGCTTTGTGAATATCTAGATGCTGGAATCTGGTGCTGCTAACTACCATGTTACGTGCCGCGGCGAATGAAATTAGTCTCATGCCATTATCAGTTGTTTCCTCATGGAGACTAAATTTTCCGATTGTTGGACTAAAGATACTTTCCTTACCTATTTTCGCGTTAAAATCACCCAGAACAATTTTAACGTCATGGCTGGGACAGCGGTCATATACTTCCTCCAGGCGCTCGTAAAATGTGTCTTTAGCCTGTTCATCCTTTTCTTCCGTCGGGGCGTGTGCACATATAAGGCTGATGTTGAAAAATTTAGCCTTGATACGGATTGTTGCTAGCCTTTCATCCACAGGTGTAAATCGTGAAACAAGATGGCTAATTGTCTTGCTAACAAAAAATCCGCATCCAAATTCGTGCTTCGTTTCATGGCAGCTATAATATATGTCACCTTTTGATGTCTTTGTGACACCGTGCCCATTCCATCGCATTTCCTGGATGGCAGTTATGTGAGCCTTGTACTTATTCAGTACATCCGCCAGTTGAATGGATGCACCTGGTCTGTACAAGGATCGTACATTCCAGGAGCAAATCCTTAAATCGTGGTCCTTTTTACATTTGCGGGGGTCGTCAACAATAAGGGGATTCCGTTTTGATTTGATTCTTATCTTTTTCATTGTTTTTGCTTTTTTCCAGAGGTGGGTTACAAGCCCAACGCTCCAACCCATAATTAAAGTCCTTGGGATGACCTGCGGTTTTATTTTCTGGGATCCTACCCATAGCGTTTTATACCTAGCCGCCAGGATTCGTGCTTCAGCCGCCCCTGACATGGGAACAGACGCTGACCAGGTAGCCGCCCAATATGGGTCAGACGCTCCTGGATTTTTGACTGGAGGAACCACAGAGTCGTCACCCTCTTATTTACACCTCTCATGAGGGCACCTCCTGTGGGGGGATACTTATTTAGAGGCGGTATCCATTCGCCACGTCACAGCATCTTCGTTGGCCCTTTGTTGCGTTTTATAGCACGGCCTCGGATTCTGTCGCTCTCGGTCGGGGGCTGCTTATTCAATGTATTCGCAGCTAACCTACAGTGAGCGATCACTGTTGGTCGTCCAGCTATCCGCCACCCGCTGACCCCCCTAGTAGCTTGAGCTCAGCCTTAGGAGGTCGGTCTTACATTTGACATTTATTGGAGCACCCTGGAAGCTGTGGGAGTAATTTTAAAAAAATTACAAAAAAATTAAACTTTGCATGGCAACCCTGTTAGGGGCTGAGATAGGATGTATTTATGTTCTACAGAAATTTTCTTGGAAAAAAAATTAATGGGAGTTGGTCTGCCATTGCACCCGTGAAGGGGCAACTCCGGGGCAATTGTAGAGGTTTTTAAAAACTTGATTTCAACCATAACACGGACAGGCGGACATCGCTGAATCGATTTCCCATCTATAAGGACCAAGAAAACTTATATGTATGTACATATATACCCTTATCACTTATGTTAAGGGCAAAAAATTATTATTATTTTGTAAGGTTAATTTTTTATTTTTTTTGCATAATTTTTACGGTCCTAGCTAGTTTTAAAAACCGTGTTAAATTAAAAATAGCTTAGTGAAAAACATTTTCTTTTCTAACAGATTTTGATTCCTCATTTGAATTTTGCACATTTTTTTGTGTCAACCACTAAATATATTTCCCCGTTAAAAATCTGATAGAATTCTGCCAATTTGGCAAAGGTTTATGTTGGATGTCATACAGATGTCGGCCAACTTTGTGGGTATGACCGATTTTTTCACAAAACTTGTCACGGACACTTTGAGGACAGCGAGTTAACTGGGAGAAAACTTTATTGGATAGAGGTAGAAAAAGTGATAGCCCCATACAAACAGATAATTTGATAAAATTTTAATACGCTACATCTTAAAAACTATAAAAGCTAACAAATTCAAATCTACTACAAAGTATTTTTAGTAGACATGAATATTTTAGAAAAAAAATAGTTGGTACCTCGCAAACCAATAAAGCTATTATGGCTATCGACTTTATGGTATAATTATACGTGACATAACCATAACCACAGAAAACAGCTGTTCGAACCAAACTTGTGGGCAACACTGTATGTGATCAAAAGTGACTTACCATTACGCCATAACCATAACCATAGAAACTAATTTAGTTTTGCTTTTTATGGCAACGGTTACGGTTATGGCATTATGTTATGGCACGCATAGTTTAAGCTTTAAGTCTGCCGCAAAGTAATTTTGTCGTGATATTTATATTTTGAACACAAATTAGCTTTATCACTATGAATACAAAAGCACCAAGTAAAGAGTATGTAAGATTCATCACACATAGTTATTTGTTATATTTAGTTGTATTATATATAAGTGTTAAATAATTTTATTTTTTCACAGAAGACTTGTCTATTTATTTATATATTTTTTTTTTTTTTTGAAACCATAAAAATGTAGCAATTTGTAAGGATGCTGTTTGAAAAGTGTAACGATAGTAAAGACCTCAAGGTTTACTATTTTGTTCATTGCTTGAACTTAAAAGCAACAAAAATTTAAAATTTAAGAAGAAATCAAAACTGTAATGGTAACCTTTAACAGCTCATAGTTTTCATTGTTAAAACAAATTCAAAATACAAAAATGGTTTCGCGACCACAGTTGGACAACTTTTTTACAAAACTTATAATATTGATAATTGTTAAAAATTGGCACAAATGACTTTACACATTTGTTTTTTTTAAATGATAATATTTTTTATATATAAAATTGAAATAATTTTACCTTCTAAACATTGGTCATAACCTTTGGTAAAGAAAAGCATTGCTTTTGCTGCTCTTTCAGGAGTTTTAATTAATCCCTGCCGATCGGGATTTTCTCCCAAGCCACCTAAAAGTAAACGATAAGATCTAGCCATGTCGGGTAGTAGAGCTTCCCTTGTTGGTGGTTTATGATCCAATTCCAGATCATGATGAAATGTACAGTTTTCATGTCCTAAAATAAATAATAAACAATCATGTATAAGAATTAATATATTTAAGAAAATTTTTATATATTTCTATATATAGTATATATACTTAGACGTACCTAAAAAATTAATATCATAATAAATGTGAAATTAAATGCATCTTGAGTAGGGTGACCATTCGTACTGATTTCATTAGTACATGTACTGTTTTTTGAAATGTACTGATTTCTAAAATTTTTGAGAATTTTAATTAATTAAAACAAAATTAAATAATTAAGTAACAGATAATGTATTGAAATAATTTTTATCTCTCTAATCTAGTTTTTAGTCTACTGACAGATCCCCAAAAATTATTATAACTTTTTTGAAAATCTTTTTTCTAAAACAAATTTCGGCGTGCGACTGGGTCTTTATTTACACCCAGACGGACGGACAGACATGCCTAAATCGACTCAGGAAGTGATTTTAATTCGACCGCTATAATTTAAGGTGGTTCTTAGACTACAAAAATTGTTCTGGTCTAACCAGGGTACACTTATACAGGTAGTGTTAAGAGCCCAGATGATTATAAATTTGTCTTGAAATTTTGTGAACGTGATTGTCAGGCTTATTAATTTTGTTTGAAATTAACAAAGTCTTTCCCAAACACATAAAGGAAATGCATAGGGCGAAATTTTTTGAAGTCGCCTTGATACTACCCAAGACACATTTAACAAGGCAAAATCAAGGCGAATTAAAAAAAATCGCCCTCTGCCATTCCTTTTTGTGTTTGAACGGTAGAATGTCAGAATAATTAAAAATTTCATATAAAATTAAATTTTTATAACGTATAAATGTCAAATTGATTGATCAGCTGGGTTCTTAATATTACCTGGTTGAATGTGCCTTGTGTATTAGTGTACCCTGGTGTTCACCCAGAAATACATAAATAACACAAAAATGAGAGTTTAAAAATATTAAAAACGATTTAAAGTCACACAAATTTTTTAATTTTTAATGTTCACGGCCAATTGTGAATAATACTTGTGAACTTAGATTTTATATATGAGCCCTTTGCAAAGCTGAAGTCAGTCTTAAGTTTACCACAAGAAAAAAATATTAGCAGTTTTTACTTTCAGTGATAAAATGCCTAGTAAGCTGCGTACTTATGGTAAATGAGGTAAATTTACAATTTTAACCGTTGTTGTTGTTTTGTTAACATCATTTACCATAAATAAGCAACTTACTAGGCATTTCATGACCTATAGTTTGATGAACTATTAACCACTTATATTAGCAATGACTGAAGTACTTCAGTAAAAACGAAATTTTCTATAAAACTAAAAGTTATTTCTTTTTAATTTTCACCTTAAATCGTTATTCCAATTTTAACGACCTTAAATATTATATAATAGAGGTAAGTTTTAGCTGATGCAATAGTTTAGGTAAAATTTAAAATTATAATTTTAAATGATTGATGATAGTAATAAAGTTAGTTTAAGTTTTTTAAACCTTTTTTTGTTGTTATGTGTTTGTTTTTTTTTTATTTAAAAATCAATTCTATAAAAAAATACAATAAAGAAACTGATGGTTATAAAAAAGCAATTAAATTTTACAAAAAAGATTATGGATTAACTAAAGTACCTGGATTTTTGAATTTATAGTTTTTTTTAATAATATACGCTCTTGCTTTCGCAACCAGTGATGCTAACCATTCTATTTTATTTAATTTTCGCTAATTATGAAATTGTAAATTTTTTTTAGTAAAAGTATGGAAAGAAAAATTGAAATTAACAATGGGCTTTTGTAATTTATTGTAACTTTTTACTTTTTAGATACTTTTTACTTTTTAAACCAATAAAAAAAGACAAAAACAAAATTGCTAATTCCATTGTAACTATTGACCACATATTTTTTATTAATTTTCAAACATTTCCAAGTTGTATTAAAATACCTTTTTCTTTGGGCTCGTTTAGAAAATTGTTAAGGGTGGTTTTATACGAGATGTATTTTACACATGACCTGTCAAATTTTTCACTGCAAATTGATACATGTCGTGTGAACGCGTGGCAACATGGTTTGTGTGAAACACATATGTAAAAGTCACATGACAAATTTTCAATTGAGTTGCTTTCGCACGAAATGTATTTTACACATGACTTGTGACTTTTGTAGTCCACATGTAATTGCGTATGTATGTCAAAATTGTCATTTTACAGACGGTTTATATTTTTTGCTTTCACACGTACATATGTAAATACATCTGACATAAGCTCCAAACCAATATAAACAACTAACTTTTTCTTGTTATTATTCTAAAAACAGCTGATGACACATGCTTTGTCAGATAAAAATAGAACACGCTCTAACTACAAATTTGTCATATGACTTTAACATATGCATTTCACACATGCAACGTTTAAACGCGTTCAGACGGCAGATATAAATTTCGCACTACAAAATTTGACAAGTCATGTGTAAAATACATATCGTGCGAGAGCGCATTCAATTTTTATTAGCCAAATCATGTGTAATCAGCTGTTTTTAGAACAACAAGGAAAAGTAAGTTGTTTATTTTGGTTTGGAGGTTATGTCAGATGTAATTACATGCAAACGTGTGAAAGTAAAATTGTAAACCATCTGTAAAATGACAATTTTGACAGACATACGCAATTACATGTGGACTGCAAAAGTGACAAGTCATGTGTAAAATACATCTCGTATAAAACCACTTTAAGCAATCAGTTGTTTGAATGAAAATCAAACAATTACAAATAAAAATGCAAAAAACGTGTCTGGCAAACAATTTAATGTCATTTGTTTTATTCCTTAATGTAATTACATGCATGTTTTAATGCTTAATATTAGCAGATTTAAATTTTTTTTCTTTAAGTTTGCTATTTCATTGTCGGGGAATTTTTTAATACTTTATGTGTATATTTCATATGCTTTTACGGGCTAGAACTTTGGGTTTATCGTGCGCCTGTACTTTTGTGTTTTCGTTCAGGGTACACTTATACAGGTTGTGTTAAGAACCCAGTTGATTAGTATTAGCTTATCCTGTTTTCGTTTTTATACCCTTCACATAAGTGAAAAGGGTATATTTGTATTAGTTTTTCATTCCGTTTATAATTTCTTAAATATCCATCTGCGACCCCATAAAGTAAATATTTTCTTAGTCCTTATACATAGGGAAGTCGATTTAGCGATGTCCGTCTGCCCGTCTTTTCGTTGTATAATTGAAATCAACTTTTTAAGCCAAAGAACCGTACGTAGTATCTAGAAATATCTGCGAGCAATTCCCAAAAAAAATGCAGAAAAATTGCCCGATAACTGGCCGAGATATAAGCGAAAAACCAAGACTACCTATATTTATTTCTCTAAGCATTGTACATAAAAACCTCTACAACTGCCCCTTAATAGCATGTACACGGGTGCAATATAAGACCGACATACATACTTACACTCTATCTCCGTCCCCTAACAGGGCTGGTATACAAAGTTTAATTTTTTAAAATTTTTTTTAAATCCCGCCCACAGCTCCCAGGGTGCCCCTACAAAGCTCAAATGTAAGACCAGCCCCAAATAATTTTTTCTCCTAAAACATTTTTGTGGGTTGCTATAGGAAATTTAAAAAATTTTGGTAGAAACTCCTACTATTAGAGGAACAAAATGTACCACAGACCACCATTAGTTTTTCCTCCCAAACATATTCTTAAAACATACTTACCACCTATCTCCATCACCTAAGGGGGTTGAAATACAAAACTAACAAAAATTATGTAAAAACGCCTATAACTTTCCAACAGTAAGCCTTAGAAAATAAAGTGTAGGACTGATCCCTATTAGCATTCCCCTCCCAAACATATTCCTAAAACTTATCTCCTTTCTCCATCGCCTAAAAGTTTGGGAAATCGTAATAAATCTTCCCCTACAGCTTCTAGGGTGCCTTTGGATAGGTCGGCTGTGGGACTGTCTCTAGCTCATCTTTCCTAACATTATTTTCCTAAAACATACTTACATCTCCACCCCCTAAGGGGGTTGCCATTTAAAATTTGAAAAAATTAGGGTAAAAACCCCTACACATTGTGAAGGGTATATAAGATTCGGCACAGCCGAATATAGCGCTCCTACTTGTTCTATTTATTTTTATTTTACCAAACTTTACCTAAATGTTATGTTGTTTATATAATACAATAACTTTTAAAATGCAAAAAAAAAAACACTTAAATTAAGGAAATTTTTTAAAACACATAAAAAAACTTTAAGGGGATTAACAAAAACACGTTTTCTTATAAAACAAAAAATGAGTCGGCCTAATATGTATAAAGTATATGTGTATGTGTTCACATATCTATATATATGTGTGTGGTATTTCTATACATTTTATAAAAAAATTTGGCACAACATACATAAGTAATAACATTTATGTTGAATAACAAAATCTTTTGAATTTTGCAAAGAAAATAAAAGTACCTGGTGTGGTTGAGGTCCTTGGTGTCGTGGGTGTTATGGGCGATTTATTTTCTTCATTTTCATTTAATATTATACCATTGGTTTTTAAGATTAACTTTGCCCTATTCGCCTTACTGGCTAATGTAATGTCGCTGGCGACAGCATTATCTAACACAGAATTGTTTTTGCCGCTGCCAACAAATGAAATAGCACTTGTTGAAACGTTTGCGTTAACATTCGCAGTGTCATCGATTTGAGACAAGTTGCGGTCCATTAGTGATGAAGTACCCGAAGTGCTACTTGTTGAACAAATACTGTTATTACGACCACGTGAAAGGACATGAGCTTGTGGAAAATTTGTATCATCGATGGCGTCGTTTAATTCACTGGCACTCATTTCGGACAATTGTCGTGTAAAACTCATGGTCACTTTAAGAGCTTAATATGTGTGTGTGTGTATAATTCACGTTTTATTTAATTTTAAAAAAATATTTCTTTTAAATGTTATTATATAAATTTTTTAAACATTCACGTATACTTTGTAAATCGCAATAAAATAAAAATTTTTATTTGTTTATTTAAGACTTTGGTTAAAAAGGCAAGCTTTTATAATGACTGCAAATAAGTATGTATGTATTTACAAATGTATAATATTAAGTTTAGTTTATTATAGTGTTATTTATCAATATTTTTTTTTATTGTCGTATTGTATGATGTTACCGTTACTGAGTGTTTTTTCGATGGATTGTATTGAACAACTAAATTTTCTGTTTGAGTATACAAAAAGCCAACCAAATCTTTTTAAAATTAATACAGCATACATATTTACGTACACATATGCATTGCAAACATACAGTTAACTAACACACATACATATGTGTGTAAAAAAACAGAGATTTTTTAAGTAGTCAACTTTATTTATTTTGATGTGAGAATTTAAATCTTATCCTCACTGTAACACTCACACATACACATACTTGTGCATGTAGTAACATAATGAAAGCTTTAAGCTTAAATTAAAACCCTCATAGAAATAACCCTGCTCATAGAATTTTTGCTTGTATAACCGTTATTTTGATGCTAGTAGCAAAGCACTAAAACGGCTTTCTCACTAATACATACATACATATGTATCTCTCTACAAGGCAAAAATGTATGGTGGGAATAATTTCGTGCTTAATGTTATTGTTAACCATCAAGTTGAGAAAGGTGTAAGAACACCTGATTATTATGAATTAATTAATGAATGAATAATGCAGCCACACACATATACAAGAATACACAAACACACATAAGCATGCAAACATGAAGACATACATTTGTTGGGTGAATGTAAAAAGTAGTTGTTATTAACTTTGTATTAAATATGTACTTTTTTAAGCATTTAAAGCGCCTATTTGCAAGAATATTGCAACAAGTAGGTAATAAATTTTGTGTATTTTTTTAGTAAAACATGCTCTCTCCAGTGATGCCAACTTTTTTTGGAAGCAAAAAGCATATCATACACAAAAAAGGCACCAAAAAGCGTAATTTTGCATTCAGAAAAGCGTAAAAAAGCACTACACTAATTATACACACACACTACAAACGTGGAAGGGATATTATGCATCTGTGCAGATGCTTATACCACCCTAAAGGCATAGTCTAAGACCCACTTGTTCTATTACCGGTAGACTGATAATCACTTTCTGAGTCGATTAAAGCATGTCCATCTGCCCGTACATCCGACTTTAAATATCACTCTCTCAATAATCTTGCTTTAAACTAAATCCTACCCATTACACCCCACGCCCCCCACAAGTTCTTTACTAGGCAAAAACTAAAAATTTCAGTTTTACAACAATTTCCAAATATTATTCAGAATTTGATCTTAATTTTCCTAATATTTAGAAATTGTTGAAATACGAAAAGGTTTTGTTTTTAGTAGCCTTAATAATACATTTGGTGGTAACCAATGGTGATCCAGATGAATAAGGGAAAAAGAAAATCAAAACAGTTGAATAACGAAAAATGGTTTGCTAATTTTTTGAAAGAACTTTTGAATGTTTGGGTTTGTCTGCTCATGATTTGGTGTAAGAACTAATAAAAGTTAAACGATACAAATTTATATTTTTAAGAAAAATTTTAGTTTAAAACGAGTCATAAAGCCGATTTTAAAAAGAGTTCAAGCATATTCGGTTTTTGAAGTTCGACATAAAAAAGTTAAAGTGAATTGTTAATCGAGCGGTTAATACAATTTTAATAAAAATATCAATATGCTGTAAGATAAATAAAGAGTTTCTAGGCGAAAACCCATTCGCGAGACTTTGCTGATAAATTTTAAAACTTATAAAAAGCACTAAAGTTACTATCGAAAAATCAAGAAAGCATCGGCTTAATGCTTTTTCTCAGTTTGGCACTTAAACTAAAAATTTGGCGTTTTGAGTCATTAAAAAGCACCAAAAATAGTGATAAAAGCACTAAGTTGGCATCGCTGGCTCTCTCAGTGACAGTAAATGTAATGGAAGGTTTTCTTACTTTTTAATATCGCCGTTATCGGTGGTTATTTTTACACAAAGGCAAAGAATGAAAATAAATTTTCGGAGCCAAGTCAAGTTCTACGAAGTGGATTTTGATATTAAATTAATAGGGCAATTGTTTTAAAATTTTAAGAAATCTATTACGTATCGTTAAGCTCCCAACTCCACCCAGAGTCCAATAGGCCCATTGTGAATCTCTTCAGAAAAAGTCAAAAAGATCAGTAATGTAACTAAACGGCCTAACTTAGTCAAAGCAAAACGTTTTTATGTTTAAATTTTTTCATTCTATGTAATTTAATCGTAATTAAAAAAATTGCAAAAAAATTTTGTTGTTTTAAATAGTAAAAAAAAAATTAACAGTAAAAAACAAACTACAAAACAGTTAAGTAAAGCGGTTTTACTGTTTAAGCATGCGTACAAGGTTGGTTAGTTTAAGTTTTTATATACATATTTAATTTAATTTTCATTGATCAAGCCAACAAGTACGTTGTAAATTAAATCTAACCACAAAATATAGCAACAATAATGACCTAGAATTAATACAAAAAAATATTATATATTATTTAACGTAACCGGATACAGCGTGGCATGAACGTTTTATTAAACTTGTGGCTGTTTTTTTAAGGACTTACGACAAAACCTTACTATTACCTATAAACTATTTGGAAAAAATATATTAAAAAAAAAAATTTTAACTGCAGTTATACATACATACTTATGTATACTAAATCGTATCGAGTTGAGTTCGAAAAAACATTTTTTTTACTTAAATTAAACAATTAAAAAAATAAACCACTTAAACAAACTAGCTTCAACTTTGGGCAATTGTTTTATACGTACAAATACAAAATGTAATTAAATAAACTGCTTTACGCTTTTAATCACAGTGTTATAATTAAAATATTTTTTTTTTAATGAAAAAAATATAAAACATTTTTGGGCTAAACAAAAAGTAAAACGGTAGCGGAATCTACATCATATTTGGTAACTTGTAAACTCAATAAAAATTTAGTCTGCCCATAGATGCAACTTTTGTTACGTCATTCATTAGATTGAAGGGGGGTGCAGTTATGTGTTCACGTTTGCAGTTTTCTTATTTCTTTCCTACTTGCTAGTTAGTAAGTGTTTTTGATTGCCACCAAAGACTCTGGCTAGTCTGCATTATCATCTTTTTCTTTCTTTTTATCCTTCTCTACACTTCAGCATCTCTTATATTTTTTTTCTTTCTATCTTCTTCTACAGACAGCATAAAGGAAGCGAGGTAGTTTAGTGTTTTCCAGGGTACATTTACGGGTCCTTAAGTAATAAGTCCCTTATTTCCCCTTTTAGGGAAAGATAACTTGTTGTAAATAGCAACGGTAACAAACAATAAGTGGTCAGTAACAGAACTCTAAACTGGTGATTCGAGGTCTTAATTAACGCTTCGAGTGATATACATAGAAGTAATTACTCAGGTCCGGTCCAATTTTTAGTGCAGGTTAAGGTAAAGTCGGCAAAAAATCTTGTTGGGATGATGATGGCATAAAACGAATAATTTGGCACTTTTTTTTTTAATAATTATCAGCACTCAGATGATGGCCCCTATACATGCATTGCATTGTGTTGGTATCAGGAAAATAAGTTATGGGAAGAAGGATAAGGGGAGTAGTGTTTGTGGACATTTGATTTAAATTTCTCGATATTTACTGTGACAGGAAAGACATCACAAGGAAGTTTATTCCACATTCGAACTGTGCGACCGAAGAAGGAATTCTCCCTGTAATGAGTGGTGCGATTCACTGGCCAGTCGACTGCGTATGGGTGAGCTCTTCTAGAAAAACGTGTATCACGCAAAAAGTTCCGGGTTTCGGGAACAAGTTCCCTGATTTCCTCAGAGCACATTCCATTATAGTATCGATAGAACAGCGAAACACACCCCACATTACGACGGTGTTCGAGTTAATCAAGGCGATTAGATATCACAACGTCGCCGATGAGTATCTTTGCTCGTTCCTGTACGCGGTCAAGTAGCCCCAAAATAGACTTTGGGGCACCAGCCCATACATGTGAGTTGTATTCCGTTTTCGGTCGGATATAGGTGGTATAAATATTGAGAAGATCAGATGGTGTTAAGTAATTCCTACACCGTTTAAGGAAACCAAGACACTTCGATGTTTCCTTCGACGCAAGAAAAATGTGTTCCGTTCAGCGGACATCGCATTGGATTTTCATGCCCAGAACATCAAGAGTTTCTGTATTTTCAATACTTATACCATCCATTAATACAGACGAGGCAGCATCGTCCAATGTGCGTTTATGTGTTAAAAGACAACATTTGGTTTTACGGGCATTAAAATCGACCCTATTCGCACGGCCTTAATTGGAGATTACCATCAGATCGCTATTAATCGAAACATCCATCGTCTTTCTCTTAGCTTCAATCTCCAAAGAGCTAGGCCTATGGTCAAACGAGTACAAATGGCATATGCTGCTGTCGTCTGCAAAGGAATAAATAGGATTCGAAGTTTGACATAGAAGGTTATTCAGAAAGATTAGAAATAAAGTTGGAGAGAGGACGGAGCCTTGCGGTACCCCTGAATTGATTTTGAACTCATTTGAAGAGATCCCATTTATAACAACACGAATAGTGCGATCTCTGAGAAAACTCGATATGAATCGAGAGAATTTTTTACCGACACCAAAAGCAACAAGTTTAGATAGAAGCGCACAGTGCCAGACCCTATCGAACGCCTTAGATATGTCCAGAGCCACCACTTTACTTTCGCCAAAATAATGAATTGAGGTACACCATTTTTCAGTCAGAAAGGCCAGTATGTCCCCCGTAGACCGTCCTCTACAAAGGCCATACTGGCGGTCGCTTAATAAACCGTTTATCTCCAGATAGTTAACCATACTCTCCATAACCTTGGAGATCGCTGAACATATTGCTATTGGTCGGTAATTTTTACTTTGATAAATCAGAGAATAGCTACGATACTACAATTTACTTATGTACCTCTAGGGCTCTAAAATACGTATAATATATCTTCATTTAAGCGGTAAAAATAGTTCTAGCTACAGGACTCTTACTACGAACATATAGCCAAATCCGCAGTAAAAAACTACTGACTTCCAAAGCCGCAGTGAAAGAACAGTCTTCCGAAGCCGCAGTAAGAGAACAAACAGTCGAAGCCACAGTGAAATAACAGTCAGCCGAAGCCGCTGTAAAAAAACAGTCGCACGAAACCATTGTAAAAGAACAGCCAAGCAAAGCCGCAGTGAATGATCGGGTGGTGGATGCGGTCCGCCGAAACCGTCGTACCCTATGAGTTTTTATTGCGATAGCCAACCCTTACAGTTTTTGGCCATCGTTTGCTCATACTCTTGAAGTAGTCATAGTAGCCATTAATCGCTGTTAAGACATGAGGTTATAACAACCTGCTGTTAACATTTTCTTTTACAATGGTTTTACTTACACAAAACTGTTCAACATTTAAAATTTTTATTTATTTTTTCCAAGTTCTGACTTTTATTTTTTTTAATAAAAAAAATATTTTTTATGTTTCGCTGCTGTTTTTTTTTTGTGATTTTCCTCTAAATTCTTCAGTTCTTCGTGTAATTGTTCGTCACTACAATAAAACGTATACATGGATATTGCAAAGAGATATTCCAAAGTTTGTTTTAAAAATTGTGCCAAATCTAAATCCAAAAATCAAAAAAACTCAAACAAACAAGAAACAAAAGAAGCATTTAGAAATCACGTCTTAAGAAAATACCTTCAGGAAAAAGATGTTGCACCATGGTTTCGGGGAACATCCTATTTACACATACAAGGTGCCAATAAACTGTTCAATGCCTTGCGTGACGATGCACAGCAGAGCACTACACATCGTGTGCGATCTTGCTTGCGTTTAATTGGACTTGAACCAATGATAACATCAAAACAAATTATGTTTCTAATGCATCTTAGCCGGGGTAATGATTTAGTTTTTCTGTGGTTTCTTATGGAAATGCATTATAAAACTCCCAAAAATGGTGGCAACTCGTACAGCATTAACGAACAATTGATTTGTTCTGCTATATGTCATCTTGATATGATAACAACTCTTCGGGAGCTGGATAAAATACTTCCAAGCGGTCACACATCAAAGCTTGAAATGAAAAAGGCGGGCTTTAAGGGTCAACCACATAAAAAATCTTCTAACAATCAAACTAATGACAAAGCAGCAACCAAAAAAGTGTTGCCATATTTCAAAAAAGCTTGCCGTCCAAAACACTACGGAAAGCGCCTATTTTTGGATATACCTAATTTTATAGTAAACTTCAAGTCCTATAGCTACTATGGTAACCTAAACTGCACTATTCCAAATGAATCTAATCGCTGGCATGCAGGATACCGCTTTAACCCAAACAAACGTATTGTTTGCTCAATTATTCGAGAAATTATTTCAAATATATTTAATAACTTTGAGACAGCCTTTTTAAAGTACAGAGTCATTGAAGTCTTGTGTGACTATCACAAGACTGTTAAAGCCATTAAATCTAATTTTGAACATGATCTTAATGTCAAAAGAAGGAACGAATGTTTAAAACGTTATTTTGGCTCCAGAGCAGAGAAAGATGTAAGTAGATGTAAAATAAAATTTTCGAAACACATTTTTATTTTTTAAAAAAATTTCAAGAAACGGGCTCAAACCACCGCTCAGTTGCTTCATAATGCTGTTGAAGCTCAATTATGCAAATTTAGGAAACAAGCTACCAAACATAATACACAAAACGATGCTGCCTTAAAAACCATAACCAGTGATTGCCAAATAGTCGATGTTATCCTAGCAAATAGTAGTGATGGTCAATGTAATGATAGCACAACAAAAACTAATTTTAAAATGTCAAATGAGGAGAAAGAAAAGTATGATCTTATTAGTAAAGAATCTTTCAAAGGTTTTGGAATATGCAAAGATGAGTCAAACGGTCATAATGGCTGTAGTTTTAGGAAAAATACCAGCTTAAATGAAAATATTTACCAGAAAGCAAGGCCCTTTGACTGCTTGAAAACTACACAAATAGAAGAAATTAAAAGGGTGGGCAAAGTTAACCATAACTTTTATGACAATGACAATGATAATAACAGCTCCAGTATTACACGAAAATCTTCCGGTATGGTTTTTAGTCGGACCATGGAGCACAAGCCTTTCAAGTTCTTTTATGATAGAATATTCTTGCCAAAATATCAAAATAACCAGAATACGTCCATCCAAAAAATATTTCTTAGCGCTTTGCAAGAAACATTCACAACAGATCAAGAGCTTGCCAGTCTTAAATATAACGAAGCATTAGAAAAATGTGTGCAAAACATGTTTGATGCTGAAGTAAAAAAGTATGAAGATGCTATGAAGAATGCAATTGAAGCAGAAGCGGCAGAAAAGCAAAGGCCTCTTAGTCAATATCCTACATTGGCCAATTACAATGCCAATGATCATGTGCTTATGGATCAAATGCTGATCGATGCTTTTGAATATTTACGCAAAAATCCAAAATTTGTTTGGGCCCAACTGCCGGAACCCCATAAAGTGCCAATGTTACGCGAATGGATATACCGTCGTTTTGGCAAAGAATATACCGCTGAGGAAAGAGCCGATTCATATCGAAAGTCTTGCAAAATATTTCGTGCTTTAAGCAAAAAAAATTTGGAGTCCTCTATTCCCAACTCCAAACAAATTGGCAAGAACTTGTTTCTCAACTACAATTGTCGAACATATCTTGAAAAAAAGCTTCGATATATTAGAAACAAATACTATTATGAATTAGATTCTTCGCTTCTGGAATATGCTCGCATCTTTTGGTATGCCATGCGTGGTTATATATGCTCTAATGGACCACCGCGTAAAACATATTTTGCCTATATGCCTTCACGTCTGCGAGATATTCATCATTTTCGTCTTTGGAAATCGTCCGAGTATCGCAATTATAAAGTTGCTCGGAATGTTCAACGTAACAAAAGCACAAATGCAAATTTCTAAGATTTCTTGCTTAAGTTTGGTCCTTGTACTTAAAATTCCCAAATACATAAGCGTTTGCAAATAAAGAATATTTAATTGAAAGAAGCCTTAATAAATTTATTTTTTTTATATTTTTTTATCTTTCAAAGCAAGTAACATCCTAGACATCTTAATGCAAATACCCTGCAGGATATGTTAATTGTAAAATTTTACTGACGTTTTCACCAGTATTCTATGAGTGGATGGGGATTATTCTTCATTTCGATTACGATTTCGCATGAAAATACGCATATGTATATCGAAATAGAAATACAATTTTTTTTCCCCAAATTTAATAATAAGAAGCACAAGATTTTAGTACGAAAGGACGAAAAATCCAAAATATACTAAGAAAAATTTATTTGTGACCAAACTATTTCACAGTAAGAAGACCGACGGAGGAAATTTCGATTCAAATCGAAATGCAAAATAGGGGTGATTATCTTGCAGGTAATGCCTTTTGCTATAGACTTTTTTCCACGGACCTGTCATTGAAAATTTACCACACTAGTACTGAGTAGCTAGTTCTTATGGGGACGTGAGAAGACATTTAAAACAGTGATTCTCTAGTATATTTAAGATTTGGCTTCTTTTTGTTGCTGACAATTGTTTTTCCTATCAAAAGCAAATATCAAAATTTTAACGCTTTTTTGACAAAGTTAGCAAAAAGTAGGGTAGTGTGATCAAATTCATACATATATACATGCATATGTTATAAAATAAAAAATATGCATATTTGTTGTCACATCATATGTTTTATACTATAAAAACATTGTCATTACATTGAAATCGGCTAAACTATTTTTTCTTTGGCTTCAGATACATTACTATGTGCTTTTCAAAAGGGATGATAAGCTGCATGTATGTATGTACATATATACACAAGTAAATAAACAAACTTCCATGCATGTGTACAAACATAAAAATATGCTCTTTTTGTATGACAAATTTTATTCCTAATAACTTTTATGTTTTGAAAATTAAAAAATAAAATCTTGGGTCATTTTAAGAGGTTATCAATACTTAAACGCTAGATACATTCATACATACATATAAGCTTTTGTATGCATGTATGAATTTAGTATTTAAATATCCATACCCTGCCGTCAAATGAGTAGCTAACTACAAAAAAACTAACTTTAAGTTAGCTTCTATAGACTAACTTAAAGCCAACTACTACGCAATGCAAAATTTGCATTAACCAAAATGTGTACAAACACTGCGCAGTATTTTTTTTAAATAAGATTAGATTGCTTTAACAAATCAAGCAGAAGAAAACTTGTTCTTTCAATATATTATTTTACATTTAAAAACAAAGTGTCTCGGTGGCTTAGAGGCAACGCGCTTGTGCTGCAGTGCAGAAATCCCTGGTTCGAATCCCAGCGTCGGTAAATACAAAAAATGAAATTTTTAATTGTAAATATTAATTATTAATAAAATATAAAATTCTTCTTCTTTAATAAAGCTTCCCATATGTCAAAGAAAAAATGACATTTAGTTTTAGAAATTATCCCGTTTATTACGGCTTAAATCAATCTTTTTTGGCTTAAATCAAGTACGGTTCCAACTTAAAACTAACTTAAAGTAGTAAGTTTATAGCTAGCTACAAAAAGTTAACTTAAAGTTAATTAAAAGTAATGCAGAATCGGACAATTGACTACTTCCTAGGACATCGCAATGTTAAAATAGTTAGTTAATTCCATATAAAAGTAATGCAAGTGTCAACCACCACTACTTGAGAAATAGTTAGCTTCAAGTTAATTTTAAGTTAACTGAATGTCCGACAGGGTATGTACATGCATACATATACATATACATATATGACGATGCTGTCCATTCAATAGCCGGCACGTGTTTTTGTGCTACAGGGGTCCACACATACAAACACACATGTAAATCATAACAATTTTATTTTTAAGCCCTACACTGCACAGTGGGTTCGAAGACAACGAAAGTGGCAATTAATTCATGGGAGCCGTAATTGAATTTTTTTTTCAAATCGTTAAATATGCATACAAATGCATATTCTGAAAAAAAGATACACCGAAAAAAAAATTTTTTACGATTTTATAGACATTTTTATTTTTCGGAAAATTATATGTAGTTTGTTTCAGAATTTTCGCCGTAATTTTAAAATGGAAAGTGATTTCCTAAAAAAATGAGAAGCCAACAAAAGCTTATATTGTCTTATTTCTAAAAAAAAATATATATTTTGCATAAATATGAATATAAGTTTAATTTAAAGTCTGAATTTGGGTTTTGAAGGATTTCAAGAATTTTACAACTTTTTAAAAAAAGTAACGAAATAAATTTTAATAAATTTTTTTTGTTTATCAGTAATTGTCAAACACTTAAAAAGATACCATATTATGTTCATCCTCACCTTCATTTTCATAATCTTCGCTTTCATTACTCTGACTATCATGTATTTCTTGAAAAATAATAGGCGATAGCAAAAGCTGTAGTTCGGAATTTGATAATTGTTGCTTTTCTTTCCGCTCATTTTGCTTATTAACACTAGATATGAATGGATCTGAACTGAGAAAAAATCTATTCAAAATATCTTCATTCGATTTTTCTCGGCTGCATTTGCGAGAAAAGTGTTCCCTATAATTTTTAAAATCCTTATTTCTGGCTTCCTGAGCTTCTTCTGAATGTTCTCCAATCGGTAAAAGGGCATATTTTATTATTTTGGGATCATAAATTAAAAATTTATTTATTATAGGAGTCATACAAAACCATTTTAATACTCTCGTGAATAAAGATGATTGAAACTTGTTCACGCACCTATCTCCGACAACAATAACAACAATAGTAAGCATTGAACGAACGTTAGTTTTGTTAAATACATGACTTTGAAAAAACACGACTTCAAACAGAAAAAGGTTAATAGCAAAAAATGGAGCAACAAACCCGCAAATTTTCTTTTTTGTATTAGGCATTACAAATTTCTTACTTTTCAAATACTATTACATGCCATCTGCATTACTCGGCAGTTGTTAGTTATTCCTTATACAAAATTTAGGCAGATAGTTTCAGTTTGACAATTTCTTAACTTTTTCTAACTTAATATTTTAAGCCAGTTTTAACCAAAACATCAAAAAAAAACTTTAAACGCAACTTTAAGTAAAGGGGTTCCCCAGGAAAATGTTATTTTAATGCCAATCAATTAATAACTTATGTAAGTCCCTCTTTGTAAACGAGCATGGTAAGTACTTATTAAGCGAACATGGTAAGCACTTGCCTCCAATGTCATCGCCATGTTAAAATAATGGGTTAAAATGCTAATGAATAAGAGTTTTTTGGATTTTAACTCATTACAAAGCAATGTAAGTTTTTGCTGGGATTTTTATGACGATTTAGTTGTTTTTGTGGAACCCCCACTAATACATGCGCCTTGTTTCCTAACTTCACATTCAAAAATTCAACTGCAGCAACGAAACTTCAAGTAAAATTACAGCTTTTTTTATGAATTTGTAAGCAAACATCATTTTTGGCATTTACTTTTCAAACACGATTATAATTTTAAATAAGACAATTAAAATTTTAATTAAAAAAATATTTTTTTTTAAATTAAAAATTATTCATTTTATGGACAAAAATAACAGAAATCGAATGAATTAAAATTATATTAAACAAATAAACTTCAATGAGCAAAGAAAGAATATAGTTTATCCTTTCTTACAAAAATCAGCAAAATCAGGTGTCAGCATAAAGCAAAATATATTGTTTGGCTTTTTACTTCAAGCGTTTATAGTGCAAGAAACCTAATAAATATTCTAAATAACTGCACGTTTGTTTTGCTTTTTATTTTATAATTTTTTCTGTGTACTTTACATAGTTTTTTTTTGCTTCTGCTAATTTATGAAAAGTGGCGTTACGTTATTTTGAGTTTAAGGTGTCGATATGTACATTTGTGTTTAATGAATAGTTTAATTTACCTTGACTTTCAAAGTTGAATAAAATATAAAAATATTGAAACCTAAGTTCATTGGAGTTACTCCAAGGAATTTTTGTTGCATGTTAGCAACTTACATACATACATATGTATTTAGTAATGTTAAATAATGTTATTTTAATTTTAAATACATTCTTTATTTTTATGTATTAATATCATAGCAACAATAACTATTCCATTTGTTTATAAAATAAAAAAAATATTTTTTTTATTTCAAATTTACTAAGTTTAATTTAATACCAAAGGGTGGGCCATTTAAAAGTTTAAATTCATAAATGCCATAAAATTTAGTTTAATTTTTTTTGTTGGGAAGTACAGTTATTCCGGTTAGAAATGAAATATTATTTCATTCATAAGGCTGCAGCTACTGCCCTCACAGTACCCCTTAGATCGGACCAATTGTCAAGCACTTTTTTATACGAATACGAATACTAGCCTTCAAAAGCCTAAATGTCTTTGGTTTGTTGCGATAACACTTGTCTTAATCGGTGCCCCCACAGAAAGTAGCCCAACGGTGTTAAATCTCAGCTTCTTTGGGATCAATTAGCATCACCATTTAGGGTAATTGAACGGCCATCAAACGTTGTACGCAATAAATTGATTGTAGCATGAAATGTGCGGCAAGTTGCGCCAAGCTGTTGAAACTAAACATCGTTCGTATCAACACCATGAAGATCGAACACACAAAAATCGGTTATTATGGTACGATAGGTGTCTGCCATTAACAATTTTGGTTTCGCCGTCCTCATTTTCAAATATATATGTACCAATGATGCCTCCGCTCCACAAGCCAAGCCAAACAGTCACTCGTTAGAAGTGCATTGGTTTCTGTAAGACCACGTTTTGTTTTTTCCACCAAGATGAAAGTGATTTTTTTGGCAAAATCGACATCAATCTAATAATGAATTTTTAATAATTTTCAAGGTTTCTCGAACGTAAATTGATTCATTTCGTTCAGCGGAGATAATATACTGAATTTTGTGACAATATATATTGACATAAGTATTGCCAAATTTAAAATAACCGCTAGTTTATATTTAAACGATAAATGGCCCACCCGATAGAAGTAATAATGCTAATTAAAATCAGTAATTTTATTATTAATTTTTTTTTTATAAAAAAGAATACAAAAAGTCTTCAATTTTTTTATAAAAAATTTGCATGTAATTATTAGTTTTTTAAATGTAACTCCTACGTCTTAAATGTACCCTGCAGTAAAAAAAGCTAGTATGTAAGTAGTTGAAACCCCCTCTCTTTGTTTTCAGATTTTATACTATAGCCTACCGGTCCTTTTTCCATGTGTTACACTATCAATTTTAACGTTGAGTTAGTTGTGTTAGAAGTGCAACTTTTTTAGTTGTATATAGTGCAGGTATAGGCAACCAATATTTCGGCATTTGCTATGGTATATTATCTGTTCAGTGTAATTTAAACAACACAACCAGCTATTGTGAATGCTTAAACAAGACTGATTATAGTTTTTTTAAATATTCCATCATTTGGTGCACAAAGAAAAGAATAAGGCGCGGCGCCCAGCTTTTGTCTATGTTTTAGTTTATTACTCGTTTTTACCATATTTTCATTTAGGTAGTAAAAGGTGGGCCAAAAGGAATCGCCCTATTGGAAGCTGTTCTTATTTTTGCAAATGACGGGCAATGTAAAATCTGTTTTGACATTTGTGAACTAGACAGATGTAGAATACAAGTGAGCAAGCGGTGAAAAGATGCACCCCCCAAGAACACAGAATGATCGTGTCTATTTTTTTGTGTAACAATTCATCTGTGATGTTGGCGCCTCGCGAATTCCTTCGCTGATTCCTCGGTCGACCGGCGCCGACTGCGCAAACACTGCGCCGTTTGGCCACCAACTTTGAAGAGTATGGGACCATACGAGACGCTTCCAAGAGTGCCCAGCCACGGAGCGCCCGTTCTGCCGAAAATATCGCCGCTGTTGGCCAGGAAGTCAAGTTGTCGCCAGAAACTTCGACCAGACGCTGTACCTCGCAATAAGCCATCAGCCAGTCGTTCCTAATTTTAGTCAAAGACCTGCGCATGTTCCCATACAAAGTCCAGTCCGTGCATCAGCTGCTGCCTGTCGACCGCCAAACACGTGTAACCTACGCCCAAGCCATCCTCAATCTCGTGTACGATTTTTTGACCAAAATCATAATGAGCGATTAGGCTTATTTACACCTAAGCGGGTACGTAAACAAGCAAAACTATCGCTTCTGGGGCACCGAAAATCCACGAGTGATGCACGAGGAGCCATTACACTTGCTCAAAGTGACTGCATGGTGTGCTTTTCATGCTGGAAAAGTCATCGGGCCATTTTTTTTCTAGGACGCCGCTGGTCAAACGACAACAGTAGACGGTGTGCGCTATAGGGCCATGTTAGCCGAGTTTTTTCTGCCGCAATTAAACGAATTAGGACTGGAAGACATGTGGTTCCAAAAGGACAAAGCAATGGCACACACTGCCCGAGCTACAAACGATATTCTGAAGGCGATGTTCCCTGGTCGCCTCATCTCTTGTTTTGACGTTTTACATTGGCCCGCAAGTTTGCCCGATTTAACCATTCCAGACTTTTTTGCGGGGTTTTTTAAGTCCCGTGTTAACGTGAACAAGCCGGAGACCCTGGAAGCCCTCAAGGACAATATTCGACACGAGTGCGAGAATCTGTCGCCCGAAGTTCTCGCCAATCAATTGTGACGGCGCCCATTTAGCCGATATCATTTTCTCGGTTTGACCAATAAAATTCTAAAGGTTCAAGTAAACATAATCAAAAAACAGAAAATTTTCATTTAGAAACAAAAAGGAGAGCCGAACAACATCGGATGACTTCTTTTGGCCCACCTTGTATAATATGTGATTTGCGCAATGCAGTCGATGTTTTATATTTTTGTCGTTTTTTACTAGTACAAATCCATTACTTTTGCTTAGAGTTGTGCATAATAGTTCAATTGACTGACCGGTCTATTTGTTTCAATTTAGTTTAATGAACTAGATCGATATTTTAGTTTGATAGCTCTTTTAGATTAATTGGTATTTTGTTTCGATAAGTCTGTGATATCAATAGGTTCCTTTTCTAATGAACTCTTTTGTTAAATTTATTTGTAAATATTGAATATTGTTTTTAAAAATAAAATTTTTAACAAATAATAGTTTTTTTTTATTAAAAGATGCATTGAAACCAGAGAGTCAAGTGTAGAACACCAACCTGATGATACGTACAAAAATAGATTTATTGAAAATCAAAAAGTTATAATTTTTTTAAGAAATAATTGTTATATCTTTGTAAACATAAAAATAAAAAAAGATAGTTATTATTATTTTAATTTCGATTTTTATATAAATTTCAAAATATTTTTAAATATATTTATAATTAGTATAGTTTATATTATAAATAAAAATAAAAAAAAATATTTTTTGAGATCTTATTTTGCATAATTATAATGGTCCTTTTAAATTAAGCATTAAAACAAATATATTTTTTAGGTGTTTTAAGTAAAACAAATTTATATAAGCAAAGAAATCAAGTAAAACAAAAGTAAAAGAATCAAAGGGAAAAAAAGAATCACGTAAAACAAAAGAGCGATATTAACTGAACTATTTTAACCGCTCATTGAAAATAGCCGTTCAATAGAACTAGGTCGCCCGTGATCGACACAGCTCTATTTTTTTCTGGCCTTTCATTTTAGCAAGCTGCCTCAAAACGTTACTAGATAAATTTTAGCTGCAGGGTATTTCAAACAAGCATATATGTATGTAGGTACAAACGCAAGTAAAATAATTAAAATCGCAAAATGTTTAATAAAAATTAAAATTTTAAAATTTATTAGTTACCAGCCCAACAAAAAGTTGTAGCGAAAGGGTGAAAATAAAATTAATATTTGATTACATTTAATAATCAAATTAACATTGAATTTCTAAGCTTTCAAAAATTATTACTAGTTATTGAAGATTAAAGTTTGAAAGTTTTAGCATAAAATCTTAGTCTTAGAAGCTTTTTTTTCTGTTAGTCATCCTTTAAATAATTATTTATACATATATGTTAGCGCAAGTAATTATTTGGGTAATTCACAAAGTAAGTTATTTGTATGTATTGCCTTATTTTCAAATAAATATTTAGGGGATTCAAACGGTATGCTATCAAGTCATATTGTCATAAAGTTTTAATATTTTACAATAGTTAAAAAAAAATGTTGTTGTGCTTAAAAGAAAAGAGCTTTATATTAATAAGACTTTTTGAACTGTGTTTATTGTTTTGTCATAAACAGTAGAAACCTGAGCCGGGCGGCCAAAACTCTTCAGTGAAGCCCATGATACAACTAATCAGGTAATCTCGTCCCTGCAACAACTACAAATTAGTACCAAGGTGCCAAACAACAGCTCATAGAAAAAAAAACGATGAGTAATAATTTATGTTGTTTTATTTTCACAGGGAGAGCCTAATTTTGACATTTTGGCACTAATCAGCTGGGCCGACGAGACTACCTATTTCTTTGTATCATGGTGAAGCCGTTGATATAATTAACAAGTCGCAGTCATTAATTTTAAAATTTGTTTGAAAATACTTATTTTTCTGTTTTATCCAGCAGCTGATTCAAATTTAAAATAGCACACACTTAATTGTGAGCGGATGCTTACAATAGTAGTATTTTTTTCGTTTTATTTTTTTAAGACATGTGACTTTATGACTACCTTGTGAATACCCCGATTCTTTTAGCATTAACATGTTATTTTAAATGAAAAATGTTTCATTTTAAATTTTTTAAAAATTATACAATAGGAAATAAAAACAGACCTTGTGAATTACCAAATTGTAAATAAGAAAACAATTTAACAAAAGTGTGACCTAAAATTTCACAGCGTAAAAAGTTTTTTTAACATATTGAAAGTAAAGTATTAACGTCATTAAGTTAGACAAAAAAAAACTAATTTGCATTAAAAAATTTCCAAAATCGCATTTTCATTAAAATTTACACTATTCCTATATTTACGCAAGATTGCAAAATCCATTAGAATTTGCATTAATTCATGAATTCATTTTTACTTCGAAAAAACTAAGATTTACTAAATAATCTTAAAAATATCGCACACTGAATAAACAAAAAACTTAAACTTAAAACCAAAACATGTTAGAGAGGTATGATAAGTCAAGCCCAAAAATATTGAACCCTATGTTTCTTGTAATGCACCCCATACACTTTTCAATTTAATTGGAGTCGATTGTTGGCCAAATGAAGAGACATGACAATTGATAAGTTTTGCAGTTGTCGAGTTGGTCAAACAAATATCAAAAGATTTTTTTCAATTTAATTGAAAGACTTAATTGACAATCGAATTGAAAAGTGTATGGAGTGCATAAGCCGATTAAGTGATTGTCTTAAAAGTTTTTAATGTGTTTTGCTTCTGTTGCAATAACAAAATATACATAAAATGTTCAAGGCGATCACTCAATCGGCTTGTAAAAACAGCACATTAGACAACAAAGACCAAAAGTTGTGCGAGAATTATCTTTAGTTTTTTTAAGTGCATAAACATATATACATAAATATATATTGTTACCTTAATATAGAAAGGCCCTAACTCGCATTTTTCAAGTCAAGATTTTTTTTAGCTAATTGTGACATATGAGCAGACCATTTATCGAAATAAATGAAAATCTGGGCTTATAAAAAAATACGAGTTAGGGTCTTTCTATATTAAGGTAACGATGCGAATGGACGCATGTATGTATGTATGCATTAGCTTGAACTTCTTATGAAAATCCCTTTCCGGACCCAAGTCTAAAAATTTTTGGAAATTTTGGACCCTAACGGGCAAGGCAAGGTAAAATATATATTTTGAACCTTATTTACAATATTATATTTTGAAGGTCTATTTTTTTAACTTTTGAACCAAAAATAATAGAACAGAATTCATATTGCGTTCGACAGGTTACTACAAAGTGTTAAGTCAATAAGGTTGTCAAAAAGACTTTTCGCACATTTTTAGTACTTTCTTGCATTTTTTGAGATGCTTAAAGTCGGAAAACATAAAAATGAAAACTATAGATTCTGGATTTAGATTATATACATAGAAAATCATTTAAATTTTACATTTAGTTCTTTGTTTTTGTTAATATTTTAAACTTCGCGTAAGGTGGTTTTGCATGGGATGTATATTATATATAACTTGTCACTTTGGCAATCCATACGTAATTGGATAAGTCTGTCAAAATTTCCATTTTACTTTTACGTGCACATATGTAATCACGTCTGACATGGTCTCTAAACCAAAATAAGCAACTTACCTTTCCTTGTTGTTGTTTTTCTCATGCCAAATTGCTTAGTCAGATGAAAATAGGGGGCCTTCTAATTGAAAATTTGTCTTCGGCCTTTTACATATGTATTTCGCACAAGAAATGTTTCAACGCGTTCACACGACATGTATCAATTTTGCAGTAAAATTTTAAAAGTCATATGTAAAATAAATCCCGTATAAAGCTACCATTAGAAAGTAGCGGATTAATGCTTGTATTAAAAAATTTTAAAACTTGTAATTTTATACATTATTTTAACATGAAATCTATACGAATTTATTTGTTTGCAAATGCAAATGTCTTGCCAGGGTTGATTTTTAAATAGTTTGTTTTATTTTCTTTTTCCTCAAAATTAATTAATCTCTATATCATGTTGAAATAATGTATAAAATTAACGAGTTTTACAATATTATTTTATATAAACAGTGAAATTTGCTTATATCTGAACTTTGACCTCGATTGGCGCCCAGCAAATGTTGTCCGATTTGTTTAAAATTCTTAATACTTAACTTTTAGGCCTTGTGACACAATATTTCGGCCGGCAAACTTAAAAATTAAATAAAAAAATGGTTGTGGCCCTAAAACCTATGTAAAATTTTACAATGATACATGATATAGACACTATAGTTAACAGCCGATAACACACGGCATACATACTTAAAAACACACATATTTACGTGCAAACATGCATACATAGCTACATGGTACCTTACAAGGTATGATCGCTACGGCAACAACTACAACAAAAAACTGCTTCAATAATGTAATGAAAACATACTGTTTTAACAGTTTTAACTGCTTGCGCGAGCAAGAGCAAAAAATAGTCAAGCTGTTAAATCCGACTATACCTTGTAAGCAGAGGTCCAATTCGAGTGGCTAGAAGCCGGCTCGGCGCCGCCGCCAACCTATTTTTCAGAGTTCAAGCCGCCGCCGATGTATTCGGCTGGAGGCAGCTAATATAGAAATATATATATAATATAGAAAAATATATATAAACTTTTTAACAGGTATATAAATAAAATGATTAATTTTAAAATTTTTTCGAAAAAATTGAAGTCAAAATAAATTTTATAAACTACTCGTAACATGTTTTGCTTATATTATGGTAACCCTGTATTATAAAGGAATATGGCAACAACTAAAAAATGCAACTCGATTTCTGTGCAAAAAAAAACTCCGTTATTTTTCACAAGAAGACGCGAACTTAAAATTGTTAAAATGTCTCAAAAAAATATAAAAAATTATTTTTTAAAAAAATCAGTGAATAATTTACAGACCTCGTCATCTGAGTCTGAACCCGACGAACATAGTTCCAATAAATTTATTTTAGCAGAAGGTGATATATCATATTATAATGATATTTTAAAAAGAAACAGTGAGGTTAAGAAAATTTCTAAAATTGTTACGGAAAGTGGACTATCTGAGTGCTGGAAGTTTTTCGGATACTTGTATATAGGCTCCAAAAGAATTTTGGACAAATATAAATTTTGTAATGTGTGTTTTGAAGGAGAGGAAATGCTTATTAAAGCGTAAGTCTTTTTTAACTCTTGTATTATAATAATCAATTAATAACAACCTATGTATGTATATGTATCAAGTTTTGCGAAAACGACGTCTACTTCAAACTTAATTAATCACCTGCGTTCAGTGCACAATATAGATTTAAAATCTATAAATTACAAAAGGAATTCTACAATGACAGAAAAGGCATTAGATCCTAAGACAACCAAGGCAAATAAATTTCAAAATTCCAGAAGACTTGCCGAAATGTGTTGCATCGATTTGCAACCCTTTGCAATCGTCGAACGGGAGGGATTCCAAAAATTTATAAAATACTTTGATTCAAAAATAAGTTTTCCCTCTTCATACACAGTTTCGTCGACAGCTTTAAACGACGTTTATGATTTGTACTACAGTCGTGTCAAATCCATTTTAAAAAATTCTCCTCAGAATATGACTATGGTATTAGACATGTGGTCTGACAGGTACAAGCGACTTTCGTATGTTAATTTTAAGGTTCACTTTTGTGACAATTTTGAAATCAAGGTAGTAACGCTTAAAACCGAAATTTTTCCGAGACCACACACAGCTAATGCCGTTTCCTCAAAAATTAAAGAAGTTGTTGCCGAATTTGATTTACAAAATAAAGAATTGTGTGCAGTAACTGATGGTGGCACAAACATTATTGCGGCCTTGAAAAGAAGTAATATTGCTAGATATGGTTGCTGTGCACATACGCTTCATCGTTTTTTGATGCATGACGTCTTAAATAACGATTTGTTTAAACACATAAATGATGTTGTAGGAAAGTTGAAGGCCATTTATCGTAGTCTTATGTATAGCTCAGAAGAAATCAGCAGGCTTCAAAATTTAACACAACAAGATGATCTTGCAAAGATACTACTTGAGTCTCAAGAAATAGTTGAAAACTTTGAATGCGAGGAACGTTTTTTAAGTGGTGATGATAATTTCAATATTGAAATCGAAGAAAAGATTACATTTACCCACAGCAACTCAATTAAAAATTCGGTTCCAACACGTTGGAACTCTTTACTGGTAATGTTAAAAAGTTTTACCAAAAACATTGAAGTCATAAATATTGCTTTATTAAGAGCTAAGAAAGATCCATTAATAATCCCAGAAATGGAAAAAAACATTATAAAAGAGTTTACAAATTTTCTTGAGGTTTTTGAAAATGCTACAAAATATCTTCAAGGCCAGCAGTACCCCACTATTTCAGCATGTATATATTTTTACGAAAGTATTGTGACATCGCTGGAAAAACTTGAAGAGGAGTCATGTTTTGAGCTTACTATTAATTTGTGTAGCTACTCCAAAAATAATTTCCAAAACCGATTTCAAATATTGAAAATTCATCTGATAGCTGCAATTTTAGATCCTTGTCAAAAAAGCTTGCCGGTATTGGATAAATATTTAAAAAAAATTTCAAAATTTGATAATGAAGCAAATGCAAAACCTTTAACCAAAGATGCAGATTTTCCCATTTCAAAAGAAGATTTATTATTAGAAGAAATAAAAAAGTTAAACTTTGACGACGAAAAACCACGCTCTAGTTCCGCTGCGGAGCCTTGCCGGAAAAAAAATGTAAAACATGTATATGCAAAAATTTTTATAAAATTTAAAAAAAAACATTTATGAATTTTTTACAGAAACTGTCTGATACTCGTCAGCAAATGCTGGAATTTGTTTCCAGTTCCACAAAAAATAACGAAAAAAATTCCCTGAAACTTGAAGTCCAAAAATATCTGGCCATAGAAGTTGAGGAAATTGAAAGTATTGATTGGTGGCAGCGGCATAAAGATGTAATATATTTCATATACGTATATAATATGATTTCTGTATTATCAATTTGTTAGATTTTCTTAAATGTTTCAAGACTAGCAAATGTGTGCTTTGGTATTCCGGCAACATCTGCATCATCGGAACAGGCTTTTTCTGTTGCTGGATCGTGCGTTAATGAAAAAAGAAGTCGTCTGAATGCCTCAACGATTAAAAAACAACTTTTTGTCCACGATAACATGAAAATGGTTGAAGCATATTTATCCAAAAATTAAAAAGAAACCATTATAATAAATTTTGTTTTAAAAATTCGTTTTATAAAGGGATTCTTTTATTTATTTTTTGTTTATAATCGTATGTGTTATAATATCGGCTTCAGCCGGCTTCAAGCCGCCGCCGCCATTTATTTCTTCAGCCGCCGCCGCCGAAAATTATGGGACGAATTGGACCACTGCTTGTAAGTTATTTAAACCAGGCATACCTACTTACCAATTTGACATTGTTTACAATTCGCACTACCAACACTCTCATTTGCATTGGCAACAAAACTTAAGTGAAGGTTAGATTTTGCAACAGAGCTGTTATTATTGCTGTTAAAAGTGCTGTTACCGTTTGTATTAAAGTTATTTGAATTAAAGTGCGCTAACATTCGCTGATTAGAAACATCCATTTCACTATTTTGATTTTGATTCTGATTATTACCATTGCGTACCGAGGAAACATTATTTATTTCAATATTTTGTATTTCACTTGTTAACTGTTTCATTTTTTCTTTTTTTCTTTTATTGGCTTAAAGATCTTATTTTTTTTTTTAATTTATAACAATTTTTTTCTTACTATATTAAAGTTTCTTTTTATCTTGTTTTATTTTTAGTTTTTAATTATTCAGAACATTCACTTTTTGTAAATTAATAAATTGTAAAATTTTATTTAAAGTATCGCTTTTATTTCACTTTCCTTTAACCGACAATCGACGACTAAACAGTTTCTCATTTATTTGCGACCTTTTTATTTTGTTTTTTATTTGTTTCGTATTGTTTGTTGTAACAGCAAAATACTACATAAAAAAACTTTTACGCTTTGATTTGTCTTCATTCGTATCAAAAAAAAAAGAAAAACAAATTTGTTATAAAAACAAACTTAAAATATACATTTGTATGTCTGTATGTATGTGCATACAAACGTATTAACCTATGTTAGTATGTGTGCATTATTTGCAAAAACACTTGTTGCCAATATTGTTTTACTTTGTAATAGGTCTGGTAACAAAGGGGTATTTAATTACTGAAACTATTGTTTAAATCGTTACTATTTTCCATCTACACTTTGCAATATATTGTCGGGTAATTACTGAATTTTCAATGCAAGCAAAGCATTTTTCGAAAGAATTTGTTTAGCATGAAGCAGCTAAAGTTTTTATAAAATAAGTTTAATAAAACAAATAATATAACTCCTTTTAGTAATCTGGCTTTTAAGCAGCCATAGGCAAAAGCAGAGCGCTTCACAGTGTGGTAAAGGTGGACAAAATTGGAAAAAAATGTTAAAATTTTTTTTTTTTTTTTATAGCTGAACTGCTTAAAGCATTAAATACATTCCTCGCTACAGGCTACCGAACACAACCAGTTAAAAATAGAATATACGTGTGCTTATGAGAATAATATTTTTAATGGCTACAAGGCAACACGACTACGGGTTGCTGTCAATGCTAATTTTGTGGCGTGGTCAAATTTTAACTAATTTCTATTTTTGTACGCGACAGTTACCAGATAAGTGCTGCCAATACGGTAAAATGCAACATATATAGCTCAAACAATACAAAAAAACTTTAGGTGGCACCACTGAAGGTCATATTGCTCATATGTTTACTTTATAGTGGTAGTCTAGTAATATTTCAGTAGCAGTCACCCGGACACAAATTAAGCAAGCAACTTTTGTGTTCGTGTGTTCCTGTGTTCTTGTAGCTTGAATGTGTTTAATGCACTTTGTTATTAGCTCTTTAGGCTCCAGTTCGATTCTCACTAAATTCTTAATTTTTTTCAAATGATGCAGTTTTGTTGCATAGACTTTATTATATAATAAACAGAAAGAATTATTGTTAATTAAATAATTAAAGTTAAAAAAAGTTTCTGGTGAGTACGCGAGATATGTATTAGAAAATATGGAAAATATTGCGAAAATGTCAAATCGGCAATGTAACAAATATTGGCAATAAAGTAGGAAAAGGAAGAAGCATTTATTATTTAAAAGTTCAAAATTTATGTAGACTTTGTAAAAAACCCTTTTTTATTTTTAATATAAGGTTAGTACAAATATATACACACAAAGAATAAATTAAGTAAACTTTACTTAAATCAAGCCATAGCGGTGTCAAAAGTACGGTGAGTACGGTTTTTCTTAAATCAAGTACGAAATTTCCTACTCCAAGTTAAATTTTTTAAGTACGAATTTCTTACTTTTAGCAACAATGAAGCCAAAAAAGTATTGATTTAAGTTTGGAACCATACTTGATGTAAGCCAAAAAAAGATTGATTAAAGCCGTATGTATACCGGATTATTTCGAAAATGAAATGTCATTTTTTTACTTATGGAGCTTTATTAAAGAAGAAGAATTTTATAACTTATTTTTATTTTATAGATACTTAAATTTACAATTTAAAAATTTCATTTTTTGTACTTACCGAAGCTGAGATTCGATCCAGGGACTTTCTGCACTGCGGCACAAGCGCGTTACCTCTAGGCCACCGAGACACTTTGTTTTCAAATGTAAAATAATATATTAAAACAACAAGCTTTTTTCTGCTTGATTTGTTGAAGCAATCCGAATAGGCTTGATTTAAGAAAATGTAAGTAAGGATCGTACTTAAAAATTTCAAGAAAGATTTTGGATAAATTCAAGAAAAAAATTCTTGGTTTCAGAAAGCGAGTTTTCTTTCTGTGTAAGAACATACATATGTATGTTCTAAAAAAAATATTTTTTGCGACTGGATGCGAATTTGCGAGATTTTTACTTTTTCAGTGCCAGCTTAATTAAAAAAATATAATAAAATTTTTTTTTTTTGCACTTTTGACACTTTTGAGGTAGGAAGACTTTATCGACTAGTAACCAAAAAGCAACTTTTGGTTTGTTGGGATGTCTATATGTATTACTAGCTAAATCCCGGCGTGCTCCGCTACCCCAAGCTGTAAAAATGGTATTAACACATTATTAATGAACCTATTTTTTTAATCGTTTACAGATTTGTCCACTTTGTCTTTGTACATTTTTAATCGCTACCTGTCATTAATTTTTATTAATTTATATTTATTTAGAGGTATAATCTAGTAATAAACCTTTTTTAAATTATAATCAACGTTTTTTTCTTCCCAACTTTAGACATTTATTTAGCTGTTAAGCAGTTTATTTAAGTGTTGTTTCAATTTGCTGCACAAAGACAGTTAAATTTGAAACTATCAATTTTTTTGCAACACCCTCTAAGAGATCATCTTAGATTTACAAATCTTAAAAAAAAATCTGCTTTCCAAGCAGAATGATAAGACTTAGATTATTAGAGAGTATGATAAGAATGACAAACATTTAAAAAGTTATCTGATCCTAATTTTTTATTTTATTGTTTTTTTTTTTGTCATTTTTATAAATATGCATCATTTTTTCACTCACTTAACAAATGCAAAACATTTTATTGTTTACAATTAATAATTAACTTAATTTTAATTGCATTTTTAGTGGCAAAAAACCCAGACAAAAATTTATTTAAAAATGCAGGTATGAATGTTAACATCTGTTTTAATTGATTGAACTTAAATAATTCAGCCGGAAGCTTTATTAAATTAAAACAATTCATACAAATGCGTATATGTACATACATACATATGTATGTATTTACGTACATACATATTTGATTAATTAACAAAACAAATATAAATTAAACAAAATATTATTGGATTTCCTATGAAAAAAGTATAGACAGTTCGATCGATCGAGCAAGATTTCGTTTGTTATGAAATGCTTTGATTCGTCCTTAGTTTTCTAAAGAGTTATTCATTTTTTTTTTAAAAATTTTTTTAGAGTTATAATATTAAAAACAACTAAATATGCGATGTAGAAGATGCTGGATACCCAGTAAAGGATCTCATTGGACGAATCTTGATCCCTCCTTCATCCTAACTTGGGACACAGACCTCCTTGTGATGTCACCTTTAATACCCATTACTTTAAAAAAATTAAATATATTCTACGTTCGGCCATAGGAACAAATGTTCTGTAATGGTTACCTAAGTTAATAAGTAATTTAGTAAAAACGACCAAATAATAAGGTGAAAACCTTTAGCAGAGGGTGCATCAAGTAAGTTAGAAAAAAAACAATGCAATAGTTAAAACAGAATTTTTGGAAAAAAAAAAATTATATTTTCTCAATTTTAAAAGAAATTTTTTTTTTAATTTTTAGCCGTTGCATTTTGTAAAATACGGATATAAGCGTTAGTTAAAAAATTTAGGACGTCGATTTTTTTTCGAGGGACAGTCTCTGGAGAAAAGAAGACGGATTACAACACTAAACAAGAACAATCGTATGAACGCCAAGGTTCGCAATCTAGATTTAGAGAACCAACCGTGTGGTTCATATTACCGTGCAAATATACTTAGGGGATTCACAAGGTGTTCTATTTGTCCTATTGTCATAAAATTCCAACAATGATTTAAAAACATTTGCCAACTATTGGGCACTCGGCGCAGGTGTATTTGGAGTTGTTGTGACAATTTAATAAGCATATTAAACGACGTAGTATTTTTTAAGAAATATTTTTGTATAAAAAACAAAAAAACCATTGTGAAATTTTATAACAATATGACAATAGGAAATAATAGGACACCTTGTGAATCCCCTAACTATGTATAAGAAGTTCTCTTTGCAATTAAGCAGGTTTGTGAATCGGATAAACGAAAATACATCAGATATCACGTTTTTTTAATTACCGTAAAAATTGTTTAACCATTTTTTATGATTAAAAGTGGAAAATTGTTTTTTTTTCTTTGTCTGTGCTTAAACAAACTTTTTTAGATATTTTTTATATATGTACATATTTATTTATGTATGTATCTATGTATGTAATGGTGTGTGATTTATTTCTTATACTCTTTTATCGAACAAAAAAAGCAAAAACCGTCCGTCACATTCTGGAAGTAAAAACTTTGCAAGCTCTTCTAATGTGAATTCTGCAGTGTGGTTTTAAATCAAATTGTTATCGAAATTATTTTATTTATTCTAAGTAAATAATGTTTCTTTTTCATTATTTAACAACTTAAATATTTTTGAAATAATATACATATGTAGTCTTATATGCCACATTTAAAAAAGCCGTTCACTGTTTACAGTATTTTTAAAAAATTACGGGCCCGCTCATCTCTAATATGTATGTTCATATTAGAGGCCAGCACAAGACGTCACTAAATAAGGCATCATCTTGAATTTTAAATTCATTTCATATACCTTACGTGTGCACACACAACGATAAGTGATGCGTTGTATTGTTCGCCATCTCGTTTGTTAACTTAACTTAAATGAAAAATACATTCACACTTAAGCACACTTAAGTAAACAACAACGGCACATCAATTCATCATGATCACACACTTCAATTTCAATTCATCTCGAAACTTTACTATTGAGGGGATGTTCCTGGTGTGTTAGTTTTAAAAACGGGGGTTGATTTTTAATGTACGTGTGTAATGTAACATGCTTACGTATGAATTTTATATTGATTTGCCTGCTTGTATGGATGTTTGTTTATGTATATATTTAACATTATGTGTAATACACACAGTTTTATTGTTGTTGACCACACATCATCACAGTCATTTTTTTTTATCGACCACACATCATGACAGTATATAAGTTGTATCAACAACAGTGCATAACACCACTCTTTATTCTTAACTAACACTACATTGCATCAAAGAAACTGTGGCAGCTACACTACATTACAGCACTTAAATAGTTTAACCGTACAACAACACAAGAATTAGAAAATTATGCGGTTCTTGAATTAGCTTGAAATAGGACTTGATGCAGGTCTCTAGTACATATGTATTTATTTTAAATAAACTCCCTAAAGAAACAAGGGGACAAGTGTCTCCAAGTCACCACTTTTGTCGACTATTATGGTGACTTTTAGGTGACATTGTCAAAAAAGCATATTGTATTTGCATTTTTGAAAAAAAAGAAATTTCTGAAAAACAATTGGAAATTTCTGAAATATAAATGGAAATTTCTGAAATATAAATGGAAATTTCTGAAATATAAATGGAAATTTCTGAAATATAATTGGAAATGTTTTAGTTCATCCCATCTCACCTTAATATTTATTGTTATTTACCTGTTTATCATGGCTGTAATAAATTAGTCCTTAGTTTTTTAAAATACGCCAAACAAGCGTATTTCATTTAATATAAAAATAGGATTTTTTAAGTGATAACTCACAAAGAAAGTATATTTACAACTCCATAACTTCCCCACCTACTGACTCTTTGCCCTGGGCTTGTCGCTCTAACTTTTCCTTTGCCACATTTTCCAACTGTTCTTTGGTCAATAAAGATATTCCTAATTGGTCTTCACGTGTAAATGGCTGAGCCATACGCCTTAACCAACGTCGAGCAAGTTGCATGGATTCTTCTGTGCTAAGATTACAAAAACTGTCGACTAAATGTTCTTGGATCCATTTTGGCAAGCGACTACGTTTATCCTGACGCGAAAAACGTTTGTCAGCGAATATCATAATGCCATAATCGGTTTTGCCACGTAATGCCCGTCCAACGCATTGTGCTGCATGACGCATGGCATCAAATGTTAAAAAGTCATTTTCTCGTATTTGAAACTGATCCCGCAAGTAGTCTAGCCGAGCTTTTAATATTCGAGACTGCGTAAACACGTACGGAATGCCAAACATAAGTACAGCTCGACCATAATGGTGATCAAAATCGACACCTTCGGATACCTTACCCCGAGCTACCGCCAACAGAACAGCACCTCTACCACAATCACATGCCTGAAATATACAACATGAGAAGTTCAGTTAATGGTTCAAGACATTTTTTTTTATTTATCATAAGCAATTGCGCTAAACGTTTTATTTTTCTTAATAAAATTTAAGAAAAAATCATCAAGTTGGCCGTTAATAAACAAGCTATTTTCGAAAGGCATAGTGTCATACTCCACATACAAAAAGAACCTTGTTTTATAGGTTTTTATAAAAAAAAACTATTTACAATAAATGCAAAAATATTGTTTCCAATATGACTTTATATAAAATAACCGCATACAAATCTAAAAATTATTGTTCACTTACCTTTACGTAGTTCATTAAAGCATAGCTTGTTTCTGCATTATCTTGTGTCTCTATAAACAACAATTTATAACGTAACAAAGTATCTACAATACCCTGATCATACCAGGATGCCACAACCGACTCTAGGTACAAGTATGAAGTAAAAAAGCAAACAATACCATCTGGTACGGTTTTTGCAGTTTCCACCAACAGTTGGCCGTAGTTTCTGATAACGGCAGTATCTTCACGGGTTTCATATTTTGAAGATATAGCCACCTGATCATTCCCCTTTGAAACAATCTAAAAGCCCAAGTTGAAATATTTAAAAATATTTTTTTTTTGCTCTTTAACAGATAGAGCTTACCATTGGTAACAAGCAGGGTCGAGCCAAAGTCATTGTAAATGAACTCATGACCACAGGATCGAAGTTTAAAATTTTTGGATACATATCCATCGGTGATAGTGTGCCAGATGTAATAACAACAGACTGAAATCTCTGAAAGACAGGAGCCATCGCTATTGAAGAGTCTAAACAACTAAAATGTAATATCGGATTTGCAACAGTGGGAGTTTTATCATCAAACGGTTCTATTATAATAGTAAATCCTTTTGTATAAGTGCTTACTAGAGTGGCAAAATGAGTTATCTAGAAAATATTTAGGAAATGTATTTTTAGATTTTTTATCATTTGAGAAGTTAGATATGAAAGTGGTATCTATAAGTCCATTTTTTTTCTTGTTTTGAGATATTAAAGGGTTCGCGTTTGAATCAGTTGAAACATATTGGCGAATTTCAAGCTATTTAAAATATGTTTTTAACATTTTATTATGAAAAAATAAGTTTTTAGATAATTTATGGACTTTACAACTTTTAAACTTTCAACGTTTCGTAGGAGCCAGAAATTGAATACTGATATAAGTCCAGATTTGTCTCAATGATTTTGTTTAATAAAATTGATTTTTATGTAAAAAAATTTTATTAATTTTCAGATATAAGCAAGTCTTAAACGAATTTATTTCAATTCAGTAAAAAAACGATAACGTTAGTAACCTGGTGAAAATTTCAATGTTAAGTACGAAAACTTCACAATTATTGCAACAAGATCAGCAACATTTTTTCGCCTGTACTTAGTTTGACATATTTAATTTTAAAGTTTTAACTTTGCAATCAAAAATGAACACAGAATTCAAATTTTTAGTACAATGTCTTACCAACGTCAAAGCTCCATATTCTGTCAAATCGGTTATTTCCAAGGTTCTTAATAAACTGGCTAAGCGTTCAGCACAAAACCGTAGCGGTTTACGTTCTATGCAAATTTTAGCTGCCACATCCTTAAGAAAACCGGCAGGTGATTCTTGAACTACGTGGTGGACTTTTAAGCGCGTCTTAATATACTCGACAAAACGACGTAGAAAGCTTAAAAAATGGTCAGCATTTCGTATATTTCCTGGTACTACTTCTACAATAATAATTTAGAAATTGTTTTATTATCATTTTTAAAATATTTAAGTTTTTTTCGGCAGTTACCTTTAAGGACGTCGCTTGGTAAAATGGGATTGGCCAAGATCATATCAGTATCTCTTTGTACACTGGCATCTTTTAAACCCTGCACCATACGTTGATATTCTTCATTTAAACGATTAGTATCCTCATCACGTATTCTAAGCATAAAAGTTTAAAAATATTTTAAATAAGTTGTAAGGACATTATATCTTATCAAAATCTACCATTCTTAACTTACTCTTGAACTAATTTCTGTAAATTATTAAGGGCATTTGTACTGCGTTCGACTATCCGCCTATTAATTTTTACACTCATTGAATCAATGCAAACATTGTCAATATTATGCGCTTCATCAAAAACAATACATGATTCCCGACACATCTCTTTTGAAACAACTTCGGCTATTTTTGGATCAAGTAAATAATGATAACTGTACACCACTATATGGGCTTGACCAATCTTTATATATTTAAAAAGGAGAGATATGTATGTATATGATAAACAGAAATGATTCTTTGGAAATAATTGCCTTACCGCGTATCTGGCTAAAAAATATGGACACCAATTACGCATTCGCCCATATTCCTTTAAATCATCTATACTATAAACGCCAACTGGTAGTGTGGACTCTTTTCCTTCCATATTAAAGCCTTCAAAATATTGGCCTGCAAAATTAAAGTTTTAGTAAACTGACAAAAATATGTTTACACATTTGCATTTTCGACTTGCATATCATAGTCTCTGGATCGTGTTCATGTCTTTCTCTTACGTAGCTGGCAGTCAAGCCGTAACATTTACCGTCCACTGATTTTCCCTCCCTTTCCTTACTGACAACGGGATGTATGCACATATTCTTGCGCGAACTTAACACCAGACCTGTTAGGCCCGGGTGCTGGGTACAATTTTTTTCATAGTAAACGATAAGATTTTGTAATTCTGCTATAACCTTTTCTATTTCTGGAACCGTACGTGAGCAATAAATTAGCTTTCGCACAGTCTCTGGATGTTCTATCATATAAGCGACAATAAGCGATAGCAAGGTCGCAGTCTTTCCTGTACCCGAAGGCATTTCCAATAAACAATGTCCTTTTGCATCCAATGTGCGTTTAAGCTCAAGCATATAGGCATATTGTTCTGGATAAATATACTCATAGGGAAAATACACTAACAAACCATCGACACTTATTCTAACAAAACAATATTAAAAACGAATTAATTAGGTTGAAATTTTAAATTATCTTAATATATACTTCATATTTGCAGGATATTTCAGCCAAAAATTTGCCGGTTAATAAGTTTTTAACATAAACATGGTTTATTTGTTTGCAAGGTCATCAATGTTTACATTTTTTATAAGGGACGTTTGACAGTGGAGATGCAAGTTAACGTATAATTCCATGGCCCTTTTATATCATCACTAAACAAATAATTGCAAGCAGCTGCACTGAAAGTAAATTTATACAGGGTGGCACATAAGCTGAAAATCTATAACACGCGCCAATGCGTTGTTTCGTTCTTACCTTTTTGTACGTTGCTGCGTTTCAAGCTATAAGCGATGCTTTGACGCGACTGTGTAAACTATTCACAGATGTTAATAAATACCGAAAAAAACTTGAAAAAATTGTATATTTGGTAATTATAATTCGATTGATGCTTATGACGCATGCAAAGGTAGAAAATTGCTTGACTTTTGGCGTGCAATACACATGCTCAACATTCTTGACACAACCTTATTACGCGAGAGCCCAAGAAACCCGTTATATGGACTTTTAGCTTTAATTACATTTAGGGCACAAACATTTTCACTAATAGTTTGATATTTTGACTTTATTTCATCATCGCGATGCAATGTAAATGCATTATAATACACTGTTTAACTAAGTTTTATTGTATTTTTGTGTTGATTAACATTGTTTGATTATAATTATCGCAAAAATTAAATGACTAGAAAAATAATCATTAGTAAACTGAGAGGTTGTGGATATAAAAAAAAGTTTGGACCTGGATATCTTTTAACATAACCGACAATCTAAAATAACAAAATAATTCAAAAAATTCATTTTTAAGAGTTAACAATGCCGAATTATTTATAATGTTATTCTTTATACTGTGTATAAATTTCATCATTTAATTGTTTCTGCTTTTTGCGTTTGATGAGAAAGTTTCGCTTGTATTCTCTAGTAAATATAAATCTAAACTCAAAACGAGTTTTCGTTGAAATGGCCTGGCTTAAATCATAACGTTGTTCTGGCAAATGAGCACTTTTTTTGAAAATATGCCGTTTAGCAAATAGAAAACCAGAAACCAACATACTGGAATTCAGCTGAATATTAATTCGTTTTGATATTTTTTATATATTATACATGTCAGTTTTGATAATTTTGTTTGAATATATGTACATATAATTTTTTTAGACTTTTGCTCTTTCAAACACAAGAAGGATATAAGGAGGGGGAATCTAATATTACTTGTATTAATTTGTCTTGGTTCTATGCAGTAAAAAATTTAATGCTACCCCTACGTCTACGCTGTAGGTTTACCTGTAAATTATTTACAAACCATGTAGTAAAAATTTCCAATTTTATTTTTCTTTAAAAGTGAATAGTTGGCAATACTTAAGTAGCATTTATATTTGTATTAACCAACACTGTTTTCATACTATTATGTACAACCCTTCAATCAATTGTCATATTTACAATATGTCAATTTTTTGGAGTTTGTAAAAATTGCTTGAAAGGCTGTGTTGGAGGAATTATGCCTTAATAATAAAAAAAAATTGTATTTCTATTCAAATAATTTAGTGCGGCTTTCTTTGACAACAATTAGAGTGTCCGAATATATAAGTTTAATAAATTTTAAATCACTAAAAAATTAAGAGATTTGTGAAAGCATAAGCAATAAAGTCATTGGCATGCATTTATACATATATGTTGTACATAAATATATACAAAAATTCCAAAAAAATTAAAAAAAAACAGGAAGTCTATCGATGATAGAGCAGGGCAATAACAAAAAATATTTATTAAAATAGAATATGCCAATAAGATAATGTTAAAAGGGGCGTTTGTTTAAAAGCAACCTAGTGTAATATGTTTTATTAAAAACAGAGGCCGTAAAAACGCGTTGTTTAAAAAAGAAATTTAACAGTCTACATAAAGTTTTTTTTGTGTGCGTGAGCTTGTGCCAACAAAATATAAAAATCATAAACGTCCATTTCACCATGTAATATTACCAATTAAAGCATTTTATGCAACCTTAAAAAAATTAAATACATATTTTGTGTTTTCCTTAGTACCATTGATTCTGCAATACCTATCTCTTGTTTGCTTTTTTGATTAAAAAATAAGTACGTATTTTAAACTTTTAACTTAAAACACTTTTGTGCATTTACCAATATTTAGTTAATATTGAACCTATGTAGGGAGGCAGAAACAAAGCCTATCAAATATTTTTAATAGTTAACGTGACAATGAGCATCGACGAGGAACAACAGGCCTTATTAAAACGTGCTTCCGAAGAACGGGAATTGATTTTTAACCGCTACAGCTTAGGATTAGATCCCTCAAATCAGGTGGATCCCTGGGAGAATCCAAAATATGAAATATATCATATTACAGATAAGTAAGTCTAAACACTAAAAGCATTTAAAAAACCCTTCTAAAAAAAATTTTTTTTTAAATTACAATCTATTAACAAGAAAATGTTTTCCTTTAAGTTATGATAAAAACATTTCTGTCATAAGGTCATGTCAAAGTATGTATTACGAATTATCCCCGCAGCTTAGTGGAATCAAAAACATACACAACTTAAAAGTCAGCAGAATAATTTTTTGTTTCTTAAGCCAGTTCCGGGATAAAATTTAAAAACAAATGCATTTGCATTTTACCCCCTATTATGGTTTACAGGTCAACTGAATTGAGTTGCAATTGTGAAATTTAATTTTATTATTACAACCAAGCCTGTGAAAAAAATTATTATTTTTTACAATTTTGTGTTAGTTTGGTTGGCAAAAACATCAAAAAATTACAACTCGTCAGTAGCAAATTTCACATTAAAACTGAAATAGAGTTAAGCTGTAATACATAATAGGGGCCTTAATAGACTTCATTCAGAGACGATTCTTTGACCGTTTTTGATTTAGTATGCGATATCTTTTTAAATTTTCTTATCACACTATGCGGCACCTACCTGATAAAGTTTTACCACAAAATATTTACGTTCGAATTAGTTAGTACATTTGAAATTTGATGTTTAATTGTGTGCACAGGTTGGCTGATAACAGCTGCTACCCAAGAAACAAAAATTTAATTTTCTAGTATTTAAGATTAAGTATTTCTAATAAGAATTCTGTGAATTTGAATTGATATTCTAGGGGGCTAGTTACGGCATCCGATTCGAATAGAAATGTTAAAATACTTATTAGAATTATACTGATTTAATTTGCAGGTATGGATTTATGCATGATTCCCGCCTTCCAGATACACGCGACTCTCAAGAAGTTCTTCGTACCAAAATAGAACTAGAACGTGATAAAAAGTGGATGAAAATGCTTGCTTCATGGAACCCACATCATGAAAAATTGAGAAAGCGTGTGTTCAAGGGAATACCGGATCGTATGCGTTGGCCTGCTTGGAAAAAACTGCTAAATGTTGAAGAGTCTATGAAAACGAATCGCAATGTTTATCAGCGTATGTTAGACTTATCCCGAAAATACTCAACTGAAGTACGACAAATAGATTCCGATGTCAATCGTCAATTTCGTGATAATTTAGCATTTCGTGAACGTTATAGTCTTAAACAAGTTTCGCTGTTCAACATACTTAATGCATATAGTATGTACAATCCTGAATTGGGCTATTGTCAGGGCATGGCATGCGTAGCTGGTGTTTTATTATTGTATATGCAAGAGGAAGAAGCCTTTTGGGCATTAAATGCGTTAATAATTAATGAAAAATACGCAATGCATGGTCTATTTATTGAAGGTTTTCCCAAGCTTACACGTTTTCTGGAGCATCATGATCGTATTTTGTTAAAAATAATGCCAAAATTACATAAGCATTTTACAAAACATAATGTTGATGCAATATTATACTCAATAAAATGGTTTTTTGTTGTTTTTGTAGAACGTGTAAGTTACTCAAAATTTTAACAAAATATTTTTAAACTAATTTTGGATTTTTAACTTATTAAACGCTGACGCAATGAAACAGATACCTTTTAGTTTAAGTTTACGTGTTTGGGACATTTTTCTGTTAGAAGGTGATCGCGTTATTACTGCAATGGCTATCACTATATTATACCTGCACAAATCAGAACTACTACGACTTAAAGATATGGACTCCATATTGGAATTTTTACAAGTTAAACTCCATAAGAATTTTAGTTATAATGATGATTTTGCAATTGAGGCCTTAGAACGTGTTATGAAAAAATTAAAGGAACATAAACTAGACGTTCCTCCTCCAGCTAAAGTAAACGAATTTCCCGCAAAGCCTTTAGGTCAATTTATGGAAGCAGATATCGAAAAGAAAATTGGTCGACGAAGATCCGAATATACAGACACAGAAAAGCAAGTCATAAATGATGTTATATTAAGGTAAAACTTTATAATTAATTTATAAAAAACACACTTCATTTACTTGCCAAATGCTTGTAAGCATATTTAAATTTTACATAATTTCCTTTTAGACAAGAGCAAAATGCCATAGAAGTACAATCAACTGTATCGTATGAAACGTCAGAATGTGCTACGGGTATGTTAAAAAGACAAACGTTTAAATATTATTAAACTCACTAAAAAACTTGAACATGCATACTCAAAATCTCTATAATTGATAAACTAAAAACAACTTATTTTTGTGTTTAAACTCTTTCCTTTTGTCGTTTTCACGTTAATGTAACTTTAAGATTCCCATAAAGTGTTTAATATATATTTTAAACTCTTTGGGAAACTAATAATTCTCTTGTTGCGCATTTATAAAAAATAGGATTGGCCTTTTAAATAAAAAAATATCAAATCTTGTCTTTATAATTGAAACAACATGTTAACCAAGCATATAGAAATACCATCTCATTTGCCTTGCTAAAATATTAAATATCGATGGTAACGTAGATCTAACCGCTGTAAAAGTTTTTTTTAAAGTTTTGAACAAGGCGAATTGGATTGATAAAATGTGCGTTGGTTTTGAAAACACTGGGAGCGAATAAGTGTGCCGCTTATGTTTCTTCCGCTGGGTCGAAATTGCTAAAAATATATTTTAAATAGCAACTGACGACTTATACAAAGTTGGTTTGGTTGCTTTATCACAACGCAACTGAAATTAGCTATCTTGATAAACCACAAAATTCGTGTTGATCTGTAATCAGTCAGTTTAGTGATGAAAAAACATTACACAAAAATTTCATATGTGTCATTACTTTTCATATTTTTTTTCTGCGCACTTTAAAACTTTTTTTAACTAACTTTTAATAACCCCTATTCTGAATTTCGTATCGAATCGAATTTTTTCGTCTCTGGAAGGCAAAATATGTAATTCAAAACAATAAGTAAGAGTTTTCTTGACTAAACTATTCCACAATGAAAAAGACCAACGGAGAAAATTTAATTCGAATCGAAATGCTAAATAGGAGTTAATATTCTTTGTAGTATTGAACGTGCATGCTGCTCCTACTCTAAATAACTTTATTTTTGCTTGACTTAAAGTAAAACTGTTTTATGTATCTTATGTTAAAAACATTTTTTAAAGTATGTTTGTATGTTTATAAATTCTATGCTTCTTACCCTAAACACAAGCATACAGTAAGCTCACGATAACTTATAGCAAAAAAGTGTCATGTTTCAATTGCCTACATTTTTTTTTTTAAATTTAATGTTACTAAGTTGTCACAGGGCTATTATAACATTAAGAAAAAAACTACAGACGGGCACAAAAATGTAATGTTTCGGCTTGCCGACAATATCAATTATTCGATTTACAAAGACTTGCACAATCATGCGGAATTTAGCGGAAATTTCTTGTTATCGTTTAAGAAACACTAAAAGGGCTATTAAACACGCATACTTGTCTTAAGACATGTACGATGGCAAACCAAAACTCACTGTGTAATAGCATGTATGTCGAGTATGTCAGACATGTATGTTGGTTTTCAAAAATTTTTGTATTTCTGATGGCTGTCGCATACCAACATACTCATCTAATAGCGTGTCCGTCATACTTCATACAAAAATTTAGCTTTTTGCCGCTGCTGTGTGCATATCGCAAATTTAAAAATATATCTTTCTAATATTTTTTTTTTTGGGAAGAGTTCATTGAGAAATATAAAAGTTTCCCACAATTGTAGCAAATAAAATCGGAATCTGTACCACAACAAACAATTGAAAATTAATGCATACAATGCATTAAAAGAAAAATTAATTAAAATAGAAAAAAATGCAACTATTGACATGGTAAAAAAAAATATTTTTTTTTTTTATTTTCCTCCTCTTGTAAAAATATTTTGTTGATAACCATAGATAGCTGCTACAACTTTTCGCTTCATTGCCATGTTTTTGCTTTAAAAATGTCTGTGTACTAAAGTATGCCGTTAGCGTTCGACAGTGTAATAGCTAAACCCAAAGTATGTCATCGTACATGTCTTAAGACAAGTATGCGTGTCTAACTTATAGTCTACATGAGACAGAAGTTGGGAAATTTTCATGTTTGCAATTGTCAAAATCTGTTGCTAACAAAAAAATTACCGTATGGACCGCATATTTTAGTGTAAGAAAATAAGTTTGAAAATAAATTTTTCAACACAGAGCTGAGCAATTATGTTAGGACGCAAGCTGTCAAATTACGTTGTTTTTGTTTTAAAAAGTTTGTGCAAATAAGAAAATATTAAGAAAAACAATAAAAATTTAAACACAAATGATATAAAAACAAAATAAATTAATAAAGAAACATTTTTAATTAAATAATTAGTGAAAAATAAATGAAAAAAGGTTAAAAAGAGTAAATATCATGCATTTTTTATTGATATCCCTTTAACATTGATGCCTATAAAAATTAATTTTACCTCACCCCGTTGCCTACAACCTAATCAGCTTAGCTTAAATACTTGCATCGTTAGAATTAGGACTATGTGTTGAATAGTATCACTCACCAAGGCGCATGCATGAGATGGGAGCGGTTCCACAAAAACAACTAAACCGCCATAAGAACGTCAAAGACAGATAACAAAAACTAACAAGTTCTTTCTTTTTCTTTTTGTGCTTTTCTTAGTTCTTGTTTCTAAAAAATAAAAAAATTCATAAGCATAAACATAATGGACCTTATTGTGTTTGGCGTAGTCGTGTCGAATGTTGTCGAATTCGCCACGAAAATGACAAGGGTGCTATTCATATTGCATTGGCGTATTTCTTAGACGGTACCAAAAAAACTAAAAATGACTACGACAACGCCAATCACAATAAGGGTGAATTTGACATTTAAATTACGAAATACCGTTAATCAGCTGATTATTTAAGGTCACCTGATACATGCACCTTGAGTATGACAGTGCTAGCCTGAAGTTATTGTTATATGAGAGCATTATTACAGGATCCTAATATGTATAAAACGCCAACAATCTTTTTTTTATTCTATTAGATGACAGGCTGTTGTAAATAAATACTTTAATATCCATTTCCCTGTTATATACTTACTTTTACAAGTTTTGTATGTTTCATAGATTTTTTTTGTTATAAATTAATTTTTGTGTACCTATATGTTGTCCAAATTATAGGTGATGCATATTCAATGAAAACTTATCAAAGTATAACTAGCTTAGCAACATCACCGGCTGTTAGCAGTAATTCTTTGTATAGCAATGGATTTTTTGTTACTCTTACACCACCACCTTCACTACCACAACCGCCACTTCAATCTAGGGATAATATTAACAAAAATACCACTTCATCCATTATCATGCCAGCAACAACTGCAATTAAAGCACCGAAGTTATCGCAAGTTGAAACAACAATACATTGCACTAATTCAAAAAACAATGATTCTTTCTTTTTCAATGAACATCATTTGTGTAACAATCATGAAATTGTTAATACCAATGATAATCAGTTGAATGGTCATAACGATATTAAACTTTTAATTAATAATTATGATAGAAAAATGTTAGATTCTCAAAAGATTGATCATTGTAATGATAATAATGGCGATGATGACGACGAACTTAGTGTACAAAATACTCGTCTTTAATTCAACAATTTTATTTTTATTTTTTTATGTTTATTACTTACTTGTTACGAAAACAAAATACTGCATATGTAATTAGTTTGTTTGTTATATATTGTACTAAACCTTAGTAGAAATATTTTTGTAATTTATTTTTTAAATACTTATTTTTGCTTTGCAAAAACAAATTAAACTGAAATTTAATATGTACACATAATCCCATATTTAAAATCAGTTTTTAAATTTATAAAAGGTTTCAAAAATAAAATTTTGCATAAAAGTTCTGTTTTGTAAATCTTAAATATGTTTAAAAATTTGTCCAAAATATAGGATTATTATTTATAAGACTTATAGTTTACATTTACATAATAACAAATGTAGGTTAATTAAAAAATTTATAAAAGTTTCTTAACTTTTGCTATTATCTAATCTATATATTGTGCTTGATTTAAAATAATTTCGTACTATGCATTTAAGTTTTTTATACTTTTTTTCAAATAAATATATATTAAATTCTTTATAATTCTTTAAAGTAGTCTTTATTTGTTTCTATTATTGCCAAACTATTTATCCTAATTGTCACTAATAATGTTTTTTTTTTAAGTTTTAGAAGGCATGTAATTCTATACAACCATACAAAATAAATTAACATTCCTGTTTTTTTTTTCATAGAACTAAATGTGTAAAGGATGTCTTTAAAATAACGATTAAAATCAATTTGCCGACATTTGTGCAATGATGGCAACCTTTTAAAAACAGCGATTTAAACATTAAGCGGCTTATCAAAAAAAAAAAATTAAAAAATTTTAAAAGACTGATTTTATATGAAAATTTCGGTAAAAAAACACATTTAAAATTAATTTTTTTGGATATACCCCTAACGATTTAGGATTAGTGAAAAGAGCGAATTACGGAAGATGATGTCTGTTAAAAAAAAGTTAAATTTGTATACCCTTTACATAGTAATAAGGGTATATATGTTTCAGTTTTTCATTCCGTTTGCAATTTTCTTAAAATCCATTTGCTACTTCATAAAGTATATATACATTCTGGATCCTTATAGATAGGTAAGTCGATTTAGCCATGTCCGTCGGTGTGTCTATTGAAATCAAGTTTCTGAAGTCAATTTAAATTTATTTAAACCCTCCATTTTGTAACAATAAAGCCTATAAGGTCAATCAACTTATTACATAGAACATTATAGGAATATTTATAAAGATACCAACTAAGCTAATAAAAACATTTTACAATTTTCTTTCTTGGCTCCCTAGCCGTTAAAGAAAATATTAAAAAGATACTGCTAAAAAATTCAATATAATAATACTCCTTAGATGACTGCTATTTAACATCAGCAAGATCGGTTAGCTATTGACCGAGATATAATTAAAATACATACTACGATTGCCCAATTTGTTTTACAAGAAAATCCATATATGAAGTCGCAGAACAAAACGCGCTTTTCCCGTTTTTTCAAGAATATATTTTCTAATGTATTTGCACTAATTTGGCTAAGTTCTATTAGATAAAATCTTATTTGCATAATATCTCTTCCTTTCTCACAGAAAAGTTTGATTTAAAAAATTAATGCAGAACAAAACCTGTTATTTTCATAATATATTTTTTTGTTTGCTAATTTCATTAAGAGCTAGGTGACTCAGAGCCTAGGACTACTGACTTTCTTAGACATCGTGCGGACGGTATTCTTGCTTCTTTATCCTTTTTCTCTTATCTATGAATCTTTTGACGTACTATTTTTCTTTTCTTCTCAACTCTTCTGAAGGGATTCACAATGGGTCTAAGGGCCTCCGAGTGGAGGTGGCGAAATCGCCACCACCCTTCGTAACCTAACCTAACCTCATTAAGAGAAAATTCTTTTATCTTGAAACTCAATATATACAAAATACCAATGTGAAGGATATATAAGCATCGGCACAGCCGAATATAGCGCTCTTACTTGTTTTAATTACTTAAATAGCCTGATTTGCGGCCATAGAACGCGTACTATGTGCCAATACTTAGTTGACTAAGTGTTAGTGTGGCTTGTTTTTTGTTAATATCGTTATATCTTTAAAATTATAAAGCAATACCCGTCACATAAATTATAATTTTTTAAAGTTTAATTGTGCATTATAAAAAAAAATTTAAAAATAATAAGAAACGCTGAAAAATATATATCATTTTGCTTATCTTTTTTTTAATTCTGTCGAGCTGTTTTTTAAAGTGTTGCCATTACTTTACTACAAAAATACCGTAATATTTAAGCTAATCGTTTATTATTAGACCCCCTTATATTTATTTATTGTGTTTAATTCATTTCATCTTTAATTCTGTTTAAAAATTTTTGTTTTTACATCATTTATGCTATGCTGATATGCAGATACATAAATATTTGTTTATTAATAAATTTCAGTTATTTTAAAAGTCCAATTATTATTTTTGTATTTAATTTTTAATCGCTTTTAAGTAAGGATTACCTTGTGGAAATTTTGTATGTATTTCAAAATACTTTTTATATAAAAAACCAATAAAAATTGTCATAAAAATCAAGACAATTAATTTCTAAGCCTTGCAAACATTGATTAAACTTAACAGAGATATTGTTTTTTAACAGAAACTTTTAATGAATTCGTTCTAATTGTATTGTCTTTCTGCCCCTGATAAGAGTACACAGCAAAAAATAATTGAAGTGATTCTTTACAAACCACATTTTAATCTTATCTAAGATTGTTATTGCTTTTTTTTGGTTTTGTAGTATTTATTTATAAGCAGAAATAAAAACTGGCATAAAAAACGGATCGTATATGTTATTGTCTACTTCAAAATAACATCTTAGTATGGAATTTTTTTTTACATTAGAAAAGTTGATTAAATGTGGTTTAAATTTCACAAAAATGTATAGCATCCCACCAAATGACAAGCCTATGTAAAATTCAGGTTTTTCCTCAAAATTTGAAGTTATTCAAGTTAGCTAAGCTTATTTTTTTCTACTTGTTTTTCCTCACTTTTTTTACTGGGTATCTAATAAGCAAAAAAATAGCAAGTGTTTTGTTTCTTACTTTAACAGTTACACATTCATAAACAATTAGAATTTTATGTATGTATGTATTTTTTAATAAAAAAACAATGGCATTTATCTTTTAATTATTTTTTGATCTTGAAAATTTTTTTTCATTAAAAAATTTTACATAATTGGACGTTACAACTTTAACAAAAATAAAAACAAATTGGCATGGTATATCTGTAAAAACTATTAAAAAAAATAGTAACATTAACTGTACCCGAGGATAATAACTCAATAAGAAGTTCGCTTGCAGGTACATCAATGGCTTCGCACGGTTCATCGGAAACTTTTTCGCTGGAGGACAATAAGTATGCTGCTAAGTTAAACATTAAGATTTGTGAAATTTTTAATCTTTAAATTTTTATTTTAACTAGTATACACCTTAAAACTGCAAATGCTTTACAACATACCCCACAACGTGAAATCATAATGGGTACCTGACGTTTACCATCTTCTAATGAGCATCAATACAACAGTGTAAAGCCATGCTCTGCTTCATCGCTGGTTATTATAAACACAGCAAATACACAAAAGTCAGCATTAGATTTTAAAACTTTCAAAGCAATAAATTCTACAAAATTGCCTGTGGTAGCTACAGGGTCTTCCTTTAACTCATTGACTAGTTTACACCATTCAAAGCATAATGCATCTTCTGGGCAGCAAATTGGCTTACACATTGAAGCTGAAACATCTGCAACTGACAATGCAGCAACAGTTAAGTCGCATATAGCATAACAAACATACTAAACACCATCCTCAATGCCTTTATCCACTGTTTAAAATTAGTATAGAGTTTAGAATTAAGATTTTTATAAAGCGAATGTTTTTTTTAGTTTATTTTGCACCACCGTATTCTTAACGAACAATTGCGTCGTACATACAAAAAATTAAGCATATGTACATAAGTATGTACAAATTTGCAGCTTTGCAACCATTGTAGCTTTTTATTTGTTTTTCTTTAAAAAAAAAAAAAAAAAAAAAAAACAAAACGCGTGTCAACGAAATTATTCCCCCTTATTGTGAAAGTCGTTGTCGACGTCGACGTCGACGCCCAATTTTAGCTGAAGTTTAATTTAATTTGCCAGAAATCAGGGGGCAAATTACGGCATTCGATTTGATCGATCGAGCTGTCAATGCTTTTAATAAAGGCACATTCAACAAGGTAAACCCAAGTCGAAAATGTCAAATTGATTTTAATCTGCTGGGCTCTTTAATATTACCTGGTTGAGTGTGCCCTGCTTTAAATATAGGAATTCTAATTAGAATTTTTAAATTTCGTTTCGAATCGAATGCCGAAATTTGCCCCCAGTATTTATTGGCAGGTATGTGATAATGACTACATTTTAAAAATATTTTTGACGAAATATATACCATTACTATGTAATTTGACTGTATTTAATTTGCAAGTCGACGTCAATTGTGTCGCCGTTGACATTCGTAATAGGGGGTATTAATTTAATTTTTTCTGTATATTATTATTACTAGCGGTTTTCACTTTTGGTAATAAAGTGCGTAGTAAGTTGCGTATTTATAATAAATGATATAAATTAAAAATTTTTGATGTAGCAGTTTACACAAGCACTAACAGTGAAACTCCCTATTATTATTGCAGAGTTTATTTATACATCAAATACATCAGATATTTGATTATCTGTCCGTTTTAAATATTTTATACCGTTTTTACAAAAATCATTCCCGTTTATTCTAAACAATTACAGCGAGAAAATTACAGCATGCGATTCGAATCAAAATTTTACTCGATCGATCGAGCAATTCTAATTAGAATTAGATTTTTTTAATTTCGATTAAATCAAATGCTGTAATTTGCCCAATGAGTTTTTTAAAATAATTTCAACTTTTGAAATGTGTTTGTGAAATCTGGTTTTAGTTATTTTTCAAAACAAATTTATTTATACTTTTTTAACACTTACATACATATAAATACAATTTTTTGCAATAAAACCCCTGTTTCATCTTGCCAGTGTCTACAAAACTTTTCATTTAAAATAGCTATTTTTTATTAAATTGCATTTATTTTGTACTTTATCTTTAAGAAAAAAATATTTTATGTAAATGAGATTATAAAATTATTTAATGAATTTAGCAGAACGTCATAATATAAAAAAAAACATTTCGGGAAAACGCGTTTAAAGTTTTCGATTCGCTTACATTTACTAGAAAAGACAAGCGAAATTTTCTCTTTAAACGCAAAAAAGCAGAAACAATCAAAAGATGAAATTTATACACAATATAAATAAGCAATAATTCTGCATCGTTAACTCCAAAAATGAATTTTTTTAAGTTATGACGTTGTTATGGCAAATGAGAGATATGTACATATGTGAACAAATTTTGTAAAATTTTTTTATTAATTTTAACCTAAAAAAAATGTCTTTTATGAATTACATGTAAACCATGATAATGGTTGCGTTCCTGTATTTAAAAATTTTACCCAAAAGCGTTTTCGTACTCAAAGGTTTATTGGGTAAATAAGAGAGAGAGTCATTCTTCTTACATGTTTGTTTTGTTGTATTTTAATACTTCGATCACGCAAATTTTCTAAAAGCCGTTGCAAAAATACCATTCAAAAATAATTGAAAAACATTTTTTGCCCAATATAAACTGTTGTTTTTTTAATTTTTTCGCAATAAAGTAAAAAAATAATGATTTTTGTTGCATGTAAAAAGATTACCCTAACATACTGTACAGTCTTGCTTAATAAATTTTTACAAACAATTATTTCTTTGTTTTATTTGCACTATTCTCTATAAGTTTGCCCAGATCTTTTAAGGACACATCACTAGAGCCTCTAGAAAGAGGTGTAGGTTGATTAGGTCCTGGTTTCCAACCGACAAAATAAATAATCTGAAATGTAGCTGGAACACCATTATCCTTAAAAAAAATACATTAATTTAAAACTTGGTTTTATGTGCATATTAATAATTCAAAACCACCTTTTTATACATTTCCTTGTAAATAGCACTAGCTGCTATCATAGTATCTCTAGATAAATGTATGGGTCTATTAAAAGCTGCATTATTTTCTGCCATTCCCTTAAGGTCCCACATTAGTTCAAACATAGTCGGATAACCTATAACAATTTCATCAGTATCTATTGTGAGCATCGTAAAACCAGCACGATTAAGTAATGAGCCGATATCACGAATCTATAAAAAATTTAAATTCTTAAAGGAATGATTAATTAAAGAAAAAAAAACATATTCACATTTTTTGAGACATATTGAACGCAATTTGAATTATGTTTATATCTTTATTGGTTTAAAAGGTACAAAAAAATAATGTTAACCCTTTTTTACCCCTTTAGGTTTAAATTTTCAAAAAAGTACCAGACACATGTCCGTTTATTTTTTAAGGAGGACACAAAACTGTTACTTTACTTTTTTGGTTAAAGTTCAGTATAATGAAAATAAACAAGAATTACTCTCTTAAAACAACGAAAATCCACAAAAGTACAGGAACACAAAAACTAATTTCTACCAAAAAGTGGGAAATTTTTAAATTTTCTGTTCGCGTACTTTTTGGTGCAAAAATTTTTTTTGGGAGAAATTTCTTTAAATTACTCAGTGCTAACTCAGTTACTGAAAAAGTAAACGAATGTACCTATTAATTCGTACCTGTGTAAATGGTGATACATGAGGAGCTATGCCACCTTTTCTTTCCAATTCAGCTAGTTGTAAAGAAGATCTTAATTCATAAAGGGTGTCACCTCCAAACAAAGAAGCGATAAATACTCCATCAGGTTTAAGGCTTTTTATAACTTTGTTAAAACAACCTGGCAAATCATTAATCCAATGAAGACTTAAAGATGATATAACCAATTCCAATGAGTTTTCCGGAAACTGCAATGTATAACCTATTGAAACTACATTTAAACAAACATGTATTTATGTGGGAGCATACGTTCCATTGTTCTTCATCTAATTCTATTTTTTCAATCTGTAAGCCGGGCGTTCCTGCGGCCTGGTAAAGCATAGTGGGGCTTATATCACATAACGTTAAATGTTTAACACTTTCAGCTAAAATGTGACGCGATAAATAACCACGATTGCAACCTAAATCTGCAGCTTTTTCAAACTCCCTTTTTATATCAAATACTCTATCAGCCACTCGATATCCAATTTCTTCCTTCAAGTAGTCATAGACTTCCACATCTTCGCTATTAACGGTAATTTAAAAATTTATATTTACAACTATTGCAAAATACGAGTGATATGTGAGTTTTTAAGTTTAAGTAAATGCATTTAGTATATATTTTTAGCTATTACAAACGCTGTATTTTTTATATTTTTTTGTTTGATTTTTAGGTTACTTAGTTGCAATAACTAAGAAAATTACATATCGCAAACACCAATTTTTTTGCTAGCATCAACTAGCACCGCTCTTCGAAAATAAATAAAAACATTTAAAAAATAAAAACATCATCTTGACCAAATAATTTTGACTCATAACAAAACATATAATGCTTTAGCAAAATTTACCAGTTGAATAACTTCACCAATACCCCTCGCCCGCCAGGAAATCTGAGTTGTATTTACAAATATTGGGAAATTTAGATCTTTGAATATAGTAGTCTGAACAAGTGAATAAAATATGTGAGGAATCTTTAACTGTCCCACAATGGGTGCATCTGTCTGACGTTGCAACACCCATCTTGTCTAGAGTTTTGTTGCAATACGTATGTCCAGATAAAATTCTGTTAGCGGACCTTAAGTCGGCGGCCTTGTCATTATTTGCGTCCGACACTGTCCGATCAGACAAAACGTCCTTGTTCGTCCTTGGACACAACCTACCATACTCGACCCCTTTCGATACCTTGCTCGCACAATATTCTGTGTCCCATTCACCACGCAACATAGATTCAATAACATTCACCGCATCTTGAAAAGGCCAACTAATGTGCACTAGCGCACCATTTCTCAACGCTTTTCATTCCCCGCAATCTTTATGTGTCCAGGAATATAATATATCGACTCCTTTTTTTAACATTTGAAAACAAACCCAAATACATTTGAATGAAATATACCCATATATAAATTTAAAATGTTTTGCCCTATTTGCTTCAAGCTCAAGATCTTTTATATTTTTTTCTTTTTTCCAATATTTTGCCGCCACAATGGGTAGCTTCTTTAGTGTTATAACACGTTAGGTAAATATTTTAGCAAGACCAAGGATAGAATAGATAAATTTGAAATGTCCAATTTAGTATATAAGATACCATGTAAAGGTAGTGATACTGATAATTGTAATAAGGTAGTAGGTACAACAAAAAATAAACTAAAAACCAGAATTGCTGGACATAGATCAGATCAGAAATATAGAGACAGTACCACAACACAAAGAACACCATTATCATTACATTGGACTAGTTCCAGATTTCAAAAACACTTCTATTTCAAATATGGAGAACAACTACATATAAACGAAGGTATACATTAGAAATGTTACAATTTATAAAACTTCCATCTACACAACGGATTAATTATAAAACAGACACAGCCAATGTAGCCCAAAATTATAGACTTTTTCCCTAACTAGTATTTTTTTTTTTTAATGGTATGCTTTTATATTATAATAAGCTTTTCTATATTAAGGTAACGATATGCAGGTATATTAAAAAACATCAATGTTCAATACGAGAATAAAAATTAAAAAAAAGCACCTTGAAAACTACAACATTTACTCGAGTTTTGCTAGTTTTTATTGGACATGTTTAAAATTTATGTTTTCAGTACAGAGTCCATGGTCTTTAATTTTAAGTAAAGCTATTAATACTTCTGATCATTGTTTCTGCAAAAACTCCTTTTTGTTTAAATCATAAACTATATTTAAGCCAAAAATCACATTTCAAATTTAATTTTTATTTTCTAGCACCCTATGTAGTGCCCCGGTAGGTCAGTGGTAAGTGCACGAGTCTACCAGTCAGGGGGTTGTGGGTTCGATATCCACCAGAGACCCTGGTAAGTCTGCTTCATTCTTATCTATCCTTCTCTAAATTTCTTCTTTCCTTCCGTCTCAACCTATTCTATCTGCCTCTCCAGGTAACACAAAGGGACCGAATTAAGCGGACCCAAGTGAGCTGCATCCTTTCCTTAAACGGCTGCCTGTTCTACCTAGCCTAACCTATGAGTATTTTTTATTTGAAGCAGCGTAAAGTATATTTAAGCAAGAAAGTTTTGTTAGCAAGTGTCGGATTTGTACAAAGTTTGCTTTACTTGTTTGCAGCTCTTTCCTTTTGCAGCCTTTTGGAATTTCTATCAAATATATTTTGATAACTCGATTGCACGCTATAGTGCATTGTTGAGATGTAAACACGATTTATAACACATCCCAAACGTTTTAATTTATTTATTTTTAATTTGTATATATTACTTAACATTGTTTTCTTTAAATGGTAACCTTTAAGCTGTTTTTACACGATCTGTCTAAAGGTGTAATTATGTGTATCAGGTGGTGGTGATTCTACAACATAACTTGGTGAATAAAATTATCGTTTTTGTTGTAGTTTTTGGCTCAGGTGTCAAAAAAAGATATGTAAAAGTAAACAGCTTTCACAACCCAGCCTCGAGATATGTAAATTTGATATTTTGAATTGAGTCCATTACGATTGAGTCGATTACGTATAACAACTCAACTTTGCCAATTGACTGTAATCTACACAACAGCTGCTAATTGACTTTAATCTACACATTAATTTCTATGCTAAAACGCTAAAAAAAAACTGTATGAAATGTCGCCAAATTTAACTGTTCTGTTGGTTTGACGCTTTTGACGTATGAAAAAAATGTATCTACCTTTTGCGTGCGTCGCCTTAAATGGCGTCAACGCGTCATGTTCTGTTACCTGCCATATTATATTACAATACACGTATTCAACTTTTTGACGAGAACTCAAGAAACGTGTGTTATGTACTTTCAGCTATAGAGTCCGTTGTCACCCGTCGCCTTTTTCAACTGACAGCTAAGTTGAAAAACATGTTTTGTTATGAACGGTTCCGTTAACGCAACTTACGAAAGTTCGGAAACTTTTAACGTACGTCTGATACTTCGACAACTATCAGCTGATTTGTTAATGCCGTTTAAAAACGGAGACGGATGACGTACGATAGACTTTAAGTGCCACCGTCTTTAGTCCGCAAATAAAAAATCCCTAGGAGATAATACCACAGATACACATAATACTCTTCAAAACAGGGGCCAAATCGTCGCATTCGATTCGAATCGAAATTTCACTCGATCGATCGAGTTGTTAATGCTTTAAGTATAGGAATTCTAAAAATTTTAAAATTTCGATTCAATTCGAATGCGACGATTTGGCCCCAGGTTGTTTTATGGTTTATTCGGGATATAAAAAATTTTGTATTAATCAATACTTAAGTTTTTAAAATTAAAATGATTTTTATTTAAACACACACATTCATACATACATATACTTAATACAACTAAACTTATAGTTAGGTACATACATATGTACGTGGGGCACAAGTTTATTTTTTTGCAATTTTTAATTTCTCAGATCCCTTTAATATTGTTTTATCGACATCAGAAATTTTACGTTTAGAGGCAAACGGGTTTACAGAATTTAAGGGCGTTCGCGTAATAGTAGACTCATCAATTTTTGATGATATTTTTAATGCTTGGGAATCTAATTCAGATAAACTAAAATTTTCTTGAGATGCTTCCGATGACGGAGTAGGTAATACTTGTTCGTTGGCATTTCTTTTTAGCAATGACAAAGATGGTGAATTATTATTATAAGAAAATCTTTTTAAAGTAGTTTTTTTAGTTGAACCTATATCCATAGATTTGGGCGCTAATTTTTTGGAGTTCGAAGTAGATTCATTTTGAAAAGCTTTAAGTAGGATCAGAGGTGAGGCAGGCAAGGATTGTTCAACCAACTGTTCCTCGTGTTCCCTTACACGCTGTTCTTCTTCAATTTGAGGCAAAAGGTCAGACAATTTGTCGGACAAATGTATTCTTCCTAGTTTTGTTGCATACTTTACGGCCAGCATAAGTAAATCTGGACAAGCAATAGTCTCAATTAATTCTTTTGCACGTACCTCGATTTCACCACGACACGCAAGAGCAAATAATTTAATAGCAGTTTCTTTAACAGTCTTCTCTGCATTATCCATTGTCATTATGGTGGCACGTAACAAAGTATCTTCAAGAGAGGACTTTTCACATTCCATATCACAAAGGGGCAGTTGCAATGGCAGCTCTTGAACCATTGGACGAGGATTAGTCATGGGATATGAAGTACCCCGACATAAGACGGCTTGTACAATTTGTAACCTTTCCGAAACAGAAATGACAAAATAGTTGTTAGAAACACTGGAAGATTGTTTCATGGTGTCGCACACCGGAAACCAGCAATTAGACCTAAGACTAAACAGCTGAACCAAACCCATCGAATCATAAAAAACAGGAGAGCCACAATCAGAAAAACCAAGCCAAGATAACTGTCGCTCCGGTGTTAAAGGAATTGTTATATTTTGACACTTAATCTTTATGCCTACAGTTTGCAATAACATGCCCTGAATATTTTGCTGCTTAGTGCTTGACGGTGCACTGTGGTAGCATAATAAAATACGATCTTCATAGCCAGCCATGCACACCACTGGTCCAGGTACAGAAATTATTTCTCTCTGCGTTCCCATGACAGTAAAAATTCTCAAAAAGTGCAAATTTGAAACAACAGCTACCATTTTTGATGTTGCACATATCGAGTCCACGGTCTCACAATCTGGCAATTGTAAAGACCACTCCCTATTTCCCGAAGCTGATAAAGCTATGCACACAATTTTTGAAGAGTCTTCTGATGCCATTGCCAAAACTGTTGAGCTTAGACTGGCCATATTATGACTGTTGTAATTTGGAATATGCAAGGAATGGTGTACACTTGCATCGTGGAATTCAACATCTATCGCCCCTTCTGAGCCATCCGCATGTAATGTTACTATACCAGTAGTATTCCACACCAAATAGCGATGTTCCAAGTGAACAGGAGTTGAACTAGGCTGAAAGGCGTCTTGTTGCTTAAAGGTTTTTATATAAGCTGTCCCTGTCATTGAAGGACTTTCGGAACGTACACTTCCTCTAGTCTCCTCATCAACTTGAATATTTCCATTCGCATAAGACATAATTTTGTTTTTTAATTTCTCAATAGACACTGCACCCTCATCTTCGTCTCCGTCATCATTTTCCCCTTCAGAAGCTTTCTTATCGTTACTTTTAGAATCATCATCAGCGAACTCTATTTCCCCAAAAACGTCATCGACGACACCAGTACAATCTCCCAGATTTTCTTCATCTAAAGTACCGCTGGCAGAAAACAATATACCCAGCTGACCTGATGAATCACAATATGCGATTTCTTTGTTGGTTTTGCTGCTCCAAGCCAAAGATGTTATACTTTCACATTCACTTGTCGGCGCTTCACATTTTTTTGCCTTCTTGGAGGCGAAATCAAATATGGAAATTTCTCCTTTGTCTGTAGCAGCTGCTAAAAACAAACCATCCTTGGAAAATTGACAGCATGTGTACTCACCCTTAATATTGTCATCTGTAAGAGAAAATTGCTTCTCCCATGTTGATGTACTTAAAACATTAATTTCCTTGCCGTTAGCATATGCAAGATTGTTGCCATTACGTGGCTCAAAACATGGGCTGCCAAAATATGTTGCATTTTCAAAACTGTTAGTCTTGGCCAAGCCTTGAATGGTTTTTATTTCCTTACATTCGTTTAAATTCCATATTTTAAGCACGCCGTCACCACCAACCGAAGCCAAAAATGCTAAGTTTGGATGTATATCCAATGAAAGGACTGGACCTTTGTGTCCCTCCAACTCCATTGGTTCCTGGTCTCCTTTTATAAATTTTATTTTTGTATCTTCGGATCCAGCCGCCACACAATCGTGTCTTACCTTAATTGTCACAACAGAAGCGGTGAATCGCATTAGGTCACCATCGATATCCAAATCTGGAAAAGTATATGCTTGCACTGCATTGCGGTCAGTGGAAGCCAACAGTTTGTTTCCCTTTTGAGCCAAACATACCACATACTCTCCCAAACAATTTGACCAAGGGTCATCATCATCTATACCACGCCATTTGCGAACATCACCGTCAGAGCCACATGTCAAAATAAATTCACCGTTGTCTGTGTAAATCAAGCTTGTAAGACCTGTGGTATGAGCATAACGCATAGAGCCACGTTTATACATTTTAATTTTTTTAAGTTAAATTCAGGATCCTAACAAGTTTTAACTAAATTTATTTATGAACGTACGATATGTATGTTGTAGGATTGGTTTGTTTATAAATATTTTCGCGCTTAATTTTGACATAAAGGCGCAGGACAGGGTTAGACGATATAAAAATTCATTTAGGGATGCCATGCTTTCATTTTTAATATAACTTTAGGACTGGAACAGAATCAAGCCGTTGAAATAGTATCTGAAACTGACGACGTTAAATGTAGTGCAGAAAAAATTATGCAAACAGAATATTAAAGCTTAACATACATATCGTCGGGAGAGTACTTGTTTGCAGCATAAACAGGAAAAGGCATATTTGTAAGATGACAATTGTCAATTGTTTTATCACACAATGAAGTTCAAGATTTCAAATTTTGCGCTTTAGCTTCTACTGCAGCGGCTACTACAATCACCTGTTCTGTTGAGACTGCTTTGAAACAGATGTTTTTTTAACTCTTAACAGCTTGCAGCGCTACTCGTTACGTAATGCTACAGCGACTATACTGTTTCCTAATTTGTACTTACTAAGCACCTTTGATGTGCGAAAAAGAGTGTGTTTGTTTTGAACAAATAAAATTGTTAACTTTTCAGTTTTTTACGCTGTATAACTTAGTTTTATTGTAAATATCACAAAAAGTGCGTAGTTTTGAGATATTAAAAAAAGTTTGGAGCTTGATATCTTCCAATGTAATCAAGACACCAAAAAATGTAAAATGAAGCACATAAAAGACCACACGACGATATCAAATTTCTCATATTACTTAAAAAATATCTAGTCCTTAATTTACGGTCTCCATTGGACATGAAATGACTAACATTACACAAGAACATCATGTTACTGTCAAATGTAGACCGCTCATATTAGCTTTTTTTTATGTAATAACACCGTTGTTAGTGAAAAACTTAAAACAATGGTGTTATAAGAAAATGTTTTCACTATGATTCTTGGCTAATGGAGACTAGGCGTAACAAAAACATAACTTACTGTACAATTTCATTAATAATCAATTTTAAATATTTCTATGAAAAAACAGAATCAAAAAAAAAAGTTTAAGAAAAAAATTGATTATAATTTAATGACGTTATTTTTACTTCAAAGCTACATGATCTTTTTACATGTCGTGTACTGCAGACTTCACGTTACGATACATATAACTGCATAGTTTTATAAAAAGTAAATAAACCTTGGAACAAAGCGAACAAAAACGTTGCTTCACCAAAGTTAGTTAATCGATTCCAGTAATAAAAAAGGGCACAATTCAAACTTAAAAGTATTAAAACTGTGCACCAATGTCTAAAAAGAAATAAAGGTAATAATTTAGAGCTAAAAAATATAAGAACATTCATACATACTTAACTACAAACTCTGCTGCTCCTTATTTCTAGCACATGTTGTATGTATGTATGTAATTTTTTACAGAGATAAAAATATAAATTTTTTTAATTGGTATAAAAACTCTTAAACAAAAACTAAAAAAAAGGTTATTTTTACTATATATACCATGTATCATGATGTTGGCTACATGCACATACATACATATATGCAAACCATTTTTGCGGTTTAATGGTATCAATCAATAAATACATAAATATTTAATGACACCACTAACCATAAGTATACTTATTTACTAAATGCCCACCTTAGTACTTCTAAACATACCTACATACATATGTACATATGTACATGTGTACCGATAAATCTGCATATCTACTATACACGTAACATGTACATACATACATACTTATTTATATCTAAAATTTTTAGTCATTCAAGAAGTTCACAAATTTCATTAAAAATGGTGGCCGTCCCGTATTTATTTGATGAAATTCAAAGAATATTCAAAAACGTAAGTAGACATTTTTTAGTATTATTTTACAACTGTTTTGTAATAAGCAGAGATTAGTATGTGACTTTTTACTAAAATAAATGATAGATTTATGTACTCAGGTATGTATCTAATGGACATCCTGTTTTTGTTGTTACAGACTCCACTGTATGCAATATTTTTAGAAGCTTTTTTACTATTGTCAGTAATCTGGCTGTTGCTTCATAAGCGCAATGGTCGTAAACACTACAGTAAAGAAGAAGAAGAACAAATAATAGCTGACTATCAGCCGGAAGCTTTGGTATCAGATACTGATCCCAATCACCCTCTTCTACGTACCCGTTTAGTTCAATCGAAAGTGGGTAAACGTGTGGTAGTTGATAGGATTGATTGCCTTAATCTTGCCACACATAATTATTTGGGTTTGCTAGAAGATGAACAAATTCTGGATGACGCTTGTAAATCTCTTCGAAAGTATGGTGTTGGTTCATGTGGACCGAGAGGCTTTTATGGTACTATGGATGTTCATTTAGAGTTAGAAGAACGTGTAGCTAAATTTATGAAAATGGAAGAAGCAGTAGTATATTCATATGGATTTTCGACTGTTGCAAGCGCTATACCAGCATATTCCAAAAGAGGAGATATAATTTTTGTGTAAGGAAACTTGTTTTGTGGTGGTTAAAGTACAGTTTGGTAAAAAGTAATTTTCTTTTTGTATTTAAGTGATGAAGCTTGTAACTTTGCTATACAAAAAGGGCTCGATGCGTCGCGTAGTACAATATACTATTTTAAACATAATAATATGAAAGATTTGCAACGTTTATTAGAAGAACAAGTAACAAAAGATCTAAAGGTAATTATATGCATATTAAGTATATACATACATATGCTTTATTTTGAATTAAATGATTTCCAAAAATGTTTTAAATTGAACTACACCATTTCCAATTGTATTTCAGAACTTTCTAATTGTATTTCAGAAATTTCTAATTCAATTTCAGAAATTTCTAATTGAATTTCAGAAATTTCTAATTCAATTTCAGAAATTTCTAATTCAATTTCAGAAATTTCTAATTCAATTTCAGAAATTTCTAATTCAATTTCAGAAATTTCTAATTCAATTTCAGAACTTTCTAATTGTATTTCAGAAATTTCTAATTCAATTTCAGAAATTTCTATTTGTATTTCAGAATTTTCTATTTGTATTTCAGAATTTTCTAATTGTATTTCAGAATTTTCCATTTGTATTTCAGAAATTTCTATTTGTATTTCAGAATTTTTCATTTGAAATTCAAATAGAAATTTCTGAAATACAAATGGAAAATTCTGAAATACAATTAGAAAATTCTGAAATACAAATGGAAAATTCTGAAATACATTTAGAAAGTTCTGAAATACAAATAGAAAATTCTGAAATACAAATGGAAATTTCTGAAATTGAATTAGAAATTTCTGAAATACAATTAGAAAGTTCTGAAATTGAATTAGAAATTTCTGAAATTGAATTAGAAATTTCTGAAATTGAATTAGAAATTTCTGAAATTGAATTAGAAATTTCTGAAATTGAATTAGAAATTTCTGAAATTGAATTAGAAATTTCTGAAATACAATTAGAAAGTTCTGAAATACAATTGGAAATGGTGTAGTTCGTTAGGCTAAAGCGATATTTCAACATATTTTTTTTTTTTTTTTTTTTTTTTTTTTTTTTTTTTTTTTTTTTTTTTTTTTTTCAATTTCAATTTCAATTTATTTATTCATAGTCTTGTAATATAAAGCCATAAATGGCCAAAATAACAATATTACATAGCAATACAGCCCAAGATAAAATTCATAATATACTTAAAGAATATTAAATTCTTACAAATAAAATAAATAATAAATAAAAAACAGCATGTATATACATACATATGAAATTCATTTTTATGTAATACAAAAAATTTATATACCAATGTATCTCATTTTGATAATGTTATACTAAAAATATATAGCTCAACATCCCATTAAGTGGCTCCCCAGCCAATGCATTAAAAAAAAAAAGAATTACTATTATACAAAAGAAAACCCTAAATTTAGGTCCAATCAGCAGCAACCCATAACGTAAATAAAAGAAAAAAAAAAAAAATCAAATCAACTAACCACATGTCCAATTTACATAGAATTAGAAATCCACTGCATCAATTTCAAACGAAAAACATTATTAGATTGGGAAAATACACGTAGGCAGTAGGGCAGTCGATTCCAGCTCCTAGCAACACTAACAATATAAGATCTTTCAAAAAAAGAAGATGATATCCTAGGAATAAGTATTTGAGGGTTTCTGGATGAATGTGTAAACGAAAATGATCTATAGAGAGGCAGGGGTTTACCTGCTCTCATAACTTTTTGGAAAAAAACCAAGCTACGGTACATAATAAATTCCTTAAACGAACAGCCAAGAAATCGCAAAACATAGGGAGAAATATGTGCACGACCTTTAATATTATAAATAAAACGAACCATTATATTTAGCAAACGTCTAATTCTGTCTAAATATATAGAACAAGTACAAGCCACAACTTCAAGGCCATACAAAAGTAAGGAAAACAATAACGCATGAGCCAGCAAATATCTTACACGTTGAGGTAAATACATATTCATCGAATATATTTTGCGCAAAATACCAAACACCTTGCAACTTAAAATATCAATATGAAAGCTAAACGAAAGCTTACAGTCTAGAACAATGCCCAAACATTTTATTCGATCCACAAATTCAATTTGAACACCACCCAGGGAAATATTTATATCAGAAAAAAAACGATTTGTAGGCCCAAACATTATAGCTTTAGTCTTAGAAGGGTTGATACTTAAAAAGTTATCTGAAGTCCATTCAAGAACACGTTGAAGACAAAAGTTTATTTTGCTAACAAGTACGTCCTCAGAATCAAGTCTGCTTCTGAAAAGCAAAAAGACATCGTCAGCAAATAAATAGGTTTCACCTAAGGCAGAGTCAAAATAGCAGGGAAGATTGTTAATATATAGAATAAATAACAGAGGTCCTAATACAGATCCTTGAGGGACACCAGACGAAAGAAATCTAATATTAGAACAAAAACCATTTAGTTGTACAAATTGTGATCTTCCAACTAAATACGAAAAAACTAGCTTACACGCAGTTTTAGAAAAACAAAAATCATCTTTGAGTGTCATAATAAGTCTCTTATGCTCAATTGAGTTAAAAGCGTTTGACAGGTCAAGAGCTACAAGTACACTAAACTCATCATTATTGGCGTTACGTCTAATATTATCCGTCAAATTTAAAAGAAGTGAAGTGGTATTATAACCTCTACGAAAAGCATATTGTCCTTCATATATGCCTTGAGAAACCACTTGAAGTACCTGATCCTTGATAATATGCTCCACAACCTTAGATAAAGCAGGGAGAATAGATATAGGCCTAAGATCTTCAGGACCATGTACAACTCTTGACTTAGGAATTGGAACAACTCTAGCAGTCTTCCACAACAAAGGAAATGTCGAAGTAGTCAAAATAGAATTCACTAAGTGAAGTAAACAATTAGATACTAGTGGATAAATTAGTTTAATAAAACGAATGGAGATATTATCAACCCCAACTGACTTAGACTTAACTCTCATTAGAGCATCCATTAACTCAATTTCATTAACACAATGAAAAGAAAAAGAACTATGAGAATCCTCAAAACCAGCAAAATCAAAGACATTTGCATCAGACGCAGTATCACCTCCTACAAAAAAGTCATTCAATTGATCAATATCACAATCATAAACAACGGAATTCTTTTCAACACAACCAGCTCCTTTAAGAACCCTCCAAAGACCTGAAGAATCAAGTCCCCGAAAAACTTTAGCAAAATGTTTTCTCTTAATTTTCCGAATAACATTTTTAGCCTTATTACGGTGTTTACAAAATACTTTCCAATTCTCATTTGATCGATTAGATAAATACGCATAATAGGAAAGATCTCTTAAGGATTGGGCAAATTGAATTTCCCTGCAATTCATCCAGTTATTGTCCTTATAACTGATTCTTTTTCTAACAACTGGAACAAACTCAAAAAGTGAACTTAAAAGATTTGAAATGATTAAGCATTGATCATTAACATTTCCTGAGTAAAAGTAAGAAAAATCAAAATTTGACAAAAACAGAAGCACGTCATCCCAATTTATTAAATTAAAGTCATGAAATTCAACATATTCCTCACAGCGGTCAACCTTAATTAAAAACGATAGAAAAATTAGAACATGATGTGACACAGAAGGGCAGCAGATTTGATCAGATAAAGATACCAAGGAAGGGTTGCTTACTAACCAAAAATCAATTAACGAAGAAGAACCATGAGCTATATCAAAGTGCGTGGGTTGTGAATTATGGACAATAGATAGATTACACCTAAGGCATAAAGAACGCATACTATTTGATTTAACCAAGTCAAACATATTGCAATTGAAATCACCAACGACAACAATATTAGAATAGTTAAGAAACAATTCATGATGAAGATTTTCAAACGACATAATATCACCAGTTGGCAAATAAACTACTCCAAAAAGAAATAACACGTTATCCAAGAAAAACTCAATAAATAACGTTTCACAAATACCAAGCTCAGAAACCTGAAGCACTTTTCGGTATCTAATATTATTAGAAACATAGAGGCCTACACCACCACCCCTGGAATTTAACCGATCATTTCTATAAAATTTAAAACCAGGAATACCGACGGAACAAGAAGAAACATAAGGCTTTAACCATGTTTCAGTTATTGCAAAAATATCAAAAAAAGAATCTTTTAAAATAGACTTCAACTCATCAAACTTAGACTGATTAACTGAGGGTTTGATGCTTTGACAATTTAAATGACCCACATTGAAATTCCCAGTATGAGGTTGCAAAGCCGACCTTACATACGAATTACTACTGACATTTGGACCACCACCAAGGTTAAAAGTCATCAAAATAAAGCATTACGGCGGGGAACCAAAAAATAGAACAAAAACTGACATAAATTTTATAAAACATTATTAGGAATTTAAAACCAAAATATAAAAACATTTTCATATATGCAGGTATACAGCTAATCATTAATTTATAAAAAAAAATTACCCAAATCATTAAACAGATGAAGATAAAATACATTTGCAAGTATATCAAAATATATAAAATAAATGCTAATGGAAGGAAAAAAAAATAGAAAGTATCATTAGGTGTGTTCATTTACAGAACATTATTCAAAACTTTCGATAATTACTACTAGTAAAGTTTACACAAACACAAAAAATTAGCAGCTAGAGTGCCAAAAGAGAGCGTAATATGTTTAAAAACAAAAATGTTTCTAATAATTTCTACTAGTAAAAATTTTACTATCATAAATTATTCAAACAGCATTTCTGTCATTATGCTTCGAAAACAAATTAAGTACTAAATTTTTATAAGTTTACAAAAACAAAATACATTTGCTTGTAAGTTTTGACTGTAAAAGTGTTCATTTACTTTTAAAATGTTTTTGAGTGCGAAATACAACTATTGCTACTTCACAAATAACAATTTTTGTAAAAGGAAAACAAAAAAAAAAAACAAAAAAAAAACATTTTTGTTATTATCTTTACCAATAGTAATTAAAACGAGCCAATAAATTTTAATATTTCATGACATTTTTTAGTTATTATTGACTCATATATTAAAACCATTTTAAAAATGTTTTAAATTTCAGTACGAAAGTTATTAGCCCTATTAAACAGGTTACTCATTTACAAGTTACAAATTCTTTTCATTCTCAAAATGCAAATATTTACTGAGACAGTTATTGAACACACCTAATGAAACACTGACATATATGATATATACTAACTTTGTTACATTTTTGATAGAAAAAAGAAAATAGTGAACAATTTTAAATGTTTAGGTGCTTCCATCCAACAATTCAGAACATTCCGCTAAGTTATAAGTAACTTCTTTATTGTCAGGCATAGTTAGTTTCACTTTCAGCCTGTCTGCATTTATGATTCTGAACTTTTTAATTAACTGTTTATGTAAAAGCTTCTTGCAGATCGTATTAAGCCTTCCCGCAGCCGGTGAAAAATGGTCATTGAAATACACCCTTAAATTGATATCACCACCAATCAAATCACATACCCGTAAAGATTTCGTTCTAAAATATTTGGCCATTATGTTGTCACGAACAAAAACATTATTAAATTTAACCAACACAGTCTTCTTCTTGTTAATGTAACAAACATGCTGAATATCATTAGCAGCCAGAGGAATATCATAAAAAGTTCCTATTTTCAAAATCAGATCAATCAAATCAGTCACACCAGCAGGCAAACCATTAATAATAATATCAGCTCGATTCAGTCTTTTATGCAAAATATTGTTTTCGTCTTCCAAAGCAGCAATTTTAGCAGAAGTAGCAGAATCAACATAATTAATATGTCTGTTACAGTCAATTATTTCAGACTTCATTTCTTTCATGCAAGACGAAATCTCAGATTTAAAGGAAGCCACCATGTTAGCCATTGCTTCCTTAATATTATTCTGCTCACTATCAACTTTCTTAATATAAACATCAATTTTATCATTCAAGGCACCAATTTCATTTTTAAGCAAACACTCAAAGCCGGAACGAGGATCATTGCCACAAGATGTACATGAGAAAGACAACCTATCATCTTTCAAAATGGATAGCGTTTTCTCAGGAATTCCTACACAAGAAATATGGAACCATGAAGCGCAATTTTTGCACTGTATGCAAGCCTGTGTTTTAGTAATATTGTCCTTGCAGACACCACACTTGTAAGTTTTAGTTGTTGGCGCCATATTACAAAAGGGGAGCAGACAACAAGTCACAGAAATATTATTTTAAACTTCGTAAATACTTCAGTATTAACCACTTTTTACAGATATTTCTTGAACAGAACAAACAAAGTTCAAACAAAAGCACAAAACGAGTTTTAAGTTTATAAAAAAGTAAAAATTTAGGTAATTTAATATAAACAATGATCAGCTAGACATTTACCACGTTTACTCGGGCATATTTTGCCCTAATAAATTTTTATAACCGATTTGCATAAAAAAATTTATATACATACATATATACATATGTACATGGATGTGTGTATGTATTTACATACATACATAATTATATTAATTTTTTTACTATAAATAATGTTTTAGAATCCTACAAAGGCATCAAAAACTCGTCGATTTTTGTTAGCGGAAGGCATATATATAAATACAGGGGAAATATGCCCTTTACCTGATTTGATATCACTGAAAGCTAAATATAAACTTCGACTATTTTTGGATGAAAGTGTTTCGTTTGGAGTATTGGGTAAAAATGGTCGTGGTGTTACAGAGCATTTTGATGTTAACGTAAGTCTTAAAATGTATTGTACAATTTTAACATGAAAACAAATTAAAAAAGTATGCAAATAATTATAAAGCAGTACTTTTCTTTCTGATTTAAGTGCGCTGATGTTGATTTAATATCTTCAGGCATGGAATGGGCTGTAGCTTCTATTGGAGGATTTTGTGTTGGATCTCATTTTATAGTGGAACATCAAAGGCTTTCCGGTCTAGGTTACTGCTTTTCGGCCTCGTTGCCGCCAATGCTCTGCCAGGCTGCAATTTCTGCTTTAAATCGATTTGAAAATGATCCCCAAATATTTGAAGAGCTACATAAGGCCTCGAAACTTTTACACAATATTTTTTCAAAGTTTACCAAACTCCAGCTAAAGGGCAACGAGCTATCACCCGTTAAACATTTGTTTATAGCAACACCATTGGGCGATGACTTTAAGGAAAATAGCATTTTAACAGAAATTTCTGACAAGGTAATGGCAAACGTGAATTCTTTAACTTTGTACAAAGTAATCATAAAAAATAAATATTTTATTACAGTGTATTTCCCGGGGTATAGCAATTGTTCCAGCTTCCTATCTGCACAATATTGAAAAGCATCCTGTACGTAACAGTATACGTATAGCCACAAACCGCCTTTTGACAAAAGTGGAAATTGAAGAAGCATTTATTATTATTGAAGAAGTGTCTAAGGAGTTGTTATCTTAATTTTGTTAACTGTTTAAAAGGAAACTTAATTGAAACAAAAGGAAAAACAAACGGTGCAAAGTTGTTATTAGTTTTTTTTAATAACAAAAAGAATTCTTTCTATTTCCAAATGTAGACAAAATTTGCTTCAAATGTTTGTTTAAACTTAGTTAAAAATATATTATAATTGAATTATAAATATACATATAACATTTTGGTTTCCTTTTTTTGGTTACATTACTGAAAAGTTATGTTTATGATACAACTAATCAGGTAATCTCGTCCCTGCAACAACTACAAATTAGCACCAAAGTGTCAAACAACAGGTCATAGAAAAAAACGATGAGTAATAATTTTTGTTGTTTTATTTTCAAAGGGAAAACATAATTTTGACATTAGCCACTAATCAGATGAGCACACGAGACTACCTGGTTCTTTGTATCATGATTATGTCTTATAATTTTTTTATTTTTTAATTTGGAGTTTTACATTACAAAATTGCTTTACTGATTAGCTGCGTTCTTCAGAATGTTTGATGCAATTGTGCTATCTCCAAAAAAAGTAGGTCAAGATACATGTGTTTTAAATTAAATGATAGTTTATTCGCTTTACGCCTGGTCTCCATTAGCTATATGTAAATCATTTTTAAGATTAAAATATATATAGAATATACTTATATCCAGCTTTTTTTCAAAATGTGCCATGAAGCAAATAAAAGACTACACGACGATTTCTTAAAATTAAATTTGTATAAAAACTCTGCGCATGGCGAAATTAATAATCAGATGAACGCATCCGGGAAAAAATTTTCGACTATTACTTTTTTTCTTTTTTATATTTGTTGACCAGGTGGTGTTACGCAGCTGACCTACTTTCTCCATGCTTAAATCGAGGCTGTGTTGTCAAAGTGGTTTTCTTTTACATATCGTTTTTTGACACCTGAGCCAACGAAAACTACAACAAAAACGAAAATTTTATTCACCCAACTTTGTTGTTGTAGAATCACCACCACCTGATAAATTATTGCGCCATGATACAACTAATCAGGCAATCTCGTCCCTGCAACAACTACATATTAGTACCAAAGTGTCAAACAACAGCTCTTAGAAAAAAACGATGAGTAATAATTTTTGATGTTTTATTTTTACAGGTAGAACATAATTTTGACATTTTGGCACTAATCAGCTGGGCCAACGAGACTACCTGGTTTTTGTATGTTTGTCAGGGTACACGTATATCAGGTAGCCTCAGATTAACAGCTGAGTAACGGTATTTCGGTATATTAATGTAATTGTTTATGTATATGTATTTTCTTCCTTGTTTACAAGCAACAACTGTAGTATTGTAAGAAAAGCTCAAAAAGAAGAAGGAAGATTTTGTTATTTATCTTTGACATTCCTATGACTGCTTAGTTGTTTTTGTAGAATCGCTCCTACCTGATATACGTGTACCCTGATGTTTGAGTTGTATATGAATTGGCTACGCACGCTACCATCTTGTATGGAGCAACATAAATAGTCGCGTGTGTGTGTGTAGAAAGTGTTAACAAATTTTACGGGAACAAAATTTAAAAAGATCAGAAAAACTAGTAAATTGTTTTTAATTTATCAAAAAGGTAACAACTGAAGAATCTGCAAACGTAGCCGAATTTATGAAAACAAAGTGCTATATATTTTAGAAGATATATAATGGCAAATTTAGTGCGTATGCCATCGTTTTTGGCAAAAAATGCACTTGGAATGGTAGGTGAATGTTTGATATTTGTATTGTGATAGAAACGTTTAAAATTTTTTAGCCTAGATATGTAAGTATAAATTTTGGAAATTACACAATCATTTCTTTACAGATAATTTCTGTAACAGCCTTTTTAAGATTTATTTGCACGGCTACAAATTTACCTGGACTAATTAAAAAGCCAACCTTTGCCTAAAATTCTATTGGGGTTTTTTAAGCACACGAAATTAAAATTTGCGGTTATGTAATATATTTTATAATTTTATTTATATAGTTTCAGAATTTATTTTGTTACATAGATGTTGATTAATTTTTTTATTTCATATGATTTAAAATTAAATAAGTTGTATCTATGCATATAAAATGAAAACATTAATGAAGATATACATACATTCATATGTAAGTATGTACCTATGTATGTATAAATCATACTTATGTTTACCCATTTAACTTTATGCAGCAATTTCAATACCTTCAAAAACTATTGGTTAAATAAAAGTACATAGGTACACGTTAATTTTTTAAGCAAAAATGTGTACATACATATACGTATGTATTTTTTAAATTTTCTGCATATTTTTTCGATACTTCTTATATTCCTCCCAGAAATGGCAGTATTCCTTTAGCAACAATTAGTACTTACCCTTAAGCGTCTCTCAAACGTCGACTTGAGAATTTCTATTGGATCTCATTAAGATATGCATATTTATCGCATAAAGAAAAGGAACAAAAACAAACTTTCAATGTTAACCAAAATATAAAAATTTATTAACTTAAGAATAATGGCCTGTTCGTTAATGCATCTAAAGTGCAAACTTTTAAAAAAAAGTAAATAATACTACAGTTGAAGCCATTTTTTTTAATTAAAAAAACATTTTTTAGGCAAATCAGTGCATTTAAATATGTTTTTTGCTACCCTAAAAGTCATGATGCAGCGCAGTGATGCATTTACGAACAGTCCCTAAATATAACCCCAAACAGTTAAAGCTGGCAAAAATTTGCAAAGCTTTATTATTCAAATTAAATCAGGGCTTACTAAATGCTTTTGCAAAAAAATTATTTAATATTCTATAGATTCCAATTTCTAGCCAGTCTTGAGTGGCTTGATTAGGTCAGATGTCACCCTTTTTATTTATACAAAACCATTTTTTAATATGTGCATAATTGAAATACATTTTCGATCATTTGGAGTTTAAATTTTAGCAAGCAATTCCAATAAAAAAACAAGTGGGATGTGCCGTATTTTATATACCCTTCATATTGGTCTTTATATATACCCGGGTATACAGGTCATTTTATCAGTTGTTTTCGAACCGCAAATATTATAATAACATTACTTTGTGGCGGGTTTAAGTAGATACTTGTCCTAGTTTTTTTTTAACTCCACAAATTTCAACGTTTGTATTGGTGATGCTACTTTCCTTGCTCCTCCCCAACATTTCTTTAACAAAAAAAAATAACAATACCTTATCGAAGGTTTAAGGTCGATAGCTACACCGCTTTCGAGATATTTCGTATCAAAAATTTGTAATTTGTATTGAGGCTTCCGCTTACCCTGCTCCTATACAACTAGTTTTTTCCCAACGTTACCACTTCCCCTGCTACTACACAATTTTTTTTTTTCAAATTAGGGTTCCGTCTTTAAAGTATCTGTTTAAAGTTTTCTGACAATAGTGGTCGTATTTACTGAATTATATTGGAATATATTAATTATTCTGAAAATATGTTTTTTTAGGTTTTTGCTTATTTCTCAAGGATATTTGTGGTAATTTGACAATAATACCTGTTCCGTGATAATTCCCTTTCCTTAAGAGTCCAAAATATATATTCTTTACTACAAAAATTGCAATAATATTTTTAAAAATATAATATTAAGCTATTTGTCTTCTCTTAATAATTTTTTCGTGCTTTAATGGCATTTTACAAAATCATAACGCCATTACTAGAATATTTTGTATTATTAGCCATATACGTACTTACATACTACATTTGTCGTAGACAATTTGTCTGCTACTAATTGCAGTAATAACTGATAACAATTTAATAAGTTGATTACATACATACATATGCGTGTGTTGTTTTTATTATTTTTTAAATTATACCCTTCATATAGTGAAAAGGGTATATATTAGTTTGTCATTCCATTTGTTATATCCATTTTATATCCATTTGCGACTCCATAAATTATATATATTCTTGACCTTTTAGACGGGGAAGTCGATTAAGCCATGTCCGTCTATGTGTCTGTTAAATTAAGTTTCTAAAGTCATTTTAAGTATTACGGATCAGTTATTGTTGTCAAACTATCAGAAATATCCCTGATATGAATGTTATTTAAATTCAGCAAGATCGGTTAGCTATGGACCGAGATATAGGTAAAATACTACGATAGCCTGTTTTTTTAAAGACAAAACAAATCGTGCTTTTTACATAACAATAAACTTTTTGTTTGTTTTGTTATAATTTGAATTTCTTAAAGCTTACTGTATACCAAAATACCAATGTGAAGGGTGTATAAGATTCGGCACTGCCTAATATAGCGCTCTTAGTTGTTTTAAGAAGCACTTATTTCGTATTCATCAATTTTTTCTTTCTTTGTACATATATGTGCATGTAAATATAATTTTAGCTTCGAGCTTCATCGGTTGTGCCACAACGAAATTTTCATATCACGCATGAGAAAAAGAATGCATCTTCGAAACCGGACGCCATTTCTAAGGAATATCCAATTGTAGATCATGCTTATGATGCCATTGTGGTTGGTGCTGGCGGTGCCGGCTTACGAGCTGCTTTTGGTTTAGTAGCTGAGGGTTTCAAAACTGCTGTCGTAACAAAATTGTTTCCTACACGATCACACACTATTGCTGCCCAGGGTGGCATTAACGCTGCCTTAGGAAACATGGAGGAAGATGACTGGAAATGGCATATGTACGATACTGTTAAAGGCTCTGATTGGTTAGGCGATCAGGATGCTATTCACTATATGACACGTGAAGCCCCTAAGGCAGTTATAGAACTTGAGAATTACGGTATGCCATTTTCGCGTACTCCGGATGGTAAAATTTATCAGCGTGCATTTGGCGGTCAAAGTTTAAAGTTCGGTAAAGGCGGACAAGCTCATAGATGTTGTGCTGTAGCTGATAGGTAACAAAACAAATAAAACTAGAAATATTCACCCTTATTGTGATTGGCGTTGACGTAGTTTTTATTTTTTTGGTACCGTCTTACAAATACGCCAATGCTATGAATAGCTACATGAAAATTAAAAACATATTTTAAACACTCACATACATATTGTTACCCTTATAAAGAAAGGCCCTAACTTGTATATTTTAATTCAAGTTTTTTCTTTTTTGCGATATATGAGCAGGTCATTTAACAAAATAAACGATAATCCGAGCTTTTAAAAAAAGACGTGTTAGGACCTTTCTATATTAGGGTAACGATATATAGTTATACAAAAAAATGTATGTAAATTCAAAAAGTATGTAAATATGTATTTAGTAGTTTAAAAATGATCAAATTTCAGAACTGGTCATTCATTATTGCACACTTTATATGGACAGTCCTTAAGCTATGATTGCAATTACTTTGTCGAATATTTTGCACTTGATTTACTATTTGAAAATGGTGAATGCCGTGGCGTTATCGCACTAAATTTGGAAGACGGTACACTTCATCGATTCCGAGCACGTAATACTGTGATTGCTACAGGTGGTTATGGTCGCGCATATTTCTCCTGTACTTCAGCTCACACCTGTACTGGCGATGGCACTGCTATGGTGGCTCGTCAAGGTTTGCCCTCGCAAGATTTGGAATTTGTTCAATTTCATCCTACAGGTATTTATGGCGCTGGTTGCCTTATTACTGAGGGCTGCCGTGGTGAAGGTGGCTACTTGGTCAATGCTAAGGGTGAACGTTTCATGGAACGTTATGCTCCTGTTGCTAAGGACTTGGCTTCTCGTGATGTTGTTTCCCGCTCAATGACAATTGAAATAATGGAGGGACGTGGTGTTGGTCCTGAAAAGGATCATGTTTACTTGCAATTGCATCATTTGCCACCAGAGCAATTGGCTCAGCGTTTGCCCGGTATTTCAGAAACAGCAATGATATTTGCAGGTGTGGACGTTACCCGCGAACCTATACCAGTATTACCTACTGTTCATTACAACATGGGCGGTATTCCTACCAACTACAAAGGACAGGTGCTTACGATTGACGAAAATGGTGCTGATAAAGTTGTACCAGGCTTATATGCAGCCGGTGAATCGGGATGTTCTTCTGTGCATGGTGCAAATCGTCTAGGTGCTAATTCTTTACTGGACTTGGTAGTATTTGGTCGCGCCTGCGCCAAAACTATCGCTGAAGAGAACAAACCTGGTGCTACACCACCTTCGTTAAAGGATGTAAGTATAAATGTAAATTTAAACAAGATATAACAAAAAATTGGCCTTAATTGAAATAACTTTTAACAAAAATGAAATAATTCTAACAATAATGAAATAATTCCCAACCCTACGATAAAATGAAAAATCAATTTCAAAATGATATAAATCTCAAACAAAAATGATGAAATAAGTATCAATTGGAATGGAAAAAAATTGAGAGTTATTTCATAAGACCATTTATTTTTTTTTAACTTAATTTTCTTGCCCTTCGAAATGGTAACGAAAGCTACTCGGTTTCCCAAAAAGATATTAACCATTTGGGAAGTGAAATTGACAAATGTAAGTCGTCCGTTGCTATATGTATGTATTAAATATTTGACAACTTGCAATCCAACTGAAGATACATAATCGACACATTAGAGAAATGTTTAAAATAGCGCGAAAAAAAACATTATTTTCTTAATAAAGTAAAGCATTTATTATAAAAAAATTAAATTTCAATGGTCGTCTATAGCTTTTGTAAATTAAAATATTTAAAAATATTGTTTGCTCCTGCTTAGGTAGTAAGAAGAAACGTTTTTTGTATCGTTAACATATGCATTTATGTGTGTGTTTTCAAAATATATTTCCAGAATGCTGGTGAAATGTCTGTTGCAAATTTGGATAAGTTACGACATGCCAATGGCAGTATTACAACTGCCGATTTAAGACTTAAAATGCAAAAAACTATGCAACATCATGCTGCTGTATTTCGTGATGGACCTGTACTTAAAGAAGGTGTTGAGAAAATGTGCGAAATCTACAAACAATTCAAAGATGTCAAAGTTGTCGATAAGTATGTTAATATTCTAAAACCATTTTTTGTTTGTTTTACTCTTCTGTAGTTTGTTATTAGAAACCTTTGTCTAAGTTTACAACCTGCGTACCGTCAGTAACTAAAATGGGCTATGTTCCAAAACGCAGTTTGCCTTGCATCACAAAATTTCAAGTTTTTCCTAAAAGCAAAGATGAGGTTTTTGATAATATCTTCTACTTCCAAATTAGTGTTTACAGCTATATTAATGTCCTGGAAGCAAAAAAACGTTGTCAAAATTGTAAGGAGTTTATAAGGGAAGTTGAAAATTTGTAATGCAAAGCAAACTGCGTTTTGGAATACAGCCATGCATTAAGTTTTGCTTTCAGCAATAGTTGTTTGAAAAAATATTTTTGATTTTCATTGTACAACCATACAGCAAAGGTTGGAAATTTTTCAATAATTTTTGTAACAAAATCAAAAAACAAACAAAAGCGCTGTATTTGACTGTGCCGAGTATTATTAAACTTCACATTAGGCTTTTAATAATTGGTTTCCTTAATGAAAATATCAAAATAAGGTTAAATAGCTCTTATACTGTATTTTATACTTTACAAATTGTCAGTTTATGTCGGGCGCTTCCCTTTGCTTTGCTTTTTTACAAAATAATTGTTTTTTCTAAAATGTAGAAGATTTAAAGTCGTTGCTACCTTAAAAAAAATTTTCCCCAATTTAGCTCCGTGTCAACTTTTGTGGTAACAGTGGCCACATATACTAATACTGGACATGATGAAATTTTTCATGAAATTTCTTCCATGAAAAAAAGAAAATAGTTTTTAATTTGAAAGGCAATTTGTTTTTTTTTTTTTAATACGATAAAAAGATTTATAGTATAATGGAATAATTTAGGCAAAATATCAATTGATACCAAATTTTAAATATTTAAAAAATATAGTGGCACCTTTTAGCATTCTATAAGGCCGGTTTTCAATAAAAAAATAAAAGTTAATTTTCGAATTCTCAAATAAAATTTCGAACATCGTACTACATAGTCTAATTTGCGCGAATTTTGAAGATTTTCGACTCGTATCGAATAACACAATAACCTCCCTGTTGAGAATTATTTTTTATAGTTTCGTCTCTTAAACGTATTGCGAAGCATCTGACTTGGCTCCGAAAACTTGATTTTGCGGAAATTGCAAACAAACTGTTAAAATTATGTAAAGGTTATAATAACAAAAAAAAACAAGTACTCATCTATAAAAGTACTATAAACAGTGTATTATTCTTTTTCATACTTAGATCCATGATTTGGAATTCTGATTTAGTCGAAACATTGGAATTGCAAAATCTCTTAGCTAATGCCAGAATGACTATTGTGGCTGCCGAAAATCGCAAAGAATCCCGTGGCGCTCATGCTCGCGAAGATTATAAAACACGTATTGATGAATATGACTTTAGTAAACCTTTAGATGGCCAACAAAAGAAACCAGCGAACCAGCATTGGCGTAAACATACACTCACATGGATAACAGATGACCAAGGTTCAGTTGACATTAAATACAGAGCCGTTATTGACTCAACATTAGATAGCACTGTGCAAACTGTACCACCAGCAATACGCTCATACTAAACCTCATTATTTTTACTTTCGTATGTTCAATATCTTAGACACAAACAAATTTTAAATTGCTTCTTTATTTTACTTTTCAATATAAAATATGTATGTACATATGTAATTAAATATTTATTTAGGTATCTGACAAAATATTTTTCGCTTTTAACTTAATGGTTATAAAACAATGTGATGAATTTCAATCGTTTTAAAAATTTCGTAATTTGTACATAATTATTTTCATACAAAATTTAGATCAGATATAACAGCAGTTATATACATATATAAATTTTTTAAATCCACAAACAAGTTAAAAATTAACATCACATTTTGTTTTGTTTAAAAAAAATGGTTCACTATTGTTTTTGAAGTCGATTTGAAATTCAACTGAAATAAATACCCACATGCATATGTACCCAATAATGTTATTTATATACTTTCTATCTTTTTTATATATGAATTTGATATAATTTTATTTTAATTGAATTTCATTTATTAGTTTTATTTACGGGTTTGTTGTCTTAAGCAAACGAAACAAATTTACATTGATGTGTTTTTTAGGATTTATTTCAGTTTGTATTTATTTATTAAAATATAAAAGTCCCCTGATTAATTCGTCTTCACTTGGCGCTTTAAAGTATAGTTGAAAAAATAAATAATTTTGTTTAAAAAAAATCGAATTTCTTGTTTTTTATAATGGTTTGACATTTGCTTACACATGGATTTGGTAGTTGTAGACATGCAGAACGTAACGCGTCGATGATCCAATATATTCAAAATAGAATATATACGTTTTTATTAATTAGACAACTTGGGCAAAATTTCTATTTTCGTGTGTAACAATGAAGATGTAAAGTGGTGCCGATATAATAGGAAATTGTTAAACAAATGAGATCATAGCAGGGTACACTAATACAGGTAGTAGCTAGGCGAATTCAAAAAATTTGCCCTGCATTTCCTTTTTGTGTTTGATAAAGTGAAAGTCAAAAAAATTTTTAATTTCAAACAAAATTAATAAATCTGGCAATCACTTTCACTAAATTTCAAGTCGAATTCATAATCAGCTGGGTTCTTAACAGCTGATCAAGTAGTGGCAGACATTACGTAGGAATACTGGCCTTTAGTAAGCAAAATGGGGTTTAATACCAGAATTTTTTTTTTAATTTTGTTTATAAAAAAAACCCGATACTGCAATTTTCAATAACTTTTGAATAAAACTATAAATTTTTACTGTTATAAATTCCATAATTTTACCTGGTGGTATACATTTGACTGACACTGTATTAACATCATGCATAAAATTTTCTGTTTTTTGTTTTATGTATATATTTATGTAAAAATACATACATAGTAGATACTTTCATTTCTTATACACTTTATGTGATAATTATCGCAGGAATATTTAAAAAATATACATATTCTCTGTAGGAAAATTTAATTCGTTTAGTATTTCCTTAACACTAACAATAAACCCATTTGGTCCACAAACGGAAATGTGCGATACTTTTTCCAAAGATTTGTTTACGATCGGTCGTAATAATTCTAAGCTTACGCGCCCCTTGATGCCAGACCAAGATTCTTCGGAGTTTGACAATATATTGATAAACTCAAATCTAAAAAAAAGTAGTAATTATCAAAACATATTTTGTTTAATAAGAAGTTTTGGTTAATACTTTGGTTTAGATTATTAGCAGTATTGTGCATGGCGTTATCGTTTCGATTGTTGTCAACAAGGGTACTAAAATTTAAAATTAGCATATTTTTTATACAAACATTAGCAACATCTTTGACAATGCCAACTACAATAAGGTAAATTATTCACTCTAATTGTGATTGGCGTAGTCGTTTTTAGTTTTTTGGTACCGTCTAACAAATACGCCAATGCTATATGAATTCGACAACATTCGACACGACTACGCCAAACACTATAAGGCCCATTTTGTTTTTTGCATGTACATATGTATATATGTATGTAGTGCATATTACATACATAAGTACATGCAAACAATTTTAATACTTGCCTTTCGTCTTCTGAAGTCATGTTAGTTAGGATCTCATTACACCAAATATCTGCCGTAGTTTTATTAAAATAAAATAATTTAATTACTTCACTGAAATTAAACAAAATAATCGTTAAGCAATTGGACTTTGAGTAAACTATAAACTTACATGCGATTGGTTTTTCTTTTAAGAAGATGATCTAATAAACTTAAAAATGGTGTCAAACCACTACCAGCAGCCAGAAAATAAAATCTTCGATACGACGCCAATGTCAATAGTTTTAGATTACCCTTGGGCACAGAAATATTTAGTGTTACATTTGTTTCTACATTACACAAGTATTGGGTAAAGCTTTTTGAATGAGAATATTGTTTTATCAAAAAAGGCAGGCATTCAAAATTCTTAATGTTAGCAAAGTTTTCGACATATTTTTTTGGAACGGGTGTAAAGCATTTAGTAATGCAAGTATTATTAACACATCCTTCAATTTCTATATGAAATCCCACTGGTGGCGCATAAAGTGATTCTCCATTTTTTAGTAACAAAATAAAAGAATCATTATTAAATTTATTTTTATAAAAAACTTTATACTTTTGTGATAGAGTTTCTAGCTCAAAAGTGTCAGCTGGCATTTTTATACTTTTGTGTTTGCCTAAATCACTCCATAATTTCGACTCTTTGTTGAGTTTTTGAAATTTGATCTCAATTTTCCCACTTTCAGTATTTATTTGAAAATCTTTTGGTGGCCATTCTATTGATCCATGGAGAATGAAATCGAATTTATGTATGTTATTATTGATAAAAATTAATACGCCCACAAGGTTATCTTTTTGATTTGGCTTTTGTACTATAATTCCAGGGTTGCAAAATTGTTTTGTATAAAAACATAAAGATATATCCTCACTTTTTTGTATCCAATCCAGGCGAGGTAAAATATCGGCCTCTATCACTGGGCTTGGTGGTTTTGTAAAGGCAGATATTTTTTTAATATTTGTCAAACAAAGTGCTTCCTTTTTTGCATTCTCTAATCTAATAATGTTGGTAAGCGGCCCTATACAGCATTTGTTTAATAGCTGCGAGTAGTTAACCCATGCATGTATCTCATTAAAGAGCTTGGTGGCATCGGATCCTACGCCACGCATCAGTTCTTCAATGCCTTTAAATAATAATAATAATAAATAATTATAAATAATCGAACAAATTTACCTCATCAAATGAAGAAAATCAGAAAATCAAAAAATAAGAAGAAAAAATTAAATGAAAAGACTCGGAAACGCATTTTCGAGTTGTGGACCTACAAAGTTTTGATATAAAAATGTGATTTTCGGCTTAAATTTTGTTAACTGAATTAAACAAACTAACAAAAAAAAATATGAAATGATAAAAGATAAAAAATAAGAGTAAAATAAGATATGTTTTAAACGCATTATTTACTGACCCGTTTTTTATCAATAAAGTTAAGGTCGTACCTCCAGGATGAAAATCCATATATCTTGTTACATTGTAAACAACGCCTTGAATTGATATCCATGCATCAGTTCTGGTATTATGCTTAGCCAATTCTTCTTTTGTAACAGTTATTTTTCGCCCTCCAGTGCCAGATAAATCGGCCCCGGAATTTCCCAGCCTTATCCAGTCCATCAATGAATGACCAGGTTTAAGAGCACATTTGTTCCGTGGATTGCCAGTGGCAGAACTGGTGCCTTGTGCCATATTAACAGGTGTTAATAATGACGAGGAAATTGGCATCTTATCAGATAATTTTTTGTCCATTTTTTAAGTACACTGTTACCAATAAACATTTATTTGCTCCATATTTCCCGTGGAGACCGAAGCAAAACCAAACTTTGGGAGTGACACAAAGAAAAATGTGTCAATATCGTGCCTGGTTCGACGTTTAATAATTTATGGGTTCAACTTGTTATCAACTGGGCAATATTACATTTTTTGCCTTGGTCATGTATCATGGCCTTGGTTATTAAAAATAAACAGCTGGCTATCTTATTGCCAGATGTGAAAACCAACACAAACGGTCTCCATTAGATATGAATTTGGATAAAGTAGACTGCTAGTGTGCTGCCATGAAGTCATGAATTTGTCTAATTGAGACCGTAATTAATTATACCCCTTGAAGAGACAAATTCATTCCTAGACACCCGTCAAACTCAATATATAAGGAACCAGTATAAAAATACCGGGTTATTTTATTTGGGTTTTGACATTTGTCTACAAATGGACTTTTCTCGTCAAGACGTTGGTTTACCTACGGCCTCCATCACACAAAATACTGTCTTGACAAATATCAAACTCTGTATATTATACTGGATTTTTAAAATTAGGATTTGACGTTTGCCAAGATATGGGTTTGTCTAATGGAGACGTATATTTCAATGTATATTTCAGGTATCACAAATACGCCGAGGAAACGGACCCAAGTGGGCTGCACTACTTTCGCTTAAAAATAAAAAAAAATATATACACGCCTATTTCTGTCGTTATTCATAATACTTATAGATGGTTTATTTAGGGCTTATTTATTATTATTTTATTTTTTTCTTTTGCGACCTTGTTTTATCCATATGGCAATTTTCCATTGAAAATCTGGGGATATACACCTAGATTTTAAAAAACTAGTAACACATGCAAGCAAACTAACGTAACACTAAGTTTTGACTAGCCAAAGATTTGTCAAGACAAGAACATGACGTCGTCAGAATAACTGTAAAAAGTTTGTTTACGTTTTTTGGTGTGGAGGGAACATACTCATTTGTATTTTTTTCGATTCATAGTTTATTTATATGAAAGTGTTATATATTAATCAAGTTTCAAAATTCATATATAAGAAATGTAAATAAGTTAGCCACCCTAAAACTATTACCACCTTGATATTGTTCTTGACATCAAAAAGGGATTTTGATGACAGACATGGTAGAGCAAACATATTCTCTGACAACGATAACTGAACAAGAACACACATCGATATTAGCGGTCCTAACAAGACCAAACGATGTGCGAACAAAAATTCATTCAATGGCAGAACAAAACCATGGCTTGTCAAGACACTAAATAACGTATGCAGCTTTTGACACCTAGGTGGTGTATCTGTGCCTAGGTAAAAAAGTAGATCAGCTGTGCTTGTAACACCACCTGGTACTCATAATTTTACACTGAGTTCATGGCGGAATATGAAGGTGACCTCGTTAATAAAACAGCGGTCATGATACAACTAATCAGGTAATCTCGCCCCTGCAACAACTACATATGTATTAGTGCAGAAGTGTCAAACCATGATACAAAGAACCAGGTAGTCTCGTCGGCCCAGCTGATTAGTGCCAAAATGTCAAAAATATGTTTTCCCTGTGAAAATAAAACGACAAAAATTATTATATGACGTTTTTTTTCTATGAGCTGTTGTTTGACACTTGTGTACTAATTTGTAGTTGTTGCAGGGACGAGATTACCTGATAAGTTGTATCATGGGTCAAACAACAGCTCAAAGAAAATAAAACTATGAGTAATAATTTTTGTTGTTTTATTTTCACAGGGTGAACCAAGGCGCATTCATTACCGGATGGAGCGGTTCTGAAAAAATACTAAAATGGATGTACGAATGTCAGAAACAGATAACAAAAACTCACAAATTCTTTCTTCTTCTCTTTTGAGCTTTTCTTAGATTCTACAGTTGTTGTTAGTAAAAAAAAAACATAAACAAATTTGGCACTTAAACATCCGAAATACCGTTACTCAGCTGAGTAACCGCTCCCACCTGTAGTGAATGCGCCTTGGGGAGAACATACTTTTCAATATAGAAATCAGGTGCGGTACCAGTAATACAGGCATGTTATGAAAATCACTTCTTTTGAAAATGATTTGAAATCACAAGAAAGGTCTTCTGCAAACAAAACTTTTTGATATGTTGTGATTTTAAACCGGTCAGCTATCTGCTGATTTAATATCACTTGGTTTTTTTAGTCACCTTATTATGAAGTTCGCAATTAAATTAATAAATTAAAATCACAATTGATTTGAAACCATGTGATTTTCAGAACATGCCTATTGTTATTTTCTAAAAATATCGTAATAACAGGTGTTATTGTTTTTAAACTTAACAAACATCTGTCTGTGTTTTTATGTGGTTCGCATATTGTCTGCGCTATCAATAGAATTTGCCAATTACTGACATAAATGTGCAATGAAAAGATTAAGGGTTAATTTCGTAAGCTTAAGCAAATTAAAGGCAACAAATACAACTGCGAACCTCCTTGTCTAAATACATATTTGGTGTAAAAAGTGCTGTTGTTTAATGTAAATAATTAATTGGTTCTTAGTTAATAATTGTGCAAGTGGGTGGAATATGTAAGATTTAATTATACTGTTATTTGTTACTCAATAGTTGTACATTTGCGATGAAAAATTGTTCTTATATATATAAATATGTATGTACGTATGTGTGTATGTTAAATGCTTCATAACCAGTTTTTAGGATAAACTGGAAAAATAATTTTTTATTAAATAAATTACGTAAGGTGGAATATAAAAAAATCTCTACCTTTATGATTAAACCAATAGCTAATAAAGTGACAAATTCCATTTTTCAAAAGTTATTAATCATTAAAAAATCTTGTGGTTTAACAAATACAACATGGTGGAAGTT